>CM023614.1:582686-796440 GCA_013358685.1 Antennarius maculatus
GGTGTGAGGGGGTGTGTGTGTGATGGGGTGTGTGTGTGATGGGGTGTGTGTGTGTGTGTGTGTGTGTGATGGGGGTGTGTGTAATGATGGGGTGTGTGTGTGATGGGGTGTGTGTGTGATGGGGTGTGTGTGTGTGTGTGTGATGGGGTGTGTGTGTGTGTGTGTGTGTGTGTGTGTGTGTGTGATGGGGTGTGTGTGTGTGATGTGGTGTGCTGTGTGATGGGGTGTGTGTGTGATGGGGAGACCTTCACTAGTAGAGGACGTGATGAAGAACACGGCACACGCTCATGAGGACGTGTCAGAATACTGATTGATTGATCTGACTGATTGATGTGATTGAACTCTGAACCTGAACCTCTGAATTCAGCATTGAGAGCCTGAAACAGTGTCTGTAATGATGACTGGGGGGTCTGAGTCAGAGTCAGGGTCTGGTTAATCCAGGAGGAGGTCTGGTCAGACTCCATCCTGGTCACACATTCATCTTCTGCCAGCTGCAGACGGGTTTTTTCTCCACACATTTGGACTCAGAGGATCTGACCCATCACCAGTGGTTCTGGTTGGTCTGATAACCCACTGATAACTGATAATCAGTGGAAGGAGCAGGTTGGAATGGATGGAATGAAGATACCAATCAGAAATGTTCACAGCTGAGATGAACTTTCTGCTCAGATTATGTTTAATCCAGATGTCAAACCCCCTTTTGACACGATGACTCTTTCCTGGTAGTTGTGGACCCTCAAATGAAACCCTTCTGGTGACTGACAGTGTTTGTGAGCCATTCAATGGAGCGAGGAGCTGCTGTGGGAAATGTGAGAAACTATTACAGCCAATGGAGGTAGAACAAAAGGGCTGAAAATGTGGTGAAAATCCTTCACTTCCTACGTTGAATCTAGATGAATAAATATCCATTTCATTCATGGTGATTCTCTACGGGGGTCCCCTGAGGTCAGAATGACCCCTGAGGTCAGAATGACCTCGTTTAGGGTCTCACCATCACATTAAAGTGAACGTTCTATTCTCACATCTGTGTTGTTGCTCCTTAAATGAAAGATAATTTAGATCATTTCTGCTCCTCTAGTCCGTCACCGCGGAGTGAAAACACACACCTGTACCTGTGGACGTTGTCTTTAATCTCGTCTTTACAAGTGTCTTGTGTCAGGAGCACAGAATGAAGTGTGTGTGTGTGTGTGTGTGTGTGTGTGTGTGTGTGTGTGTGTGTGTGTGTGCCTTCAATAAATCCATCAGGGGGAACACGACGCTCCAACAACACAAACAGGAATGTCAATGGAGTCGGTCCAGAATGGCTGCAGAGGCTCACACCTGAACACTACTGCAGATCACTATCGTCTGTCACCAGTGTGTGTGTGTGTGTGTGTGTGTGTGTGTGTGTGTGTGTGTGTGTGCTCTCTGCCGCCTCTCACACGTCACATCTCTGCTCCATCAGTCCTGCGACGCCAGCAGGCGGGGCGTGTTCATGTGTGTGTGTTTCAGCCACAGCTTAATTGAATGGGAAGTAAAGGCCACGGCGTCTCCCAGGGTGTGTATTCTAAATGCAGCCTCAGTGGTGGGGAGCTGGGGGGAGGTGGGGCTCGGAGAGCAGGAAGGGAGGGGGGCGAGGTGACGGGAAAGCTGACATTCCTCTGAGAGTCTGAGGAGAGACAAAGAAAGGAGCTAAAAGCATCGTCCCTGATGAGACCGACGAGTTCCACAGAAAGAAGACTGGGAAGAATGGAGAGAGAGAGAGAGAGTCTTTCTAGATGTGTCCCTCCCCAGTGAGCGTGATCAGAGGGGGGAGCTGTCCTTGGTCTGAATAAGCCTCTGGCACCGAACCAAGTCAGGCAGTTAGAATTGAGCTCATCAGGCAGGAGCTGAAGGCTCACACCACCACACACACACACACACACACACACACACACACACACACACACACACACACACACACACACACACACACACACACACACACACACACACACACATCCCACCCCCCTCCTTTAACCCTGTCACCACCACTGTATTTGTAGCTGAACAGTGACTAAGCAGCTCTTGTTAGGACGACTTCAGGTTTGTGTTGGAACTCTGTGATGTGCATTAAACAGGTCTGTGATGTGCATTAAACAGGTGATGTGCATTAAACAGGTGATGTGCATTAAACAGGTGATGTGCATTAATCAGGTGATGTGCATTAAACAGGTGATGTGCATTAAACAGGTCTGTGATGTGAATTAAACAGGTGATGTGCATTAAACAGGTGATGTGCATTAAACAGGTGATGTGCATTAAACAGGTGATGTGCATTAAACTCTGTGATGTGCATTAAACAGGTGATGTGCATTAAACAGGTCTGTGATGTGCATTAAACAGGTGATGTGCATTAAACAGGTGATGTGCATTAAACAGGTGATGTGCATATAAACAGGTGATGTGCATTAAACAGGTGATGTGCATTAAACTAGGTGATGTGCATTAAACTCTGTGATGTGCATTAAACTCTGTGATGTGCATTAAACTCTGTGATGTGCATTAAACTCTGTGATGTGCATTAAACAAGTGATGCTGCCAGGAGGTCATTTTTCTGTGTGTTAAAACACATTCATCAAGGAAACCCCCTCTACTGACCCGACAACCCGTCTAGAAGACCATTCATTCATTTCAGTCAAATGATCTGCTTCAAAATAGTCAAAATAGTCAGTATTTTATCAACAAGACAAAATTATAACATTCATAATGCACAAAAAATGCATATATATACGCAAGCAATTTTTTTGCATATTTTTTGCATTTTTTTGCAGCAAAAAAAATTGCATATATATATATGTGCAATTTTTTATGCATTGTAAATCAAGAAGACAAAATATTAGCACTTAAAGTGCATTAATTATACAGTAATGCAGGAAATAAACAACAAAAAATAGAAATAATGTCAGTTTCAACAGTGATTGTCATGATAATGATAATGATAATGATAATGATAATGATAATATGAAAATGATAGGAACTGTGTAACCCTGTCAGTATAAAGGCTTACTGAAAGCGGTAATCTATTACTGAAAGAGGTATTTCATCCAGAAATGTACTAGAAATAATAATAACATCGTTTCGCGATGTTATTGTAAAAAAAGGAAGTCAGTGACTTTTATTTTGAAAAGGCCCGCGAGAGCTGCGCAGGTGACTTCCGCCTGGAGGCAGCGCGCGAAGAGTGAGGCGAGAGACGGCGGAGAGGAGGATAAGAGAAAAAGTAGTTCCCGTGCACCACACCGGAAGGCTAACACGAGAAAGGAACTGATGACAAGTTTTAGTTGAACTATCAAGACCTGGATTTTTGAACGGTTTTCTGCGGGAATTCATGTCGGGAATCTACGGTCATCGTTAATTGATGCTGAACGGCGCCACGCCGTCACCGTTTCAGGATTTCGGATTCAACGCATGGTCCAATCCAAAGATGGCGAGCCACTGCCCCAGGATCTGATACGGATGGATGGACATGGACTTTGGAGTTCTACTTCTGAGGTAGGAAAACTTATTCTTTGCACACTCTGCAGAGAAGACCATCATTGAAACATTGAGTTATAAAACCCCTGTGTATGTGTGTGTGTGTGTGTGTGTGTGTGTGTGTGTGTGTGTGTGTTTGGTTATTATTTTAATGATTTTCGGGCCCATTTTATTTCATTGTGAAATGTATCTTGTATGAGGTTAATCTTACAAGTCTTGGCGTTCCTCTTCTCTCTCTTCCTACGAACACACTTTCCTCCTCTCCTTCTTCGACCAACAGTAATCCAATTTCCACCGGTGCCCTGTAGGTCAACAGCGCCGTTAACTCGGGCCTCGACCGATCCAGTATGGAAGTCATAGGTTTGATTCGCATGTTTGATTTGGCAAAAGTTTCACGTTGGATGCCCTTCCTGACACAACCCTCTGTATATATCTAGGATTGTGTCTTTTTGCGGCTACATTGTCTTGTATGATGTTAATTAATAGTGTTCTGAATTGTTAGTTTAAGTTTCCTAACGTTTCAGTTAACGTCATCGTCAGCCTCCGCATTGGCCCAACATTAGTTAAGTAGTTTCAGTAAAGTAGTTTCACTTACTCTAATCTGAACGGTGTTACAACTGCTCTGGTGAAGTTCAGCGACGTGCTGTTTGTCCACTGGCACAAGGGGAGAGAGATCGGACCACTGATCAAATACAATCAACAAACAAACAAACTGGAATTTCACAAAAAACACCCAGTCAACCAAATCTACAGCCTCAACGAGAGCAGCGTTCCAACTTGTTTAATGGATGTTGGGTTGTGAGGACAGGATGAGGCCGGCTGACCCCTGTGGATGAAACAGCTTTATACTCTGTGATGGTAGAACAAGGGACGGCTGGCTCGCCTTCACACCGTGTGATAGTCCCCATAGACGCCACCAGTGCTAATATTTCATCGCCATTCATATTAGCCAACCTTCCCAATATTTTTGCAATCATATTAACTTTGCCAGCCAACATCTCAGTATTTTATTGGCCTCCCCAGCCAATATTTCAGCATTATATTAGCCACATTGCATCTGTTCAGTGTCCCAACACTTTAATCCCTGTCTGCCCTACCCCCGCCAACCGCCTTTCTGCTCCTCACGCCGGCCAAGGAGGCATTGTTTCACTGCCAGCAGTAGTAAATTATCAGGAGATGCCCGTCCTGTGTTTAGTCAGCATGTTTCAGAAGGGAAAAGGGAGGGCCCACCTTTGAAATTCATCCAAAATAAATGCATTTTTTTTCTGCTGCAGATGTTCATATATATGTGTGTACATTTATTATATACTGTATATACAGTATATGAAGAGAGAGAAGGTTATTTTTAGAATTTCATGAACAATCAATGTCTTGTTTTCTTTGCCACTCACATCAATTGGAAACAAATTTGGAAAAGAATCATTTTTCCCCCACAAAAAATAGAGTTGTATTGCATTTTTAAAGGCTCAGCAAAAACAAATATAAATGGGTACCTGAGCACGACTAGTCAACAGGAGGAAATGATGCACTTTGGGATATTTTTACGAGATTAAAGTCCAGACTGTGGACAAAGTATATGAGAGATATAAACACAATATACTTTATCGATTGGAAAGCAATGAGTTCTTTAGTGGAAAGCCGTGAGAGAGAACTACCACCAGACTCTGAACACATACTGTATACTGATTGTTGGTTTTGGTCTTTCTATGTCTTTTGTTTTCACGGGAATATTTAAAGGCTGGTATTTGAAAATCTTTTAGTCTGAATCTAAATGACTAATTTAACTATATGATATACCCTCACGTCCACCGTGATGAAACCTCCTCTGATTGCTATCTAAAATCCTCAGCAGGGAAACAGGCAAATTGAATTCCCTGCCTCAGCAACAATAGGGTGTTCATCTCTTTCATGCTCAAGGAGGCATTGAAGGATATGAATGTGGTTCATCTGAGCTCAAAGCGTTCATTGTTACCACAGCAATACCACCACAGAGCTCAGCTCACAGCTGTTGGCTCTTCGTCTGGAACCAGTCTTTGTCTCATGTGGTAATTTCACACAAAATATCTGAGAGGAAGTTGATTTATTTCAATGTCTGTGTAGGCTAGCAGTGGGCACGCGTCACACCCTGCGGTGAAATCGCCTTAATGTTTTGGTCCATTGGCAAAATGATCTGATAAAGAAGAAGGTTAATTTCCCCCTCAGGTGGGACTTGTGTCTATTATGTCAGTAAATATTAATGTGGGGCTGTTAAGACCACTTTAAGGCAGGGAGACATGCTGGAATGGTCGGGGTGATTTTTGGAACCTCCACTGACCTCAACAAGTTGCATGAACTCTTTGAGAGTCTGGGGCAGTTAGGGTAGGCAGTCTGGGAAGGCAGTTAGGGTAGGCAGTCTGGGAATGACAGCATAGTGTGGGCAGTGTTAACTCCTTCTAAGCACTGTGTCCCGATCCAGCACTGGACCGACTCATCAATGTGGCTGTAAACACTGTAGTCCTGGGGTACTGGAGCCCAAAGGTCCTCCTTCACTCTCAGTGCATGAACATGAATGGTAGAACAGCTGGATTGGTGACACTGACTATCCTGTGGGTGTGGGTGTGAATGAGTGGGTGTCTGTCGCTTTGTGTCATCTCTCTTATAAACCGAAGGCATGTCCGTGTTGTAAACTCGATCTTTCCCAGATACCAGGTCTGCTCTGACTCTGCTAATGACCTGCCGTTACAAACAGAAGGTGGGCTGGTGAACTCTAATTGCTAGGATGACTTAGCGCATACGTGTACGGTGCGTACGTTTATATTTGCGAGCAAAAGTCTCGTCTTGAGCAGACCGAGGAGCTTCTCATCTTTCATCTGGAGCACATGAAGCCCGGCTGCTGTCGTATCGTAGAGAGAGACGACACGTGGCTGCAGTGCTAGGGTGGATTTTCTCCCGTAATGAGCTGCCTGTAGTGTCTGCAGCCTGCTGGGGGGGGCAGTCATCATTTATACCTGGGGCAAACAAGCCACAGAGGCTCTGCTGCCAAAAGCACCATCTATTTAATAGAGACAAGTCAGAGAGAGGGCAGCATTCAGGCGGCCACACGGCCAGCGCCGCACTGCAGAGGCCAGCAGGGCTGAAGCTGGTTCATAACGCTCCTCTAGTCTATGGTCGTTTGGAAGGAGTGTCTTTTTAAATGGGTTCAGTTTGAAAGCTGATATTCCTTTGGAAGCAATATTGTTACGCCTAAATTTAAAGGTTTATTATTATTGGATGTGGATCTACTGGATGTTAGAGATTTTAGAGAGACGAAGGCCATGTTTTCAGGGAACCACAAAATGCTGTTATTTTTCCTGCAAATGTTGCCTGTTTCCTGTCAAAATGTAGAGACTTGTGTCCAGCAGTGAGGAAGGTGAGACGTGTATGAAAGATTTCCATCCCTTGGAAGCCTGCTGTAATTGGTGCAGGATGGATGGCCAGATTTTTGTTAACTGTTTGTGGGCCGATGCCGTGAACAACTTGAGGAGCCTGTACAGCCTCGGTCCAATGTTCTGCTGCTTTTTTAAAGTTTTGATATTTAAAACCACAGAATTCTACTGGAGAAAGGACTCAGATATCTGGAAAACTCCAATATAACCAACATCAGCCAAAATGTTTCAGACATTATTTTTCATGTAAACTGTTTGAAATGGTGGATGTATATGTGTTCATATTTGTCAGTTTATTTTTGAGTTGTACTTTACACCTGCTTTTTCCTCCTTTATCATTGTTTCATTAACATTCATGTATATACTCTTTCCAGTCATCTATGCCACATTGCTAAACATTATTAAACCTTCAGTGTCTCCTACTGGGGCCTTACAATCTCTATTTCAAGCAACTTCACAAAAATGTTATGGTGACTATAATGTCCATCATCCTGTACCGTATTCTGGATCAAAGGCTCTTGTGTTTCAGATCAAACTGTGAGTTCAGCAGAGCGGATCAAATACAAGATAATATCATGTTAATGGCCCATTTCTAGTCTCAAAAGTTATCAAAGACATATTTTAAGGTTCTGCTTAGCTTTACTCCTAAAAATGCCCTGAAAGGAGAGAATGAAATAACACAAAACACACATAAAGAATGTGATGTCACTTTGTTTGACCCTCAGACCTGCTCTATATTTACCTTCCCAAGGAGTTTCCACCTGAGTGGGTTAGTTGATGCTTTTGCTTTGCAGCAAAATGACAATGAAAATACAAAATCAAATTCTACAAGATTTAATGGGATGGATGTTAATGCAGATCTGACTGAAGTCGTTGTACTGACTAACAAAAATGTTGTGAAGGGATGAGGCATTGGCCAGGAGAACTGAGACTGGCTCCTGCGGAGCTGTTTAGAATACACTCAGCTAAGTTTACTTAGCATCTGGGTGTCATAACGGGTTAGCATGAGGGAAGAGTCAAAAGTTCATTATTCACATCTATGGGCAATTAATTAAAGGGACAGTAAAGTTGAAATGAACCAGGTCTGTATTTGAAGCACATAAGTAAAAAAAAAAGGCTTGGTGGTATTTTTATTTTTTTATTTGCAATGGGGACTTAGAAAAATGAAATTTATCATAAGTTATGGAGCGCCCCATGACAGCGGAAGTGACGCAATTGTAGATATCCGGGTGAATCCATATCAATGCAGATAAAGCTAGCGACAAGGTAAAGAGCCGACATTTTGGTAATTATTTATCCAAATATCGCCAAAAAAATGTCGTCATCATCGGGAACTGAAGACGAGTTCCCAGTGAACCATCCTGGGGGGTAATTATTCCATTTAATTACCACCTGATATGTGTGGAGGATGACAGTGTGGACATCTAGCGACTCATCCCAGGTGTGTTCACCTGAACCACATTCTGACAGAGATACCAACTAGTTATAATGTCCCGTTTGGGTTTACTGTGTGTATGGAAAGTTAATCTCTACCAATGCTAACGCGCTAGCCCGTCAATGGGATTTTCCATATTATATTAGCATTGAGCTAGCAGCCACTCGTTACTGGTGACTGTGTGGAGTTAATAACAACTCTAGTTTATATTAATATGTCTTGTATTTACTAATGTATCAGGATCAGGGCCTGACATGCTGTTTCTGTGTGTTTTATTTCAGTGTCACAGATCTTCTCAGTAAAATCACCTGTCAATCACTTTGGTTATGGTTTACTTTTCACGAGGGCCATAATCTTGTGATAATCTGGTCATAAAAACATTTATACAAGACCTCCAGTAGCTCCAGACATGAATTAATTATCCACTAAACCTTGGGAATTCAGAATAAATATTATGGGTTGTCTGAAAACGATCTTACCTTCAAATCTCTGGAAATCCTCAGAGGTAAAGTGTTCATGTAGATCCTCGGATCCTGGGTCACATTGACCCGGTTTGTCCGTGTTCTCCATCTCCTTCCTAGCTTCCCAGAAGGTGTTCTAAAGAAGGACAGGTCCTTGTCTTTGTGTTTTCTTGATGTTCTGCTGACACAACCGTTCACCTCGCAGGTAACCATGATATTTTTGGAGTTAATGGCGTCATGGATTGCAGTGTTTCTTATGGCTGCTAAGCTATGTTGGGCGCCATTGACGTCTGACCTCCACGTGACCACTGAATGCGGAAGCTGCTGCGGCGCAGATTTTAAGGTTTTCTGACCAATGGGATGATGCTGCACATATAAATTTTTTTCTTCTGTTTCATAATGATGAAACATTGAAACATATATATATATATACAGTATATATGTATATATATGTGTATATATATATATATATATATATATATATATATACACACACACACACACACACACACAGTGGTAAGATGGTGGTTTATACACATACACAGTAGTAAGATGGTGGTTTATACACATACACAGTAGTAAGATGGTGGTTTATACACATACACAGTGGTAAGATGGTGGTTTATACACATACACAGTGGTAAGATGGTGGTTTATACACATACACAGTGGTAAGATGGTGGTTTATACACATACACAGTGGTAAGATGGTGGTTTATACACATACACAGTGGTAAGATGGTGGTTTATACACATACACAGTGGTAAGATGGTGGTTTATACACATACACAGTGGTAAGATGGTGGTTTATACACATACACAGTGGTAAGATGGTGGTTTATACACATACACAGTGGTAAGATGGTGGTTTATACACATACACAGTGGTAAGATGGTGGTTTATACACATACACAGTGGTAAGATGGTGGTTTATACACATACACAGTGGTAAGATGGTGGTTTATACACATACACAGTGGTAAGATGGTGGTTTATACACATACACAGTGGTAAGATGGTGGTTTATACACATACACAGTGGTAAGATGGTGGTTTATACACATACACAGTGGTAAGATGGTGGTTTATACACATACACAGTGGTAAGATGGTGGTTTATACACATACACAGTGGTAAGATGGTGGTTTATACACATACACAGTGGTAAGATGGTGGTTTATACACATACACAGTGGTAAGATGGTGGTTTATACACATACACAGTGCACCCTTGTTCCTTGTGTTCCAGGAACCAAATGCGGTTAACAAATTCTGTGATATAGCTACAAACTATTTATCTTATTATTTACGGTAATTCAAACGTTTATCTACCCTCCCCATACTGATATTAAACCACCATCTACCTTTTCCGGGTAGACGCCGGAAGGTGACAGCGTGAGGTTTTCGAGTGAGGTCATTCACATATATAGGTGGGGAGATGTACCATATATATAATACACTGTGCTTCGTTATGTTTGTGCACCGTGGCGCGCTCTGTTGATTTAATTCCATTCATCATCCATCACTTGTGACATTTTAAGCCACTCCATACATTCACTATGACGTTCCCCTCTGGTTCACAGTGAGTCGTCCAACAGGCTGGGAAAGAAACCAATCTCAGAAAGGGTAACACCATTTTGCTGGCTGAATATATATGCCACGTTGTGTCACGAGAACAGTCTGCAGAGACCTAAATGGTTTTTAAGTCACAAACTCCTCTGCCTTACTTAGACTGAGTGACTTCTTGTCACACTCACTGTGTGAAAGTGAAGGGCAAAGCAGGCTCAGCAGACACCTCTGACTAAATCAAATCTTTTTAAAAAAGGAGCACATACTGCGTTCAGAATGTGCTACCAGGGTAAAACTCATTTCCTCAGTGTTGCCCTTTAGTATTTCAGCTCACTGCTTGGCCATGGAGTCCAGAGGGACCAGAGGTGAAGGACCGGGCCTGCTGAGTACCGTTAGTTCCTTATTCCTTTATTTGCCAGATCGGTTCTCTAATGTCCGTGGGGTGGAGGGTTTAGGGTTATGACCCAATTCAGCAGTTGCCACTCTCTTCAGAGTCATTCCTGCAAGCTCAAAAAGCGTACAGCTCCAGTTATTGATTGGACGTGTCACATAAAGCAGTAACATAACGAAAGGGTCAATAAAAGAGTAGGAAAATGCTAACCCTCACAGTTTACAGTTTTTTTTTTTATCCGGAGGCTAAAAATGATTGGAAGTCAGCAGATCACCTCGGTTACATTATCCTCACCCACAAATTCACAGATCATCATTTGAGACAAAGCAGCTCCCGTATTGTGTGTTCTCATCCTGTTTGCTGGGGCTTATCATTTACATTTGACAAAGGAAATGCTTTCAGGCTCTTGAAAGGGAGGTTGAAGAAAGGAGTGTTGGCTCGCAGCTCCTTCACGAATCCGGGGAAATGATTTCTGCTTTATGAGCTCACGAGAGAAGTGGAAAGAATGCAGAGAGCGTTAGTGAATAGACTGAACACCGCGGTCAAAACAGAGGTAGTAACTGATAAATCTGGACAAAAATAACGTAAAACTCAGTTCCTACAATGCTGCATTCAGTTTACATACCGTATGACACATAAGTAAAACCCACCAATTTTGATATGACCCATTTACGATTTTCCATCCATGATTATTCCTGGCATTGAGGCAGTGATGTTATTCCTTGGCTCCAGTCCCTTCAGCTGGTATTCATGACTAACTTGCATTTCTACGTCGACGAGTCTCTGACGTGAGTCTACAGAACACTTTTTGATCCCATACAGAAAGACGGGATCTCTTTGGCATAATGTGACTGTCTGATCTGGATTAAGGGAATGTGCTCCCTTTTGAAAGGACTCACTCTCTGTTGGACTACATCCATGTTTTATATGCAGTGTAAAGACTGCGCCTTTAATCAAGGTTACAGATGGAATAGAATTGTTGAGTAGCTTAAAATTGTAATATGATGTTGAATAATTATAAAGATGTCACCTGATTCTTCAAAATTCTCCAGATTTAAATGGCTGTTTTTACAGAACAATGAACATTTTATTCTATTATTCTTTTGTTGCCATAATGTTTTGTTACAGTAAATGACAGGCAGCTTTGGATGTTACAGATAAATCAGAGTAAACAAAATATTTTCTCTGTTTTTTAAAAACTGAATAAAATCCAACAATGAAAGATGTGGAGCAGTTAACAGGTAAATTAATAAACCAATATATGCAAGATATTTGATCTTATTTTGACAGTTTTTTAGCCACCCCAGCAGAGTCTACTTTATTTGCTGAAGAAGGGAATATATCTGGGTTTATACAGTAAATAGCTTCATTTTGTAACTGGAAATTTTACTCCACCAGCGATCATCAAGTGAGTACATTTATAGCTGCTTTCAGTCTACAAACAGACCTACTGTAAATGAAGACCAAAACATTTTGATAAATAGTTCCACCTCTCACTGGTTTGAGAGGTAACACTCTCCCTTGAGAGGAGAGTCAGGGAACACTGCAGAGGCTGAGTCCTGAATGCATTATGTCCACTCCATCAGATTGAGAACCCATTGGGTTTTACCACCGTAAAGTGATGAAGCCATTATGAGAGGCTCTCTGGGCGCTTTCAAGAGGGGGAAGCCTGTCATGTCCTTACCGGTAAAAAGCTAAACTTTCCTTCATCTGCATGATTAAAAACACTCCATCCAATGAAAACCTCAATGAATAAGTGACAGATTCTGATTCTGCAAGTCAGCATCGAGAAAAGCTTTTATATATCACATCAGTGTCAATGTCCTGACATGATTGGATGTAATGCTGGTGTGTGTTCCTGCTGGACGGAGCCTTTGACCAAAGGGAATGCTGTTTCCATGAGTGTCACACTATTTCCTTCTTCTCATTGTCATCTTGAACCCATCTCTTCTCCAGTTACGTAAGTGATGCACGGCAGCTTTTCATGTTTCTCCGTTGTTAAGTTTCAGTGCTCACATGTCCATTGTGGTGGTTTCAGGGACAACAGGGTCCTCACGGTCCCTCTGGAGGTCTCCGACTGAGCACTGTGTTTTCACACCATGCTATTAGAACCAGCGTTAACGTGTTTCAGCAATACGCACTACTGTAGCTCTGGTGGAACAAACTGCACTACGTTTTGCTCTTCACAAAGGAATGAGCATTTGTCTCCAGTTCATTTCTTTAGTCCAATTCAGGTTGGTACTAACCATAGTTAACTAGGAATACCCAATAAGAAAATGTTATGACATTACTGTTTGACCCTTGTCAACGTTGCTTGAACTTAGCCGTTCGTCCTGTCGACTTCATGGACAAAAGGTTGACTAAAGCGGCCATTGTAACAAGATAATCAATAGTCTGTTGATGAAAGAGCTCAAATATAGGTGTTTGATACAAGGTAATGCACCATGTAAAATTTGCTTTAAGAGAAACCTTGGTTCCAGTTTACATTTTAAATGCGATCAAAATTAAAGCAGCACGATGGTTCAGTGGGTGGAGCTGTCGCCTCACAGCAAGAAGGGTCAAGGGTCAATTCCTTTCTGTGTGGAGCTTGTGTGATCTCCCCATGTCTGCCTGGGTGCTATCCAGGGTCTGTCTGTGTGTGGCCCTGCAATGCACTGGTGATTCATCTGGGGTGTACCCTGCTCTCACCCATACCCAGCTAAAATAAGCCCCAACAGACCCGTGAAGCTCAAGGTGGAGAAGTGGCTGAAGACCAGAAAACAAATGCATGAACAAGTCTACTTTATGATAACACATTTAACAACTTCTAATCAATGTTTTGTAATTTCAGCCCTTATTAACAACTTTGTTTTGATCCTGATTATTCAGTGGGTTTATTTTATGCAGAAAAGGGTGTGTTTGCTCTTCCCTGTCGGGCTCTGGTGAGTTTGACTCAAAACATCTACAGATCCCATGAACACTTTTTCCCTTAGCCTATTTCTCTAAATCAGAAGAGAAAAGAGCTCATGAAGAATGCAGAGCTCTAAGACAGAGGCATGGATTTGTATTTTCATCTTGTATTTAAAAGTCAAATGAGATTAGAAGCAAATTACAGTAGGGCAGAAAATGTTGGACTGTGTTGAGGCATTCAAACAAATCCATTGTCAGTGGTGGGTGACCCCCACCCAGCCCTGGGTGCTTTTTTTTTTTTTTTTTTTTACACTAAAGACCTTATCTTCTTATTCCCTCAGT
Source organism: Antennarius maculatus (assembly GCA_013358685.1). Taxonomy (NCBI): domain Eukaryota; kingdom Metazoa; phylum Chordata; class Actinopteri; order Lophiiformes; family Antennariidae; genus Antennarius; species Antennarius maculatus. The sequence goes on from CM023614.1 coordinate 596,673, forward strand.
ACCCTGACCATCTTACCACAAAAGGAACAGAGAACTGGAGTTACTTAGAGACCTTCCCTCGCCTCCTCATTAGGCTGTGAAACTATGAAAGGACGTCAGAATTCCTTTAAGATTTGTGTCCATATGTAGATTTTTGAAGTCCAAATCTATTGGACCGTGTATTATATAAGTTCATCCAGATTTCATTCTTTGTTTTAATCTGGTGTAAATAATGACTTAGAAAAGATCTCTGAATTTTAAATGTCACTGTTCTTTTTTTGCCATCAAAGGCAATGCCACCTTCACATATGTCATATATCTCATCTGGAAGAAATAATATTGGATGAGAACGAAGAAGCACAACTTTATGGTTTACAGAAATATAGTGTAAACTATAGTGGCCCATTGGTGCAGTGAGTAGTGCAAGAAGGTTCTGAGCTTGATTCCTTACTGCGTGGAATTTGTTTTATTTTCTAGATGTATATATGTATATATATATGTACAGTATATATATGTGTGTGTGTATATATATATATATATATATATATATATATATACCTACGCTGATATTTGGAGAACATACAAATATACAAATTCCACACAGTAAGGAATCAAACCCAGAACCTTTCATATATATATATATATATATATATATATGTGTATAAACTTTGCATTTCCTGTTTCTCTTTCTCTCTCATCCCCTCATCTCCAATTTACTTTCCCTCCACCCTGGTTTCAAATGAGTTCATCGCCTCCCCAGGAGACTCGCCGTCCTCCCCCAGTTCTTTCTGATTGAACTTTGAAGTCTCAGAACTTCAATGTTAAGATTGAATTTGCTCTGACCTGAGTGAGGGGCGTGTATCCCATCATTTCATCATTATATTAGAAGAACAGGTCGACACCATCCCAGCAGAAGAGACGCCTCAGATCCTGAACGTAATCATCCTAATGCCCCCCAGCAGAGAGCACCAGACAGAATTGTGGGTTACGGTAATGGAGTGGAAGGCTGATTGAGATTTCAGTAAATTAATTAGGCCTCAGGAGAGGGTTGGGCTGAAGAGTGTTGGAGTGAAACACAGACTGAGATGGAGGTGGGCAGGGGGGTCGGAGTCAGAGGAACCAGTCTCCTCATGAACTGAAGAGAAACACAAAGATCTAGAGGAGACGGCATCTGTGGTAGAGGGGGTGTTCTGGGTTCAGATGAAGGCCAAAGCTGGGTGTGGATACACAGGTGTCATGGAGAGGTATCCCTGTACACAGCAAGAGAAGAAAAGAGGCTGATACACAATCGGGACTCCCCCAGGACCTTTACGAGAGGTGAAGGGGTGCTGTCTTTGCCCCCCCTCTTAAAAACCGTAGAGGACAAGAGCAAACCAAACAAACAGAGAAAGCATCAGTGTGAAATCTGTGTTTTGGGACACAGACTACTTCCTGGTGTCAATTCTGCACAATCCCATAATGACCTCTGAAACAGCAAAAGGCGGAGCATGAGTTGTGTTCTGCTGACTCCATTACCTGCCGCCAGGTTAGCCTGGGGCCCTGACTACCCTCAGGTGTTGTCGCCAGAGGATTAAACTCCCGTCGTAAAGGTGTCCGAGAGAATTCAGCGTACGGATTGTCACTCAACACAACAGAAACTAGCTGGTGTGTCACAGCTCTGCCTGCTGACAGTAGTCTGCTTTACCGTCTACCACACTGCCTCAACTCATTACATAGTCTCTATGAATCAGAGTTAGACTGTATTTGTCACCTTACGCTGAGTCTAAGTCATCTGACAGTTTGTAGACATAACAGCTGTGAATTTTGTCTATTCATGTATTTAAATTATGATAAAAGGTTTTAAGTGTAGCCAAACTAACATCTGGAACAGGAAGATGTGACTATTAAGGAACAGCCCTGATGACGTTTAAATTGTATTTTCACTTTATTCATTTTATTTCTTCTTTCCAGACATGTTATTACAACAGACTTTCATCAGTGTTGGAACATCAGCAACAACATCCGAAAAGAAAAAAGAAAAAAAGGGTTGACGGGTAGAAGCCATTGGCTTAAGGTTCCCGTCCCCTAGATCAACAACATCTCTCTCATTACAGCACATTGTCAACCAATACATAGTTTGCATGTCACAATTCAATTTCAATGATTTTATTCTGGTACATTGTTGTTTTGATCCGTGCATTCAGTCCAATAGGCGTACGTCTTTGTACACCTCTTTGTCAGATCTTGAGAAGAGTCCGAATTTTGTTAATGTTCATTTTGTTATCCATACATTTGTTTCACAGGATTAACAACATGAAGTTTAATTCGCCATAACAATGCAGTCCTTTAACCATCATTCACGTCAGAAATATAACCTTGTAAAATCATGTTTTTAAAAGCTTTTTTAAAGGCAGTTAGAGTTCCCCTACTCCTAATTTAATTATCCAGTTTGTTCCAACGTTTGACACCAGTGAACGATAATGAAAATGTTTTTAGTGTTGTTCTTGTTTTTATCTGTATAAATGCTGTGTTTTCTCTTAGTTGCTAATTGGATTCATTAATCTGTATTTGTGATTTTATATTTTGAGGTAAATAGTTATTGGCTGCTTTATACATCAGTTGTACAGTTTTGTAGCTGATGATGTCATATATTATCCATAGTTTAGATTTAATAAATAAGTGGTTTGTGTGAGCTCTATAATGTTCATTGTGAATAATTCTCAAGACTCTTTTCTGGGTCAGAAATAAAGGTTGTAAGACACTTTAATGTGTGTTTCCCCAAACTTCACCACAGTAGTTCAGATAGAACAGGATTAGTGCACAATATATTATATGGAGTGCCGTCTGATTTAACAGTTTTTGAGTTCTCCAGAGTATGGATACACTTCTGGAGAACTTTATTTGCAGTTGTTTTAAATGAGGTTTCCAATTTAGCATCTCATCAATAATCCTAGCATTTTAAATTCATTAACCCGTTCAATATTTACTTCATTCACCTTAATATTAATTTTGTGTTTGCAGCTTTTCTTCCCAAATAACATGTATTTAGTTTTTGTTAGGTTCAAGGATAATTTGTTTATATCAAACCATAATTGCATCTTGACTAATTCCTCATTGACTGTTTGAGTTAGTTTATTTATATCATTTCCTTTACAAAGGATGGTTGTATCATCCACAAAAAGTATCAATTTAAGTACCTTTAAAACCTTACATAAAGCATTAATGTAAAGTATAAATAATGTTGGACCCAGCACTGACCCCTGTGGTACCCCACACACAATGTCTAATGTTGATGTCCTCCCCCCAACGTGACATATTGAGACCTCTCATGTAAATAACTCTTTATCCAATTTCGTACTGTACCCCTAAATCCATATCACTCTAGTTTCTCAGTTCGAATTTTATGATCAGTTGTTTTGTTCTGTTCTTTGCTTAACAAACTTTTTATATAATGTATTCTTTCTCCGACAGGCATTTGTCAGTGACGAAATCATCTATGGTTTCTTAACATCTTTTTTTTTAGATAAATTTTCTTCACTGGACAATGCAAATTGTACAATTGTTCTATTGTATCAGTGAGATAGTCACATGCAGTGTTCACATCCTCAGCAGCGTACACATCAGACCAGTTCTGAGCTAATAGATCATGTCTTAGTGCAGTCATTCTTTCTTCAGTCTTGACTCTCTTGTAGAACGTTTGGACCTCTTCCCGACACACAAATGGATTGACCAATGACTCGACTAGCTGTGCTGGTGAGACCGTAATGCTATCTCACTATATGAGATTATCATATATAGCTCTATGAACTAAATTCCCATAATTTAGCTAATGTATATAATTTACAATGTTTTTGTTGTCAACAAGTGTATGTGTGTAACGTCTTTCTGGAGTTCAGCGGTCCTGAAACCGCTGGGAACAGGCATGAAGTGAGGCATGAAGTTCTCCTGCCTCATGGTAGGGGGCGCTGGTGATCCCAGGGATTCGGCTGAGGATTCTTCTTTCTCGGCCGTAGAAGAAGTGACAGTGAACTACAATCTATAGTCAGCGAGTCAAGTGCAGCCATTAATTTGTTTTCCTCTTCCCTTGCCTTACTATAAAAATGGAGGATTACATATCTACACTCGAAATTTTTCTCTGCTTTTGTTCAGAAGGAGCAGCGCATGGACTTCATTTATAAGTGAACATAACATAGTAAAAAACATGTAGGTTGCAAAGCATTTTTTTAATCGGATGTTTTCATTTGTGTGTTAGTTTGTGTGTGTGAATATTCTGCTACTTAAAAGTAACCTACGCACTGTTGATAATTAAATGGTGAATGAGCTACACTGTAGGTTAATATATTTGTAGATCTGATTATAATGAAGTCTGTGCCTCAACAGCCATGACCCCCACCACACGTCACTGAATAACATACATGACACTTGATGTTCATAACTTAAAATGTGCATCACCCATTACTGTGTTCCTAGGTATGCATTGTGATTGCATGATAGCAAATTATTACAAAACACTGCAGATGTATAGAAACATATAGAAAATATTAGAAAAGTTATACAATGTTTTTTTCTTTGTGAGGTTAATTATAGAACAGTCCATCTGAAGGAGCAGAAAGGCAACGCCATGTTTAGGACTTGAGCACAAACAGAATTTGCAAATCATTTCTCACACAAAGGAACTTCAGCGATGACCAGTCTGTATTTTTTAATTAAAATCCCTGCCTCTTCCATGTCGGTGCTAGTTTTAATACTTCCTGTCAATGTTTTATGTGGCGCTCAACTTTTCACCTCAGTCAAATAAAGCATGATGGATAATGATTTCATTTTGTGGTTGTGTGTCGCCACGGTTAAGAAAAGATTCATCAATAGATTAAGTATCAGACAAGATCCATGAGGAAACCTCAAGCTATTTGTCTCTTCACCCGGTGTTCAATCAATATAGCAATCTTTCCCATTACCCAAGTGCTTTATTGCTCCGCTGTGATACAAATGATGTCAACCCTGAGATCTCTCTTTTGTACACAAATGCATCAACTCCAACCACCTCCATACATTTAAAAACAGAAGTAGAACTATTCCTGGTTGAAAACAAACTTTGACAGTGAGGTAAACCATGAACACATTGTCTGCAAAATGATAATTTAGCATTACATACAACTGGAAGCAGATACTACTACAAACAGGTGTGTCTATTAATGTCCACTTTCATGTGTGTGGACACTAACGTGCGACTACGGCTGCAAGAATTAGGTTTTTCTCAAGATGAACTCTTGCTGCTTCTACAACAGTTTGTCCCGATTTGCATCTGTTTAACAGCTAGCAGGACTTCCTGACTTGTCCAATCTTTACATTTCAAACACTGTATTGTCATCAAATAGCAGTGCAGGAGGTACATTAACTCCTGCTGAAAATCAAATTTCACTTTCTGGCTGCTCTCAAGAGCTTTCTTTAAGTGACACCAAACAAGACGACAGCCCAATGTCAGACATTTCTTACAATGAAACAGACTTCTTAGTGATAAATCAAAGAGTTCACCTCCTTAAGACTAATGTAGGCATTTGGAGGAAATAAGTCAATCTCCTGTCATGTAATCACACTTTGTACCAGGGCTTTGAGGAACGAAAACCAGAAACTTGGTATTTTGGCAATAAATGACATGGTAGAAGTTATTCTTGTGTCATGTAGTGTCTAAGTAGGAGGCATAAGCCTTAACTACAGTGATATAACTGTCATAAAGCAGAGGTGTAGTGCTGTGGTACTGTTTACTGTAGGGTAGGGGTATATCTATAATTATAGTATATAGTATATAAACTAACTGCTTTAGTAGCCAATTTAAAAGTCCTTAAGTTACAGTATTTTGCGCTCCATTCAGCTCATTGTATAAAGAGGCTCAGTCTAAATAACGGAGTTTATTTCTGTACTTTAACCAGACACATGGCTCACCTTAAGGTTTGGTACATGTTAGCTAACAGAAGCTAAAAGGTGACTGTGGTTGAACTGTGTTGTTCTACGTATTTAAATTAAAAAAATACACCGACATTATTTTTTAAATATGTTTTTACCTATTTTTTTATAAACCTGTACTAAATCCTTCCAAGTCCTAATCTTCGGTCTCCATTGAACAGCTCGGTGATTTCTCTATCAGTGACGTCACGTTTCCGGGTGTCTGTCCGGTAATGATGCCGGCTTCAGCGAAACATCGGACAAAAGTCGAAGCAGACACGTTAGTCCAGGATCCCCAATCCACCACATATTGTGGGGGTGTAACTCTCTCGGCACTGCCCCCCAGTCCTGGTAAACGTGTGTTCACGTCTCTCATCCATCGCTCCACGACCCACGCAGCTTCACGTTAAAGGCTCTGTTCACACCGATGTCCAGCGGGGGGAGTTCTTTTGTTAATCCTCCAGGATGATGACAAGCTCCCAATTCAGCCGTTTGACGTGTGGGGGGGGGGCATGGGGTCACAGATCAAGAGAGATGGAGAAGCGTGAAAAAAGCCCCCCCGGTCTCTTTACGTGAACCGGAACAACCGGAACTGATATCCTGGAGTTTACATGTTGTGTCTTCAGCGTGTCTCTTCGCTGACGTCATTGTCGGGGGTCTTCAGCCAAACAAATGTGGTTAACAGCATACCTGCGGTCCAGTACCGGCATTACCCTATACCGGTACCTACCGGAGGTGTGCCGGACGGAGCCTCGCGTCACGTTCTCTGATTGGTCCATCGCTGCCGGCGTACGTAGTGACGTAATACGTCCTATGTCGGTGGACAGTGGCTGATCTGGCAGATCGACAACAATAACGGATCATTCTGATTCCATTTGTTCTGTAATGACTTTTGCAACACCCGGAAAAAACACTGAATTGTTACTTTTTTTTGGTGTTCCTGTTTTTTAAGTTCTTTAATGAAATTAAATGTGGAATTAATATGAAAGAAACACTTTCATTATATTTACAACCGAAAATATCTATAGGTGGCATCAGCAGGGATTAAAGGGTAACTGTCATAGATGGAATGAAGTGATTTATTTTGAAAATATCTTGTGTGCCACAGCATGTTCTCAGGACGTGTCATCGATTCAACACAATGTAATACACGGCCATCTCATTCACACATTTTCATCAAATGACTCCTTTTAAGCGTGCTTTTAATGTCATACACATTGTATGTTGTACAAAACAATAGACTTACATTTCCTCACCTCCTGATTGAACATAGTATTTTAAATTTAAAGCAATTGATCATTTCTTACCTCCTACGTAACACAGACTCACCAAAAGGCAATCTGTGACTCACTGGGAAAATGTACATGATAGAAGGGGAATAAAAATGTGTCTCACTGTAGAGGAGCCAGATGGAACAGAATTGAACCACTTTTGTTTCTACAATGACAGAACAGGAGCATAAATGAATAAAAATAGGTCCCCTCATTCTATCAATTGTTAGTGTTTCTCTGGCTGTTACTTTGATTGATTGTCTTGTTTTGAGTTGGACTCCTGGATGGATATCGATTACATTAGTTCAGGGAAAACCCCTGTGTGAAGTCTGATTGTAGTGTGACATTTTACTTTATCACAGAGTGACTTGGCATGCAAGGTATAATAATAATAATATATATATAATTCTCCATTATATATTATATCACTTCAGCTTCATCATCAGCGATCACTCGAATTCGAGTGTGATTGTCCTCCTATCGGTGGGTCTGGGTCTGGTCATCTGTGGGTCTTCAGGTGGCTGTGGAGGCCGATCCTTGATCCGCAGACTTTATTGCAGTGGGGGCAGGGGTGTGTGGGTGGTTGACTGGGCAGCGGTAGTAGCCTGAGGACCTGCGTTGGTGGTGGATCTCTCCTTTCTCTTTTGCCTCTTGTTCTCTGCGGCTCTGTGGACGTCTGTGTCTAAGTGAGTTATACCTTCATGGACCATCCTGCTCCACATGTTCCTCTGGAGGACAACCACCTCTCCCCTGTTGAGGCTGAAGTGACATTGTCTCAGGTGGGTTTTAATGTTGTCCTTATAGCTCTTTTTCTGCCCTCTTTGGGTCTGTTTTCCTACTTTTAGTTGTCCGTAGAGTATTTGCTTTGGTTATCAGGCATGCCCACAACATGGCCCGTCCATTGCAGCTGGTGTCGGAGGATGGTTGTGGTGATGGTGGGGATGTTGGCTTCTTTAAGACACTGACGTTTGTTGGACGATCCTCCCATCCAATCCTGAGGATCTTGCGGAGACATCGTTACTGGCCTTCAGATATCTGCTGTAGTTGGTCTAGCTGTTGGCTCCAAAGAGCAGAGTGGCCAGGACTACTGCTTGATAGGCAAGCAGCTGGACCTTGGTCTGGATGTCCCGATTTTCAAAGTTTCTCCTCCGTAGCCTGGAAAAGGCTGCACTGGCACACCCGTCGCGGTGGTGAATCTCTGCATCAATGATAGAACTTGTAGAGAAAATACCGCCAAGGTAGGCAAATTGATTCACATTTTCCAAGGTTTTGCCATCTACATGGACAGTGGGCAGCTGCGGGTGTGTGCCAGGAGCTGGTTGGTGTGGGATCTGGGTCTTTTTGATGTTGAGGTCAAGTCCCAGGTGCCGGTAGGCTCTGGCAAAGGCATCCAAGGTGCCCTTGACGTCTGCTTCTGGGTGAGCAAATAGCGCATTGTCATCAGCGTATTGGAGCTCCACGATGGATGATGTGAGGATCTTGCTTTTTGTTCTAAACTTGCTGATGTTAAAAGGCCTACCATCTGTCCTGTACATGAGTTTGACTCCCCCAGGTAGGTTCTAGCCGGCAAGGTGAAGGATGATGGAGATGTAGATGGCAAACAGGGTTGAGGTGATGATGCAGCACTGCTTGACACCAGTGTCAACTTTGAAAGAGATGTTTCTAAACCGCCATTGCCAACTACAGTTGCCATCATGTCATTATGGAGTAGTTTTAAAAACTTGTCTGAGGATCCACTCTTGGAGAGGACAAACCATATCAGAGGTTCCAATGGCAGGACGAAAGCCACACTGCGACTCTGGTAGAATGTCTTCTGACAGCGGCAGTAACCGGTTAGCCAAAATATCGGCTAGTACTTTGCCTGTTGTGGACAGGAGGGAAATACATCTGTAGTTGAAGATTGTAACAACCAAGGCATCCCTGATTTCAGCCGGTATTTTCGTACTTGTCCCAGATTTTATCCCGGAAGCTATGGATGTGGCAAAAGAGTTTTCGTCCGCCTTTCTTGAGGATTTCTCCAGGATTCCATCTGTTCCAGAGGCCTTGTTGTTGCTCAGTTTCCTGATGACATCCAGGACCTCTCATTCAGTTGGGGGGTCACCCAAGTGTTCCATGATAGGACGCTGAGGGAACTGCTTCATAGTTTCCAGCTCAGCTGTGTTGTTTTGATTTAGGAGCTCCTGGAAGTGTTCTTGCCATCTGGAACTGATTCCCACACCGTCCTTCAGCAGAGTTTGTCCATCCTTGGATCGGAGAGGATTTACGCCTTGGTAGTTGGGCCCATTCACAGCCTTGGTGGCATTGAAGAAACCCCTGGTGTCTCCCGAGTCAGCAATCCTATGGATTTCCAGGGCCTTCCCAATCCTCCATTTGTTCTCTCTCGTACTCTAGTCTGGAAAAGTGCCTTTGCCTTGGAGTGGGCTTGCCTTTTGGCCTTACAGTTGATATCATTTTGCTACACACAGAAGGTTTTCCTCTTGGCATCAATAAGATGTTGTATTTTGACGTCATTGTCATCAAACCAGTCCTGGTGTTTCCTACTGTGGTAGCCAATGGTGTCTCTGCAAGAACTGTAGTCTTACGTTTTTCCAGTGCCCCTCCACGCTCTCTGTATATTCTTCAGGGAGCCTCTCAAGTAGGGTTTTTTGATGTTGTCGCACCCTGTTTGTGTCTCCCAGGCTGTCGATGTTGAATTTTGTGCGGAGCTGTTTCCTTTGTGTCCTCCTTCTCAGCCTCAAGTTGATGTTCGTGGAGGAGCGGATTGAGGCATTGGTCGGTCCAGGATTTATCCATACTGACCATGGCCTTGGTGATGTTGACATTTTTGTGATTTCGGGGCCTGACAATCACATAGTAGATGAGATACCAGCGCTTCGATCGGGGATGTATCCAATAGGTTTTGTGTTGATTTTCTCTGACAGAGTAACGTGTTTGTAATCACAAGCTTATGGTTAGCACACTTGGACAGTAGGAGTTTGTTGGTGTTGACTATTCCCCACCCTCGTTGCCCAGAATGCCTTTCCAGAGGTTGTGATACCTGCCAACCCTGGCATCGATATCCCCAAGAAGAAGGATCTTGACATCCTTTGGGATGTTTGATAGTACCTGTTTAAGTGTTGCATAAAAGGTCTCCTTGTCTTCATTCTGTGAGTCCAATTTCTGTGCATAGGCACTCACAGAAGTTACCATCTGTTTTTTGAGAGACTCAGACGTAAGGTTATTAGACACTCATTGATGCCCACTGGAGATTCGGAGAGTTGGGACATGAGGCGGTTCTTGATGGCAAACCCCAGTCTGTGGTTTCTGGGTTCATCAGCTGCTTTTCCCTTCCAGGAGAATGTGTATCCACCTTTCTCCTCCTTTAGTTGCTCCTCCTCAGCCAGGTGAGGGGGGGGCAATGTCAATCTTGAACTGCTTCAGCTCCCTGCCAATGATCACAGATCATCTTTCTGGAGGATTGTTGGATGCATTGTCCATGAGTGTTCTGACATTCCATGCTCCAAACCTGTTTTTTGTTTTTGACCGCAAAAGTTGAACCCACTGGACGCGGTATTCCAGTCAAGTTATTTGAGTCAGGCTATTTTTAGGGCACCTTTTCTTGCCCCTTCTTGTGGGGTGAGCAGAGCGGATCCTAGGGCTACTCAGATATGGAAGCGACTGCCGAGATGCTCTCTCTGCCTCGGTCCGAGAGCAAGATGACTGAGTCCGACACCCACCGCCAATGTGCCAATGTGTAGCTAGAAGCTCCCAGTTCTCACAGTCCTGCTCCTGTCACCATTTCCTGGACGCCATGGGACTTGTGTGTTTGTGTGTGGTTGTGGGGGGATTTTGATGGGATCTTCAGGAGAATGCCTATGCGTGGAATCTTTTGAAGTGGGGTGACAGATGCACAGGCAACCACCACACTATTCTTCGCAAAAGAGTAGACCAGGGTTATGACAAGGTGGCGGTCCAAGGAGTGCATATATCACTTAGCCTCATATGTCATTTAGTGTACAAGTGACTACGTGGTGCAGTGTTTGCGATGGAAATGGTAATAAAATAAAATTAAGTATTTTTGAATTTGAAATACTTAAGTGCAGTTTACTAATTGTTGAAATATTGAAATTATGACAAAATGCAGCAGAATTATTAGCAAAACAAGAGTAGGCTTACGGTATCAAAAGTAACTACTATAGAAATTATTATTTCTTCTGCTGAAAATGTGTCTGTGTGAATGAAATATATGACCCGTTACTAAAATATCAATATTATATGGGTCGAGACCTCCTAAGAACAATGAAAAATGTTTGTTAGGAACAAGAATTCTGTTCACTGTAGACTTCCAGGCAGTAAGCTACATTCAAATACCTGGCAGGGCAGCAGACTGAGTGCTAATGCAATTTGCTTCCAAATAAGTCTATCATTAACTGTAACCACTTAAAAGTGAAAACACCACAAATGTCGAAGCAATTTGGAAAGTACAATGAGCTGTTACAAAGCGTAATAAATAGATATAAATTCATGATAATGGATGGCGATCACTCCAGAACCTCCATAACAACACAGCAATATTATATAAGAAGTTTAAGCCACATGTAAGTTATGGAAACTTTATTCATTTGTTAATCATGGTAGGACACGAACAGGAACGACTCATCTTAAAGGTACATTAAAACTGGCAGCAGTATTTCTATGACGGTCAACAATGATGGACTGACTAGACCAGAATATTCAACCAAACAAAGCTTCTGCCTTTGACCTCTGCTACAAATGGGATTTGTTTTGCCAACCGTTGGGATGGCAATACTCCTCAAGTAGCCTTCAGTTAATGGACTAAAGGAAAAATTCTTAACTTGAAATGGTAAGTTTTCCTGAACAAAAATACAATCTCTCATCTTCCCAGCATTCATGTTCACATCCACTACAACCCACACCTTATAAAATTAGAAGCAATTATGTTTCCACACTATACTATCGTTCAGCAGACATCAAATCAAACAACAGTTTAAACTGCATGAAATTAAGAAAATTTAGTGTAACAATTGTAGCACAAAGTGGAACTTTTACTGATTACTGTCATCAAAAAACAAATCAACCCAAGAGTGTAACAGTACTTTATCTTTTAGCTGCTGTGACCTGCTGCAAACATGACACATAACCAGACACTGACTTCTGTCAATCTGCCTGAGGTAGTCTAGCTCATTCCTCATGATGCTCATTCCTCCTTCGATTCTTTACTATTCCTATTTTACCCACTGCAATCACCTTCTTCAAATTCTACTAGATATCTTTATTGGATTCATCTAATCTATTGGACATCTTCTGAAATGATCCAGGACTCCTCCTGGAGTCCTCGATGAACTTGAAGGCCTGTTTGGAATTAAGACCAGGCTTCAGCTTCCTCATCTATGGTGAAATGTTCTCTTTTAGGATTTCCGACACTTGATGGAACCCATCGGATCCTCTACACGATGCAGGTTTCCAGTGTCTGAGTGACCATTGCTGTCAGCTTTTCAGCGTCAGCTTCATTCTTCCTACGCCAGACATACTGCTGATCGGTAGACGTCTAAAGTTACAGTTTAGATTTATGACTCCTTCTAACAGCATCCAAATATGTTTGTGTCTCATGTAGTTGGTTCTGAACTACCAATAACATTGGTTCAAGGTGAAAATAGCATCCAGTGTGCACATAGAATAGCTGCAGACTATTCTATGTGTATGAATGATCTCGTGAGTGATGTTGTGTTACCTGAGGGAAACTACACCCGTGATCCCCTTTGTGTGGGCGTAGACCAAATGATCATGTACAGCTCTTGACCTGAGGAGGAAATAGAAATCATTATAGCTTTGTTTTTTATGATGATAAATGAAAACAATGAAATGAACACATAACTCTTCTCTCTTAACCACAAGCTTTTTGACTTCAACATAATTTTTAACTTATTGCAGATAATTATTCTCTTTTCTTGTTAACCTAATACAAAAATACTTCCAACACATAGTATTATGGTTTTTAAGCCTAACATGCATTAAGGACTGAATTATTTAGATTCCTAACTTAAAATAATTCAACTGACTTGACAATGAGTCAAAAAAAAGAATCTGTCTACTTGTTGATCTGTGTTTCCTTGAAATACCACTTTGGATGAGTTCTTTTCAGCCTCCATCCACCGTGCCACTTTAAAGACACTTAAGACATTTAGGTAGGCTCTGAATGGCCCACTGCAGATTGTCTGGAAACAATTCAAACTCAGTGATGAGTAAAGAATCCAAGAGCGTTAAATGTAATTGCCATATCCTGTTCTGATGTTAATCCAGCCTTGTATTTAGGGCTCGTCAGAATTGTCCCAGGTGGCAGAGCAGTAGGAATAATTCATTTCTACATAAGACACAGTAGCTCCTGTTGGCACCGGTACAGTGGGAGCCATTAATTGGCCATTGCCCACTGGCTATGAGGCCCAGCAGAGCAATATCACCAAATTAATGAGCATGTACAGTGGATGCTTTGAATGTAAAGCGAGTCAGTTTGGATATTCTCTTCAGTTGAGTACCTCAGTCCAAATAATCTCTAGAGTCATGAGAGTGGACATGTTTGAGTTCTGTTATTTACATTTTTGTGGCTTTTACTGTTCATCAATTCCAATAGTTCTGTTTCATTCGCAATTTTTTCTTCAAAGTGGATTTGGAGCTGCAGCGACAAAAAGTCTGAGGTCAACTTTATAGGCTTGTATTGCCTTTTACCTGCACCTCCACTCTGACATAAAAAGAAATGATGACAACTGCTAACAGCAATGATGTCAGATTTGAAGAGCTCTTTGTTCTCCTGTGGCCATCCACTGACACTGGGTTAGCCGTCTAAGGACTCAGAACAACAGCAGGCCTGGAATACAAATGTTTCTTGTGATTTTTAATTTTAATCTAATTTGTGATGGTGCTTTGGCCTTAAATGGTGTTTCCTGTTTACTTGCTGGGATCCAGGGAGTGGCTCATTAGAAGTAATGGGAGTGAGGGTTGCAAAAACTGATCATTTAGTCAGCTGTCTCCTCCCTTTCTCTCTCTCTCTGCGGGGCTTTTGTGAAGATTAGGAGGCAGTACAGTAGCCCCGAGACGGGCAAACGCAGAGGAAAACATTGTACTGGAACGGTTAACACGCCAGCACGATATCAAGCTGACACCGACTGTTAGCTGTTCGCTGGGGGGGGTGTTAGCGGTGGGAGAGCAGGTCGAAAATGACAGCGTCAAAACAGCCTCCAGAATGAACAAAGCGGAGGTGATTTTCCTCGATGAAGTTGAAAAGGTGCACCAGGTGGTTGTGAGCGGGGCGGTGATTAAGAACACCTTCTCACCCATCCTCCCCCTGGCTAGCCCAGACGCCGGCCACCAACCCGCAGCTACAGAATAACACGGAAGAGGATGATAAGGTGATAGAGAAGGAATTATTAAAGATCCTAAAAGAAAACACACCAACACAAGAATGAATAAAGTGAAGAAGGTTGCTAGAGAAACACCTGAGACACCTCCTGATACCAGCAGCTCTGGAACCAAAATGACATCAGTCTGAAAGAGGCCGTAACAGAAAAATATGATTCGTAAAAGATAAAAAAAAATTTCTGCAAGTCACAAAAGGTTTGAGGGCCAAAGTAGAACAGTTCTTTCCTGACCTCAACATGTTTCTGGGTAGCGTCAGCTTTTATTTAAAAAATCCAGAAGGTGGTGACTGTTTTGTGAAAAATTTGTATACAGGTCCGCGGAGGTAGGTTCACAGAAAACTCACACAATGAATCAACAAGACCTCTATGATGCTAAAATAAATGGGTAGTTTATTTCCCGCAGAGCATAGGGCAAACAAACAATTCTATGATGCTAGAATGAACTGGTAGTTTAATTCCCCACAGAGCACAGAAATAAACAAGCAAACAAATATTTGGTTGATCTAAGGCAACATATGGTGGCATTCCAAATATGCTCAGTCTCTTACCTTGACACAATGGGAAGGAGAGCCTAACAACCCAGGTAGAGTAGCATCAACCAAGCTGGGCGTCCGTAAGTGACCCGCAGCTGACTGACTGGAGCAGGAAGGTCTCCAACTTTTATACGTTTGAAGAAGCAAGGCCTGCATACGAGCAGGATTGGCCAGTTCCAGCTCGCAGGCACCCTCCCTTTGGGGGTCCCCCCCCCCCAGCTGAGGAAAAACATCCTTATCTTTTCCTTACCCCTGGGAATTCAGTGTAGGGGGCTTTCACGCAACCGTAAAACATCTTTATTAGGCGACCTTACACATTGGAATGCACCAAAACTGAAATATCTTTATTACACCAAAACTAAGACAACTTTGTTACACATTGGAATGCACCGAAACAACGAGTTGACAAAAAAACAGGTCTCCATCTCCTCTCCTCAGAGAGGGGCACTGGGTCTGCAGCATCTCAGCTCCCTATAGGGTTTAACCTTTGATTGACTCCAGCGGTGCTGCTCTGACCTCTCTGTGTCCAAACACACTAAGATGTAACGCAGCCCAGAAGGTTGCGTGGAGAGGTTCTGAAGCAGGTCTTCAGTGAGGATATGATGAGTCCAATCAGGACACACACGCAATGCAAAAAATGCAAATTTCCATTACAGTGACCAACAGTTTTTACAAGCAAAGAGGTTTTTGGATTGAAGAAGCTGATGAAAAAAGTAAAAAAGATTATTGTAGAGAACGATTAGTTCTTCACAATCATGCTTATTGGTGAAATATCTAAAGTTTTGATTGACAATTCTATTGCTATAACAAATCTGACAGTTTCCCACCACTACCATTGTTTTTTTTTTTTTTCTGCTCCTTCTGTTGTCTCTTTCTTTGCCTTGACAAAGCTGACCCTCCCCTCTCATCTCCTGTCCTCTCTTGATAATAACACATTAGTTTTGGGGACATTAGTCAGTAAAAACAAAAGCATATGGCCCATAATATTTACTTGTAATGAGCCTGAGTGCCACCATGCGTGGAAACCAAATTATGAGTGCCTCGTTTTGTGGCAGCGTGATAAATATTTCACCCTGTACAAGTGTGGATGACGTGTGGGAAGGAGACAGCCACCTGTTCTTGTCTGCTAAATAATTTACCAGATGTCTTATCTTTTTTTTTTTTTTTTTGGGTCTTTGCTTGTCGCAGATTCATTCTCTTCTTTTATCATGGTCCCCAAGAGAAGAACAGAGAGCATCAAAGAAACGTCACAGATGAAACTTAAATTATAAGTCAAGCTGATGTAGGAGCAGCATGAGTGAACACAAATATCAAATCTATGTATTTATTATTCTCTTGAGGAACTTGAGTGTTGATTATGAGCTCTTCTTTTCTTACATCTTGACATTTTTATTGCTTTTATATAGATACGGAGCGGTCAGGTCTGCTGGGGTTTATGTTGGCTTTTTGTCTGTATGTTTAAACATATAAATCCCTCTGGCTGTGGGTGAGATTGTCATTTCTAGTACTGCATTACGATTCATTCTTTGCATTTCATGAACATGTGTTACTGTACTCTCATCCACTGGCAAACTGTCCAGGTTACACAGGTGGTTTAGTTCTTAAATCATGTTTAGTTACACAAATGATGTCTTCTTTCACTTTCTTTCAGACCAGTGAAGAAATGCTTTGGAGTTTCTTAAAATAGACCACGACCCACCTTTTTATGCAATCCCAGTGTTTTACATTGGTCATCACCATACTCACTGACATCATACACTGTACTGACACTGAACATGTTAACCATGTACATGATATCTGTTACTGTCAAAACCAGTCTTGCATAAAGTCTGCAGATGTAGTGCAAAGATCTATTGGGCATTAGCACTCATTTTACACGTATACTTAAAGTATTAACGTCTGTTACATCATCCTCATGGTGTCCATTCATTGCTTTACTCTTTTACCTCTGGGGGAACAATTAGAGTACTGATGTATTCTGATTCTGTCTCATGTCCTCTGTTTGTAGGTCTTAATCTGACTGCAGTGACAGAAGACAATGAAAACGTTTTGCTGCTACAGTAACAGCTATTACTGCTCTTATTGCTATTGTCACTGACTGAACAATAAAAGTCAACACATAATCAGTTATATTTTCACAATGAAATGTCTACAAATGACTAAACTTTTCTCACATTTCCACAAACCGGTGTGATTCATTTGGTTGCCTGTATCTTTAATGTTTTGGAAATATTTGAAATGATCTATGAACCTAAAGTAAAATAATAATAAAAGTAGCCAGAATGAATAAAACATCCAAATATTCATGTCTGCATTACATTAGACAGTTGCAATGATCAATGTTGAGCAATAAATGACACAAAGTTTAATGATTCCTTTCTTTTGGTTTAATTTTTACTTAGGGACCCTTACATCATTTCACCCTTACATTTTATAGATTTACTTCAGTCTAACTTGCAGTATTTATCTTTACCAGATATGATTTACCGCGGTTGTTGGAAACAATATAAGTTCAGGTAAACCCTCATTAAACAGAATGTTTGTTTCAGTGACTCTGGTGATGATCTGTTAAAAGGCCCATTTTCCAAACCATTGGACACGCTGACAGGTTTATTCACATGTTTGAAACATCAGGAGCACCGGATGAACTTGATTGTTTCATCCGTTATTTCATGTTTTAAGAATTGTAGGTTCATTACTAGGGATGAGTGAGTACACCACTATCTGTATCTGTGTCTGTTCAACCGTCTAAATTTTTTTATTTTTTTTATTTAAACAAAAAACAAAACAAAACACATTTCCACATTTCAGACTAAAGGAACATTTCATACATTGGACAGATCACACATGGGGTAAAGGAAAGATACATTAATACTAATCCCAACCTAAAAGAAAAAAAAAACCAAACATAACAAAATAAATAAAGTTAAAATAAGAGGTTGATTTAATCTTGAGTTAAGGCATTTATATAGTCTATTATATAGTCTATTACATTCAGTAACTTTTTTGAAGTTTTTTAGGTCATTCATGTAAACACAAAATAACGGTCTCATTTTCATAAAACGACACTTGTGTGTACTGTATGTTGTTTGACCAGAGTATTTATGGTATTATATATATTTTCCCTTTTTCTATCCTCCAGTCAAACACCAAATTTAAGGACATCATGACTTAAATTAGGTGAATTTGAATCATTTTCAGATATCCAGTTTTGAAAAGATCTCCAGAAGGTTTTCACATATTCACATTCAAAAAAAAAGATGTTTCAATGATTCAGTTTGAGATTCACAAAATGTACAGTCATTTTTTTCAAACTTAAATCTCTGTCTAAGAAATTCATTACTGTGGTAAATATCATTTATTATCTTCAGATGAGTTTCTTTAGCTTTGGGCGAAACGGGAAGGGAAAGGTATCTAGTTCTGATTTTTGTAATCTGATCCTCTGAAG
This sequence comes from Antennarius maculatus, assembly GCA_013358685.1. Classification (NCBI taxonomy): domain Eukaryota; kingdom Metazoa; phylum Chordata; class Actinopteri; order Lophiiformes; family Antennariidae; genus Antennarius; species Antennarius maculatus. The sequence goes on from CM023614.1 coordinate 615,235, forward strand.
ACAAAATATTTCTCCTTTTTAGTAGCAAGGGAAAGAGTTTGTTTGTGACAGCACCTCGTATAAGACGTAAGGGTAAAGACGGAAGTACTTTATCATATGATAACATACCTTTTATTATATTCAACATTGCATCAGGGATTGCTCTTGTAATTTCCAAGTATTGTTGTCTGGTGCAATTAATGTTATATTTATTAATAAAGTCAGTGTAATTCAGAAGATTTCCTTCTGAGTCCATTAAATGTACAACAGACCAGATATCTTTTTCCAACCAATCGCCAAAACAAAGATTTTCTCTTAGACAAAATATACCCTGAAGAATTATGAGGGGTAAAGTTATGTTTGAAGGCCAATTTCCAGCAGAGGAGGACTTGTTGATAAAATCTGGACAATTTAACGGGTAGCTTAGAAACACAAAAATTACATTTTAAAAGAAATTCAATGCCACCACATTTACTGAATGTTTTAGAAGGAATATTGTACCATATAGCCTTGCTATAAATTGTTGAAGCCATTTTAGTTTGATCATACCATTCATAGCTTCAAAATCAATTACATTTAAACCTCCATCTTCAATTGTTTTCACTGCATCATTTCTCCTAATATAATGGTGCTTGTTTTTCCACACAAAGTTGAGAATAATCTGATTAATTGATTTAATAAGATTATCTGACATAGCTAATGAAAAGGCAGGATACGTTAATCTGGACAATATTTCTACCTTGGAAATCAGAACTCTTCCACACATGGACAGATCCCTTTGTAGCCAAGATAACAGAGTGGATTTGTTCTAAATGATCTGTATCCGTATCTGTCCGTATTTGTTTACTCTAAAACTATTTACAGAACAGCCTCAAAATTTTAATTCAAATCAAAGGTTTTGATCACAAAAGTAGAACTATTTACAGAACAAGTTTTTTATGAACTCAGAACATGAAGTGCATTAATGAATACAACACATGCAATAGGAAATTATGAACTAGAGTATGCATGAACAACAATTGTCATACTCAACACAACTTTCTAATTTTTTTTCATTTTCTTTTTCATTTTTTTATTTTTATGATCAAACTGTTTTTTTTAATTATTTTTACCATCTTATGTTATTGCCATTTTTTTTCACACAAAGTTAAGCAAAGTTTATTAAGGTGTGTGTGCATTTTAGCAGCATATTCACCAAAACAGTGCAGTACTATTTTAATACTGTGATGGAATGTGTTTTAGGTTTAATGTTTGTTTTTTTATGACTCGTGGTCTGAATTCTACAAATATAACATAACCATGAACAAACACAAGTTGACTCTTGGATGATTATTTCCTCTCATTTTCCCCTTCTCTTTATGGCATCATGTTAAACACATTGACATCATCAGATTATGAATTACATAGGTACAATCTGACAAATAAGCATCCCGTTCCATTCTTGCTCGTTCACTATTACGTCCTGTCTTTCCTTCTCCCGTCTTCTTCTCAGCCTTTTGATGTCGTTGTCTGTCCTTCATTATTCAGTTAACTGCTCTGAAAAGTGTGTTTAAAACTTTTTTGAGTCACTTTCTTCTCCTTTTCTCTCACCCTGTTTCCTTGATCCGTTCTAGCTCCTAAAAAAAGGTATCACCTCTTCTCAAGGATGTCCTGGATTTGCAGCTCTACTATCGCCATGGGGACTGTAACCGAGGAGATAATGAGTGAGCGCAGTAGAGAGGCAGATGAGGTTGTGGTGGCGGAGGGGGGGATTCCAGCTTCATGTGGCCCCCATGTGAGAGGAAAACGAGATGTAAAGACTATGAAGCAGAGAGGAGCAGGAGAAAGGAGTGGTAGATTGATAAAGGTAAAAGCAAAGGATGGATGGAGGGTCTGATGGAGGGAGACTGGAAGAAAAGCTGGGTTACATTGTTATTAGGTAACAGAGAGAGGTGGTAAGCAGGAAGGAAATGAGGTATCAGTTTTGGTTCAAAGGTCAGAAAGGTCAAGAGGAGAAGAGAGTGGCTCAAAGTCATGGAGGGTGTGATTAGAGGAGGACTAGAGACTAAAGTAGGGAGAACGCAGATGGAGGAGACGAGCTAGAGGAAGACATAGAGGGAGAATGTTATGATGAAACGGAGAATGATGAGAAGGGAATTTAAGGATATATACAGTATATATATATACAGTATAAATATATATAATATAAAATTCCCTTCTCATCATGCTTAAAAACACATGAAACATTTAATTTTCTGAGCCAGCCATGATGTGACAGATGAAGATGATGAACATTACCCAGTTAGGCTTCGGGTAATGACCGATCACGTGAACATGGCCAGAGGATTTAGGCTAATGTGAATCTATGGGATGTTAATACATAACATTAACATCCCATAGAAGAAGAGTTCACGTCGTGTCAGAATAACAGTTTGCAGTGATGTTGGACTTGATGTGGCTATGAGGCTCTCCTGTTGGTGCTATCTGCAGCGTTTCATCTTTTAGCCACGGCTCAGTGAACGTCTGAGTTAGGAGTGAATACTAAGACTGCCCACAAGTCAGGTCTGGTTGAATGGTTTTGCCAGAAATGTTGATTATAGGCTTCCTGTAAGAAAACTTTTTTAGCAGAATCCATTGTTCTGCCCAGAAGCATTCAGGTTTTTGACTGCTGAGCTCTGAATGTTTTGCTATTTGATGTTGACTATTGGTTGAGTTAACTGGAAATAAAAACAGAGTAATCAAACATAAAGTGACGTGTCAGAGTTTGACACATCAGGAAGTGCATCAGTGCATCGTTCACGTCATGGCAGTGGCTAAAAGCTGGGCTTGGTCTCTACCCCCCCGAGGATTACATTCATTTAGCAGAGGTAGAGATGAGAAAACTAGAAATCCATGATTGTTGAAATGTGTGTGTGTGTGTGTGTGTGTGTGTGTGTGATATAGTGGTATATACAGTATATATAATATACATATATATAGTTGGTATAGTGACAAAGAGGGGACGAAAGCAAAGGGTGGGAGAGAGAAGCATGATAGAAAGAAGGACGAGGACAGGAGAAATGGGAACATTGTTCAGCTGTGAGTACACCTGAAACCACTAAATCAGGAATAAAATTATTAGAACATAAATTATTTTCCTGGTTTTATTTCCATCCCTACCCAGAACATCCATCTATCTGTTTGCCTCTGCTGATTCAGGGGGTCAGGACCCGGTGACATGCCAACACCTTCTCTTCAAAAAGACTTTGGGGCTCCTCCTGGGAGATCCTGGATCTATTCTGGGTTCTTCCTTAAGTTTTGACGTGCCATAAAAACAAGCAAAGGGGCACACAACGGAAATATCTGACATCTGAATCAGCTGGAGGCAAAAGAAAAGCCCTCCAAGCTTTCTCACCCTGTTTTTAAGGGTAACTCCACCAACAACCTATTGTGATCACAACTTGACCACAGACAACTCAGCTCCCTCTAAATCGTGTTGGACTAGTCCAGTGTCCAAATTATTGCACCATACTGCTTCACCACATCACTGATACATCTGGTACACGTAAAACACACCCAGATAATCAACCTGGTGGTTCACGTGATCAGAGTCTGATGAGGACAAGATTCAGAGCATCCCATAGTAGACATGACTGCGCCATGAGATCCTGCAAATATCACCAACAAGATGGGGAGAAGGGGTAGTAGTCTCGGTGGTGTTCACGACTGACTCACTGAGAATACAGCCACAACATTAGGTCTTGTTCTTTTCTACGTAGGAACCAGAGTCTCATAGCGAGGACCTCAGCGTCCCGTACTCCTGCAGTACCCCTGATACCACTCTAGGGGGCCTTCCACAAATCAATGTCCAATCCAGAATATTAACCAGAACTGAATATGGCAGGCCTGTAATGCTGTGGATTTCTATGCATGCTAAGCTATTCAATCATCCATTCACTTCAAGCTGAATGATTGACAGTGTATGCGGATGATGTGTGAGTTTCCTGGACTACTGGTAACATAATGGCAAACAAAAACTGATATCAGACAGTTGTTCCTGGGTCCAGGGTCAGACCGCTGTACTTATTCTAGTGTTCTCAAAAAAGCACGGCGGACATTTTTGGTGGTGCCGTCCACCAGCGTGTTGGTCATCGATGTGGTTATTGTAATTAAATGACCCCTTTTTTACTCTTTTTTTTGCAGTCATGTAGTCTAATTGGTACAATCTTCAGTTGTGTGAACACTCAGACCAATGTGTGGCTGGTCAGTATATCTATTGTAAGGACGCTCCAGTAGCATTCTCCTCCTCAAATGAGTGTTGAGGACATCAAGGACAGGTAGAAGATGAGCAGAGGTACATCAGTGTCAAACACAAAGCCGTCCAATCAGTGTCATTCAGACTCTGTATACTTCATTCTACATGTTGTATGTGTGTAAGTCAGATTTGTCTATGTTGTCACAATCGTGACCTTCGGTAATCTGAAACTGCTCACGTTCAGTCGTCCCGGCAGTGAAACATGGTTAAAAAAAAGCAGTATTTCTTCTTCACATTTTTATTCCAAATGTGTTTATTTCAACTGATGATGAACACTAATGAATATTTACAAATTAAAAACAAAAAATGGAAAACCTTAATAGAGAAACATTGATAGAAATATTGATCCTCCTTTTGTTGATTGTGCCGGGTAGCTTTGGGAACGGGAGCCAATCCCCGTCAACTCTGGACAACTTACCAGTTCATTAAACGGCCGCCACACAGGAAGACACAGAACCAATCACAAGAAATCTAGCATCACCAGTTCACCAGTATTTGGACTGTGGTGGATGGCGGGAGTGCCTGGAGCGCACGGGGACAGAAAGGCTTGCTGTGATTAACTCGAAAGAGTTTTAAACATAAAATATTGGGGGTGCAAAGAAAACCAAATATTTAAAAAAAACCATGGTAATCTATTTTTGATATGAAACCATGATCATCTTTGCTTCCTTGTGTTTACTATGAATGCATATAGATGAAAAACATGAACAGCAGGTGTTAACCTCCATTCAAGTGTGATTTATTCTTGATGCAGGCATCAACACAAAGTCCTACTGTTCATGGTTGGGTGTAGAGCATTGGCTTTAAACTGTTGAAAACATCATCTTCATCATCATCATCATCATCATTATCATCCCATGATGGTGCTGTTCAACCCCTTTTCAGTACGTTTCACTGCCCCAGTTCCTCCCCCTCCTCTTTCAGTGTTTGTGAGCAGTTTTTTTTTTTTTCTCCAATGAAATTTTACCTGACCCCATCAAGTGGTGTGTGACAAAATAATGGGTTCACTAATATGTCCAAAAATATAAATAATAAGGGTTTGTGATATAGGAGCCTCATGTTCAATGGTGCATGAAGACATGAGCTAATTTTTCTCTTGTGCTCCATATTATGATTTTCAATTAATTTATCACAACCCAGTTGGCGTGAATCAGGTGTATATGTTTCTGCCTCCCCCCCAGGCCCCTGGGCTCTCTCCTACTCTGTCCAGCCAGTCAGTCAGGTTCGCCCATAAATGTTCCTGCTACACTAAAATAGATTCACGTCACTGTTCCTGCATTGAGTCCTAAGCTGGTCTGTGTCATCACATCTCACAGTTATGATGTGTTCAGTAATAAAATGGAACAGCAGGGAAGGTTAAAGTTAACACCCCGGCTGAACACTGAAATTAGGATTATTCCCTAATGGTGCAACTTTATTTTAGAATTTAATTTCCTCGACTAGAAATGCCTAGAGGTGAAATTATTTTTATCATCTGAAATTTGCCACAATGGCTGTGGATTGGTACCCTGTGATGTTGTTCACTCTGTGCTGCAATGTGTTGCATCAGGCCTGTGTCTCTGTTTGGAGCCTTTGTGGAGGAGCTTCTCTTATCTGTTGCCATTGAGGGAGGATTTAGCTGTGAAATGCTAACACACACTTAAAGTAAGGCTTGTGATCATCCTTCAAACATTTCGCTTCAGATGTGCTCATTGGGATTCAAGTGTGTATGCTTTATTCTTTATAGCTGGTCACCTTTGAGGTGAGGAAATCCTGTTTACCCTGGGGAGACCACAGCGATGCAACGTAGGGACACAAGCAGCATTAAGCACAGTTTGCTCCCTGGGATATTTATTTGAAGAAACACGGACCTACCTTTATGAAATGCTGGGATGTAATTGTGTGACAGTGACTGTGTACTCTTCTTGCTTTACAGTATTTTACAAAACATGCAAAGGAGCTTTATGTTTTTTTCAGTCTCAACATGCTGGAACCACTAATAGTGAGACTGAAAGGAGTCTGTTACTTTCCATATCAAAGGAACTCTATTCAAATGATAAAACTTGCACCGGCTGAGAAACGCTGTTCAATGGCTCTCAATGAGGCGTCTCCAAAAAGAGGAAGCAGCGGTAAAAACGATGAGTGAGACTGGGGGGGGACAGAGAGGGCAAGAGGACAAATGACAGCTTTTGTGTCTTGGATGTGAAAGGTGCCTCGTCCCGACAAAAGGGGGCTTTCTCTGATAAAATGCTTCATTGCAGAGGGTCCAGGACTAAACTAGTCAGGGAAAAGTCAGTGGCAGGATGTGTGCATGAATAGAGGGGGGGTGTCACCGGCCCTGTTTCCCTGTGGTCTTCACTGGACCATGCAGGAAAGTGGGCTAATCCTAATGGAGTAGCACACATCAACCCAGGAATTTGATTTTATTTTTTAAAGTAAAATGTAACTGATGTGGATATCAAATTTGCCAAATCATTTTTAGAACAAATTCAGCAAGAATGATCAGAGCTACAGAGCTGGAGTATTTCAGAGAGTCACCAGGGGTTTGTCTGCAGAGGTTCCATCACCAAAGGTTTGTCTGCTGAGGCTCCATCACCAGGGGTTTGTCTGCTGAGGCTCCATCACCAGGGGTTTGTCTGCAGAGGTTCCATCACCAGGGGTTTGTCTGCTGAAGCTCCATCACCAGGGGTTTGTCTGCTGAGGCTCCATCACCAGGGGTTTGTCTGCTGAAGCTCCATCACCAGGGGTTTGTCTGCTGAAGCTCCATCACCAGGGGTTTGTCTGCTGAAGCTCCATCACCAGGGGTTTGTCTGCTGAAGCTCCATCACCAGGGGTTTGTCTGCTGAAGCTCCATCACCAGGGGTTTGTCTGCTGAGGCTCCATCACCAGGGGTTTGTCTGCTGAGGCTCCATCACCAGGGGTTTGTCTGCTGAAGCTCCATCACCAGGGGTTTGTCTGCAGAGGCTCCATCACCAGGGGTTTGTCTGCTGAGGCTCCATCACCAGGGGTTTGTCTGCAGAGGCTCCATCACCAGGGGTTTGTCTGCTGAGGCTCCATCACCAGGGGTTTGTCTGCAGAGGCTCCATCACCAGGGGTTTGTCTGCTGAGGCTCCATCACCAGGGGTTTGTCTGCTGAGGCTCCATCACCAGGGGTTTGTCTGCTGAGGCTCCATCACCAGGGGTTTGTCTGCTGAGGCTCCATCACCAGGGGTTTGTCTGCTGAGGCTCCATCACCAGGGGTTTGTCTGCTGAGGCTCCATCACCAGGGGTTTGTCTGCTGAGGCTCCATCACCAGGGGTTTGTCTGCTGAGGCTCCATCACCAGGGGTTTGTCTGCTGAGGCTCCATCACCAGGGGTTTGTCTGCTGAGGCTCCATCACCAGGGGTTTGTCTGCTGAGGCTCCATCACCAGGGGTTTGTCTGCTGAGGCTCCATCACCAGGGGTTTGTCTGCTGAGGCTCCATCACCAGGGGTTTGTCTGCTGAGGCTCCATCACCAGGGGTTTGTCTGCTGAGGCTCCATCACCAGGGGTTTGTCTGCTGAGGCTCCATCACCAGGGGTTTGTCTGCTGAAGCTCCATCACCAGGGGTTTGTCTGCTGAGGCTCCATCACCAGGGGTTTGTCTGCTGAGGCTCCATCACCAGGGGTTTGTCTGCTGAGGCTCCATCACCAGGGGTTTGTCTGCTGAGGCTCCATCACCAGGGGTTTGTCTGCTGAAGCTCCATCACCAGGGGTTTGTCCATCCCCAGGTTACACCTCTACTTGTACTGCTAGCATGGTTCTGGGAATCGCCGTCAGTGAGTTTGTGAGTGTAACTGTGAAAATGTTTAGAACTAGAAATGACCACGGGGGTCAGAACTGAGAAGAATTCTGATTGGACAGGACATCCGGTAGCTTATTGCCAATCATAATAAAGCCAGGCCCTAAATCAGAGCTAGCTTTATCATCTATTTTTCTCCCAAATGGGACCATAATTTACAAGCATGAAGACTACAAAATAAATGTTTATTGAGGTAATGAATCAAGAATAAAGGGGTTATTTTCTCTCTTCTCCACAGCTGTAAGGCAGTTTCACACAGGATTGCTTTCATTGTAAGAACTCCTCCATCCACATATCTGACCACAGTGTGTCACCACGTCATGTTGGTATAAATACACCAGCTCTTCAGAGTCAACCCTCATGATATTTCACATGTATCTATTCATAACAGTGTGTTTGTTCTGTTTAATCAGTTTCATTTCTGTTGTCATCCTTGTATGCAATGATAAACAAAAATAGTCAAATAGTCAATTTGATGCGTATTAGAATACAAGACTCACATACTTTACAGGAAGATGGAATACTTCACATTATTTAATGTAGTTTGGACATGATAAACATTTGAAATATCAGCTCTCTTGAAACAACAAAATAAATGAAAATAAAATGTTCTGGATATTTCAGAACAGATTTTAGTTGGTTTGCTTTTTGATTTGAAATAAGAAATTGATCATATAGAGGTGAATCCAGTCATCATAGAGACTGGAATTTCAGTTTTGCATGTCTCTGAAGACAATTTTCTTCAAATAATTAAATGTAACAGTTCTGTCCAATCACAAGGCCTTTGGAAACGTCAGAATCTACTGACATCAATGCAAAACTGTGGACGCTCCACTGGAGAGAGATTCTGTGGAGAATTCCTGCTGTCAGGTTCCGGTGCGTTTACTGCCATGTGATGGGGAGTGGGTTAATTCCACCAGAGCGGAAACTCTTGTGACAGTGTGATGTTACACTAGTACGACACAAACCTATTTGTCAGTGGGAAGCGGCTGGGATTCCATTTTCCTCACTTTTGACACTGATACGCTCAGAAACTTCTGTCAATTTCTCAAGTGCCACCAAGAGAAAGACTGCAGCTGTGTCTGTAATCATGTTAAGTCACATAAGTCAACACCATAAATCACCACAGGCAATGTTTTCCAGTGACACTTACTCCAAAGGTCATGCAAAATGTCAACGGGGCAAATGGAGCCCCAGGAAATGATCAACCTGGAGACCTTTAGTCAATTCTCTTTTAATATTTGAATATTTGTTTGCTCAGCATGAAGAATCTCTTTTGATAACAGTCTGTAACAACCAGGAAGCTATTGAAATATTTATCTTCTGTGGTCCCAGTCAGTGAAACTAGGTTTGCATTAGGGATGGCAGCTGCATTAGGCTACATTAAATAAATCCAACAACGGTCCTAAAAGCACCCAGTGGAAGCTTGACTCCAAATTATAGTGCTTTGAATTGTTGGTATTTTACCCACTTCAACTAAATGAGCTCAGGAAAAGCAGCTTTAAATAAAACTAGGTGTAAAGGAGGAGTTTGATTCATAAATATTTGGAATTCAAAATGAATGATTCTCTGGTCAGCCCACATCAGGGTTTGAAGACCCTTCAGAGACGATGTCATTATTTCGTTATTATAGCATTTGGTGATATTGAGGCCTTACCTACAATAAGACAAGTATAGACAAGTTTTATTGGTGTTCACAATTTTTCTTTGTATGTCCATTTTCGATCTTACAAGTTCTGGATGCATAATTTCTCAAATACATCAGTAACTAACAATGTTCATTTTATTTTATTATTTTCCTACATTGTCTGGGGATGAGAACTGACCTTCATTTCATATTGGCCAGGGTTTCATTAAATGCTTGTTGAGCAGATCAAAGGAAAATCAATTTTTTTATTGTTTAAATTTGATGAAAAATGTCAAATCAGGCAGAATTATTTCATAGTAGTCTTTTAATACTATTGTAGAAGTGTATCCTTGTGTGTTACGTGAGTAAGACTCACCATACAGTTGTGATCATTGCTGTTCTTTTAGCCACACCATTTCTATTTAAATGTGTCTGGAGTTGAGTCTTTCTAGCCAGAGGCTTTCAACTCAAGAGAAAGCAAAAGCATCAGCGCAGCCTGACCGTGGCATTTCCCACCACGCTAATGGGAAACAGGTTACTTCTACACAACATGGTAAATGTGTAACGAGACAGCATGGCAGAAAAAATGATTATGATACTTTCTACTTATGCATAGCCTCGGGTAAAAGAACTGGTATTTTCTGCTTAACCCATGCAGTCCAGAGGGTTTCAGTCTCCACAGAAATACTTTCTTCTTGGCTGCAAACATGTTTGACCTTTTGAGTTCTCTCCCTTTGTGGAAAGCACAAAATCAAATAATGTCCAATTTAACAGACAGAATGAGTTTATTTTGTCCGCCGGTCATCAGTTTCATGACTTTGAATCTCGCGACAGTTATGTGTGCTTGTTTTTGGATCGTGTTGTTGGTGATTTAAAAGGTGACTGCAGGCTGGATTACAAGTTCACCAACTGACATGCAGATGTTCACAACTCACGTGGCCTGGCTCCTACGACACACACAAGCAATCACTTCAGGCATGAGACGAGCACATATATTGGGGTACATTACCGAAGAACCTGTCTGACACTTTAGAGTGACTTTTAAAGTCATTTGTAATCTAAGTGCAGTGAAAGCTTCCTACATGTCAATCTGCTCTATGCGTCTAGTATTGAACTGAAAGAAATGCAGCTCACAATTCCAAATAGTTCAAGAGAAAGGATGAAATGTGTCAAAAATGATTGATAGAACACATCATTTGATGAAATTGTGCCAAAAAATGTCCATGAGCCATTGGCTAACGTTTCTGCACATGGAAAAGTTGATGTGGTTTGAGCTGGCCGGTCTAAACTCAACTACTGGTGTCACCTGTGAACCAGGTGTCAGTTTGAGAACGTGAGAAGCATCAGCCGTCATCAGTCAGTCTTTTTACTCAAAGGGGTTCCCCATCAGCAGCGCCGTCTGAATTTACAGGGGTTCATTGTTCATTTCAAACCCTTTTGTTCTTACTGCTTCATCAATGCTACAAATTAAAGCAGATAATAAATTCTTCTCTGTGCTTCGTCATGTTTTAAGATCGTACTACACAGTCTACTCAGCTAGAAAATAGCCTGAAGCTCCGGCTTCATGCAGACAAAGTTGCTATGGCAACATGACACCGTTATGACTATTCACCACAGAGCGTTGCAATGAGTTTCAACATGGCACACATCCTTGTTGTGAACAGAGCTCCACTCTGACTGCACGTATATCACTGTGGGTGTATCGTTGCTCTTTTATTTACCTCAACTGAGGGCAGAGTTTTAGATTTGTAGCAAATACTTTCATCCACAGAAATATTATTCCTTTTAGTAGTGAATAATTTACCTCTGCTCCCGTTTATATGCACATCACAATGTATGTAATGATGCACAGCAGAAGCTGTTTCAGGCATGAAACATCTACTGCTGCTGGTCATACTTCACTGACACGCATGTATTCCCTGGAAGAAGGTTTAATACTGACTTTAACCTCATTGTCTACGCTTTATTCCGCTGTATTTTCTTTTTGTTTGTTAATGTAGCCACAAGAAAACACAAGCCAGTGTCTTATTGTGCCGGTCCCAAGCCTGGATAAATAGAGGGTTGCGTCAGGAAGGGCATCCGGCGTAAAACTTTTGCCAAATCAAAGATGCGAATCAAACCTATGAATTCCATACCGGATCGGTCGAGGCCCGGGTTAACAATGACCGCCATCGGTGCTGTTGACCTACAGGGCGCCGGTGGAAATTGGACGACTGTTGGTCGAAGAAGGAGAGGAGGAAAGTGTGTTGGTAGGAAGAGAGAGAAGAGGAGCGCCAAGAGTATAGGACTAAGAGTAGGGACGTTGAATGTTGGAACTATGACAGGAAAAGGTAGAGAGTTGGTCGACATGATGCAGAGGAGGAAGGTAGACATACTGTGTGTCCAGGAGACCAGGTGGAAAGGTAGCAAGGCTAGAAGTTTAGGAGCAGGGTTCAAGTTGTTCTATCATGGTGTAGATGGGAAGAGAAATGGAGTAGGAGTTATCTTGAAGGAGGAGTTTGTTAGGAATGTCCTGGAGGTAAAAAGAGTGTCGGATAGAGTGATGAGTCTGAAGCTAGAAATAGAAGGTGTGATGTTCAATGTTGTTAGTGGGTATGCCCCACAGGTAGGATGTGAGCTGGAGGAGAAGGAGAAATTCTGGTTGGACTTTGATGAAGTGATGCAGAGCATACCTAGAAGTGAGAGAGTTGTCATCGGCGCAGACTTCAATGGACATGTTGGTGCAGGAAACAGAGGTGATGAGGAAGTGATGGGCAGGTTTGGTATCCAGGAGAGGAACGCAGAAGGACAGGTGGTAGTTGACTTTACAAAAAGGATGGAAATGGCTGTAGTGAATACTTTCTTCCAGAAGAGGCAGGAACATAGGGTGACCTATAAGAGTGGTGGTAGGAGCACACAGGTAGACTACATCTTGTGTAGACAATGTAACCTGAACGAGATCAGTGACTGTAAAGTAGTGGTAGGCGAGAGTGTAGCCAAACAGCATAGGATGGTGGTGTGTAGGATGACTCTGGTGGTGAGGAAGATGAAGAGGGCAAAGGCAGAGCAGAGGACGAAATAGTGGAAGCTGAAAAAGGAAGAGGTGTTGCATGACCTTTAGGAAGGAGTTAAGACAGGCTCTGGGTGGTCAGGAGGTGCTTCCAGATGACTGGACAACTACAGCTAATGTGATCAGGGAGACAGGTAGGAGAGTATTTGGTGTGTCATCTGGAAGGAAAGTAGATAAGGAGACTTGGTGGTGGAATGAGGAGGTACAGGAGTGTATACAAAGAAAGAGGTTAGCTAAGAAGAAGTGGGACACAGAGGACTGAGGAGAGTTGACAGGAGTACAAGGAGACGCAGCGTAAGGTGAGGGTAGAGGTGTAAATGAGTTTGTTTGATGAGGGCCAGGTGTACAGAAATGAGCCAAAAAAATTGCAGGTAAAACCTTTTCTTTTATTTCTCTACTTACAACAACAACAAAAAAACATGTACTGTCAGCAGCACATCCTCCACCTTGAGCTAGTTTAGACCAAAAAAAAAAATTTCCCACCATGCTTTCGGTCAGAGCTTTTATACTGCTGGTCATGACCAACTGTCCTCTCCAGGGAACCCAACACAAATTCAGCCATAATTATGGTGACAATGATGAACAAAAAAAATACATTTCAAAACACATGATACAACTCCTGTACTCATGGTGAACCGTCTGCTGAAATGCAGCAATCACAACATTGGTAGCATCGATTAATACTTTTTAACAAAAATCAAACACCCCTTTCACAGTGGTACGCTCTGATCATTTTCACCTCCCTTTAAAATGTTCATGGTAACCAGGTGTGGATGTTTTAGACAATTTATGCCAGGACAGAAGGTAAGTATCACAGCATTTGTTTGATTTGACTTTAAATAAATGATTTAATCGTATGCTTTGTGTGTCTTTTATAAACTGAATGAAATGTACATATGAGCTAATAAAAATTGTACCAAACTGAAAACAATTGTGATTCACAGCTGATTCAGGTTGGGCCATGTGTATGTTTGGGTAGGTGCTGACCATGTGGAGCGAAAATAAATTACAATATTCTAGAATAAAAATGATAAACCCATTTCAGTGGTAAGGGCAGGCTGGCTTTACCACAAGAGGTAGCAAAGGCCAAACAAGGAGCTTATGATGACTTGTATGCTCGGTTGGACAGTAAGGAGGGAGAGACTGATCTATACAGGTTGGCAAGACAGAGACAGAGATGGGAAGGACGTGCAGCAGGTTAGGGTGATTAAGGATAGGGATGGAAGTCTATTGACAGGTGTCAGTAGTGTGATGGGAAGATGGAAAGAGTACTTTGAAGAGTTGATGAACGAGGAAAATGAGAGAGAACAAAGACTAGAAGAGGTGACTGTTGTGGACCAGGAAGTAGCAAAGATTAGTCAGGATGTTGAGGATGTTGATAGAGAAGTACAGAGAAGGCCAGACGGAGCTGCATTGTGTTTTTGTAGATCTGGAGAAAGCTTATGACAGGGTGCACAGAGAGGAACTGTGGTATTGTATGAGGAAGTCTGGAGTGGCAGAGAAGTATGTTAGAGCGGTGCAGGACATGTATGAGGACTGTAAGACAGTGGTGAGGTGTGCTGTAGGTGTGACAGAGGAGTTCAAGGTGGAGGTGGGACTGCATCAGGGATCAGCTCTGAGCCCCTTCTTGTTCGCTATGGTGATGGACAGGCTGACAGACGAGGTTAGACAGGAATCTCCTTGGACTATGATGTTTGCAGATGACATTGTGATCTGCAGTGAGAGTAGGGAAGAGGTGGAGGAGAAGCTAGAGAGGTGGAGGTTTGTCCTGGAAAGGAGAGGGATGAAGGTTAGCCGCAGTAAGACAGAGTACATGTGTGTGAATGAGAGGGACCCAAGTGGAAGAGTGAGGTTACAGGGAGAAGAGATCAAGAAGGTGGAGGATTTGAAGTACTTAGGGTCAACAGTCCAGAGCAATGGAGAGTGTGGAAAAGAGGTGAAGAAGCGTGTCCAGGCAGGATGGAACGGGTGGAGGAAAGTGTCAGGTGTGATGTGTGATCGAAGAGTTTCAGCTAAAATGAAAGGAAAGGTGTACAAAACTGTGGTGAGACCAGCGATGTTGTTTGGTCTAGAGACAGTGTCACTGAGGAAAAGACAGGAGACAGAGCTGGAGGTAGCAGAGATGAAGATGCTGAGGTTCTCTTTAGGAGTGACCAGGAAGGATAGGATCAGGAATGAGTACATCAGAGGGACAGCACATGTTAGAGGTTTTGGAGATAAAGTCAGAGAGGCCAGACTGAGATGGTTTGGACATGTCCAGAGGAGAGATAGTGAATATATTGGTAGAAGGACGCCGAGTTTTGAACTGCCAGGCAGGAGGCCTAGAGGAAGACCAAAGAGGAGGTTTATGGATGTAGTGAAAGAGGACATGAAGGTAGTTGGTGTGAGAGAAGAGGATGCAGAAGACAGGGTTAGATGGAGGCAATTGATTCGCTGTGGAGACCCCTGAAGGGAAAAGCCCAAAGGAAAAGAAGATTTTCTTTTTGTTTGTTGATGTACTTAGAAAACCTGCTAACCATACCTATTATTTATTTAGATAGATAAATAGATAGATGGTTACTATATCTTTTTAAACATACGTGTGTGTGTACAGGCCCCTGAAACAAACACACACTCCAGGGGCCTGTAGGCATGCAAAGTTTATACAACAGGAGGCAGAGTGACGGGCAGCTCCTTCGTGAACCACAAAAACCACAGCAGAACCCAATCAGATGGAACCAGACTCCCCTAGTGGATGGTGATGCAGGTCCATTGTGTAACTTTTCATATCGCCAGCAGACAGGAAGCAGACAGAGGTCACCGATTTCCGATGATCCACCACACAAAGGCCTAAGAGTGAGAACAGGAGAGGGAGAGAGAGGGAGAGAGAATGGGCCGAGAGTGGTGCTAGAGGAACCGGAATGGCAGAGGATTAATGAGGCAGGGGCCTAAGTAAGAAATCCTATGGCTCGTCGGCAGGACGAGGCTGAACCTAAACACTGAGGACCCCCCCCCCCCCCCCGCCGACCCCCCGAAATTAATTAAATGTGAAAGAGAACAGATATGGTTTGAGTCTAGATTTAAAGATATCTATGGATTCAGACTGTCTGATATCAATAGGGAGGTTATTCCAGAGGAACGGAGCTTGATAAGAGAAGACCCTCTGGCCAACTGATTTGTTTTTCACTCTCTCTCTCCTAAAGCAAAGAAAATTGCTAAAAAAAAAGCACCTGAGACACCGACTGATACAAATAGCTCTGAGAACGAAAATAACAAGAGTTTAAAGAAGCAATAATAGAAAAATATGCAAAAGATAAAAAAAATTCCTGCTAGACACAAAAGGTTCGAAGGCCAAAGCAGAACATTTCTTTCCTGACCTCAACATGTTTCTGGATAGTGTCAGCTTTTAATCCAGAAGGAAGTGACCAACCAGTTTCTATGAGCAAAGAGGTTTTTAGTTTGAAGAAACTAATGACAAAACAACTAATGTTGTTTTTTGACTTTGTCTGCATCTTTTACATCCTGCGAAGCGGTGATGTATTATAATTGTCAGTGTTTGTGTGTTCGTCCATTAGTCCACTAAGTATCTGCACAACTGTTGCAGATAGGAAGATGAAATAAAAAGCACATTACTTGGGAAGCAAAGGGGATGAAAATGAGATGATGATCTTGACCTTGAGAAAAGTAGATCAAGGTCAGATTTCAACTTCAGCAGGACTGTGATATCACTGATATGCCTTTGCTCCAATTCCTTTCAGTGTTTTTTTAAAAATTTTTTTTTTTTTTAGGGGAAGTAAGATTCAAAGTATATTTTGTCTTGACTCACTTTCAATTGTAGAAGCAATCAATGGTCATTCTATGATATCAGCTATGATCTGTGTCTCATGGAACAATATTAGTACAACTTAAACTTGACCCTGTCAAAGAAAACTTCCAATATCCAGCCACTCTCTGCCCACATACATTGCAGCTACAGCTTGGAGTGATTTTTCTCAATGCCAGTTAATACTAGTCTCTGTCTTTTAGAGTCCGATCGTTCTACCAGTCATGGAGGTTTATGTAGTCGGGAGTGCATGCAAATTCTAAGATTAGAATTCGAGTTTATGTCAAAGTCTTGCTCACTCTGCAGTCATGTTACAATAAGGTTGTTATCTTAAGTCCGCAAGGTGAGAGATACTGTTATGTTTTGCATTCTTAGAGCTGAGCTGGCAGTACAGAGGCATATTGAATCGGCTCAAGACAAGAGGGGCAGCAGTGGCTTAGACTGTAGAGTGGGTCATCCAATAATCTCAAGGTTGGCTGTTAAAATCTCGCTCCATCCCATCCTCAATTGTTTTCTTGGCTGAGACACCTCAGCCACCTTGCCTCCAGTGTTCTGAATCATAATGTGAATTTATGAATGTCAGGTATCACTGTAAATGAAAACTAGTTCTTAACTGACCCTCCTGGTTAAGTAAGGGTTTAAAAAAAAGTGCCCATCCGGCCTGACTTGGATTGAGTCTTTAGGCAGACCAGAGATTCTCCAATCCTTGTGGTCTGTTGATCTGTCACGGCCCTAATTTGGTGCATTTCCTGATCTTTTCACCTGTGCTTCATTGTTATTGGCTACTGACGCTAGCCTCATCTCTTCCCTAGTGGCAGCTTCTGGTAGTTAAAGTTAAGTTGATGATTTTTTAAGTTTACTTTGTGAGTATTTCCCTTTGTGTTTCATTTGCTACTTTACCTGTAATAGTGATTTTCTGTTCATACTTTGTATATTTTGTATACTAAGTATACAAAATATACAGTTGACTCTGCTTCTGGATCCTGGCTCTCCACAAGGGTGGGAAGTCATATGTGTGAATTGAGAGGGTTTCAAAATTAGAGGAAACTGAGTAAAATAAAACTTCTGATTGGAATGACAGAGACATTGAAAATTAATTGAGGCCCCAAGCAGAAAGTGGTGCCATATGTACTTAGTGACATAGGAAGTTATAGAAGTAGAGGCCATGCTATAAACATGAGTTTTGAGATGTTCTTTTTGGGTGCAGATGTTGACTTTGTTTCACCAATATATAAACACAATTTTATTATTATATTGGACAAATTACACACTTGTCCAGAAAAGCAGAAATATTCCTGAATGGAAGGACCTCTGGCCTAATAATTATTCAGAACATTGGATGTGAAAGATATGAAGGAACATCTTCATCTTGGGGTGGTAGTAGCCATTCCACTAAGTCTTGAGCTGGGGTTCAGAGGGTTGATGGTTCAAGACCTATGTCGGGCAAAAAAAATTGCAGTGTGAACTCGCAATAGGAGTTCACTTCCCGAACTCTGCTGAGGTGCCCTTCAGCAAGGCGCCATCCCCTTTATAAGCTGCTCATTGGGCACACCAAGAAGCTGCTGCCCGCCGCTCTACCTCCCCATCACGGGCTGTACTGTCTCTTGTACTATGTTTTGCTGCCTGTTGTACTGCCTGAATTGTACTGCCTGTGTTGTACTGCCTGTTGTACTGCCTGTTGTACTGCCTGTTGACCGTGGTTCTGAGAGGACTGCAATTTCATCTGTGTGTATGACGTGCATACATCGTACATTTGACAATAAAGCTGACTTTGACTTTGACACACACAGACACACACACAAACACACACACATACGTATGCATGCCCTCCCCAACCCCCCACCCCCCGGCTCTTCAGCCGGTTTTGAATCGACTGTAGGTGTGAGTGTGTGTTTGTGTGTGTGAGTGGTTGTCAATTACTATTACTGAAGCCAGAATAAGGACAAAGAAAACTAAGATTGTTTTTGTAATTTTTTTCAAAGCTCTGGTTCTGAACAAAAAAACAATGTTAGAGAAGATAGCGAAACATTTGGTAGATTGCAAATATGAATATGAACACACAAACTCCACACTGAAAGAAATCAAACCCAGAGCCCTCTTGCTGTGAGCCAACTGTGTCACCCACTGTGCCATCACGCTGCCAAATTCAATCAATCAAAATTTATTTGCATAGCTCAAATTCACAAATGACAAATTGCCTCAGAGGCCTATCCAGCCAACACTGTAGGCACTGTCAGAGACCGAGCCTTGACCATGTAGCAGGGTGATGCAGTGGATAGTGATGTTGGCTCACAACAAGAAGGCCCTGGATACAGATTTGCTTTGAAATGTCCTGTGTAAGGTTAGCATGTTCTCACTGTGTCCCGCAGCGTTTTTCTGCTTCTTCTCACCACCAAAAACATACAAAATACTGGTTCGTGTGATTAGTTTTGTCTTTCATGTGGCCGTTTGATAACAAGGTGACGTGTCCAATATGTATCAACAAGGCAGTTAGAGCCTGCAACATCCCGCGACACCCCTGAATTCAACATTTTACCCTGACCTACACATTTTTTTTGCCTCTGGCTTCCTGAAAATGTTGCTTTTTGTTTTGTGATTATATCTCATCAGATTTCAGAGATGTGTACCTAAAAAAGGTATAAAAATGAACATTTGACCTTGCCCTAGTTTTTCAAGGTCAAGGTTGTGATCTAATGTTCATCCCCTTGCCTCCCTGAATATAACGCCTTTTGTTTCGTCTTTGTATCGTATCCAGTTCCTGAGATACATTCATTCATTCATTTTCATGTACCGTCGCTGTATCCGCCGTAGTGGGTCACGGGGAGCTGGAGCCTATCCCAGCTGGCATAGGGCGTGAGGCGGGGGACACTCCGGGCACGACGCCAGTGCACCGCGGAGCCACATACAAAGACATACAACCACGCACACACACACACTCCTACAGGCAATTTGGGACCGGCCAAGCAACCTGAAGTGCATGCTTTTGGAGGTGGGAGGAAGCCAGAGAACCCACAGAGAACCGGGTTCTCCACTGTATCACCTCACGGTATCTCAGGATATATCTCAGGATATATCTGTATCTCAGGATACAGTGTATCACCACTGTTTCCTGAGATACAGTGGCTTGCAAAAGTATTCAGCCCCCTTGAACTCTTCCACATTTTGTCACGTTACGACCACAAACAGAAATATATTTTATTGGAATTTTAAGTGAAAGACCAACACAAAGTGGCACACAATTGTGAAGTCGAAAGAAAATTATACATGATTTAAAAAAAAATTTACAAATAAAAAACTGAAAAGTAAGTTTTCAGCCCCTCGAGTCAATACTTTGTGGAACTGCCTTTTGCTGCAATTACAGCTGCAAGTCTTTGGGGTATGTCTCTACCAGTTTTGAGAGACTGAAATTTTTGCCCATTCTTCCTTGTAAAACAGCTCAAGCTCAGTCAGATTAGATGGAGAGTGTTTGTGAACAGCAGTTTTCAGAGCTTGCCACAGATTCTTGATTGGATTTAGGTCAGGACTTTGACTGGACCATTCTAACACATGAATCTGTTTTGTTTTAAACCATTCCATTGTAGCCCTGGCTTTATGTTTAGGGTCGTTGTCCTGCTGGAACGTGAACCTCCGCCCCAGTCTCAAGTCTTTTGCAGACTCCAACAGGTTTTTTTCCAAGATTGCCCTGTATTTGGCTCCATCCATCTTCCCATCAACTCTGACCATCTTCCCTGTCCCTGCTGAATGGAAGCCCCCCCAGAGCATGATACTGCCAACACCATGTTTGACAGTGGGGATGGTGTGTTTAGAGTGATGTGCAGTGTTAGTTTTCTGCCACACATAGCGTTCTGCATTTAGGCCAAAAAGTTCAATTTTGGTCTCTTCTGACCAGAGCACCTTCCTCCACATGTTTGCTGTGTCTCCCATGTGGCTTCTGGCAAACTAAACGGGACTTCTTATGATTTTCTTTTAACAATTGCTTTCTTCTTGCCACTCTTCCATAATGGCCAGATTTGTGCAGCGCATGACTAATAGTTGTCCTGTGGACAGAGTCCCCTACCTGAGCTGTGGATCTCTGCAGTTCGTCCAGAGTCACCATGGGCCTCTTGGCTGCATCTCTGATCAGTGCTCTCCTTGTTCCGCCTGTAAATTTTGGTGGACGGCCGTGTCTTGGTAGGTTTGCAGTTGTGCCATACAATTTCCATTTCCAGATGATAGATTGAACGGTGCTCCGTGAGATGTTTAAAGCTTGGGAAATCTTTTTATAGCCTAACCCTGCTTTAAACTTCTCCACAACTTCATCCCTGACCTGTCTGCTGTGTTCCTTGGACATCATGATGCTGTTTGCTCCCCAATATTCTCTTAACAAACCTCTGAGGCCGTCACAGAACAGCTGTATTTGTACTCAGATTAGATTACACACAGGTGGACTCGATTTGGTCATTAAGTCAACATTTGATCATTCAGCAATCATCAGGCAACTTCTGAAGGCAATTGGTTATACTCTGAGAAAAGGGGGCTGAATACTTTTGCACACTGTACTTTTCAGTTTTTTATTTGTAACATTTTTTTAAAATCATATATTATTTTCTTTCTGCTTCACAATTGTGTGCCACTTTGTGTTGGTCTTTCACATAAAATTCCAATGAAATATATTTAGATTTGTGGTCGTAATGTGACAAAACGGGGAAGAGTTCAGGGGGGCTGAATACTTTTGCAAGCCACTGTATGTGCAAAAAAAAATGTACAAAAGTTTAAATTTGACCTTGACCTAGTTTTCTCAAGGTCAAGGTCATCATCTAATTTTCATCCCCATTTGCCGCCCAAGTAATTTGCTTTCTGTTTGATCTTTCTATCTGCAACGGTTATGAAGATATTTGGTGGACGGACAGATGGACGAACACGCAAACACTGACAGTTACAATACATCACCGCTTTGCGGGATGTAATAACAAAAGATAGGGTAAGTTGAGCCTTAATTCGTCCCACAGTGGGACATTTCCACCGTAACTTTTAATTTTTTTTATAATAATTGTTCAGGTGAATACTCAGGTACTTATAAGACGTCACCATCTCAATGTCCATTCCCTGGAAGTTCACCAGGCAGAGTGCTTGTCTGTAGAAATCCACCACCAGCTCCTTGGTTTTCCGCGTTGATCTGGAGGCGGTTGCGCTGGTACAAAGTCCTGGGTCAGTTCTCTGTACTCCCTGTCGTCCCATTAGTGATGAGGCCGATGATCGCAGAGTCGTCAGAGAACTTCTGCAGGTGACAGGTGGGGGAGTTGTAGGAGAAGTTTGCAGTGTAAAGGAGCCAGGACCGTTCCTTGTGGGGTGCCAGTGCTGCAGACAACCATGTTTACCACACAGTCCCAGGTCCTCACAAACTGCAAGCAGTTGGTTAAATAATCCATAATCCAGTCCGCGAGGTGATGGTCCAACCGGGTGTTCTTCAGCTTGTCCCTCAGACATGCCGGTTGAATGATGTTGAAGGCACTGCAGAAATGAAAGGACATGATTCTCCCAGTGCTCCCAGGTTTCCATCATCTTTCTGTAGATAGTCCTCTCCTATCTACAGCGAGAGCTGAAGAATGTCCAGCTCCTTCTGGACAGCCTTCAGCTCATCCCTATTTCCTAAGGTCTTTTTCTTCTCCTTCAAGAGAGCCTTTATGTCAGGGTTGATCCATTGTTGATGGGGTAACACCGTACAGTCCTGGTGGTTGTTGATGTAGTCAGTGAACGTCAGATGAGAAAGTGTCCAATTTGTTCATAGACCCAAACATGATAAGTGTCTGTGTAGGTTCTCAGTTATCCAAAGCTGTTTATTCAATCCACTGCACTTTAAGAAAAGTCCAGTGGATTGAATGAACAGCTTTGGATAACATGAGAAGTGGTTAACGAACTTTGCACTTGGTTTCTGCCTTTACTTTTAGGTTGCAAAATTAATCTGGAGAAAACTTTTTTTTTTTTTTTCAGCAGGTTTATACTATTGCTAACCTATTGGACATGTTTCTACAAAAAATGTTAAGAAGATGGAATGTAGGCGAGAAATGCTTTATTTTTCCCCTAATTCCCAAAATGTCTAAAGTTTTTGTAAAACTTGGTGAGAGTGTGGGCATGGGCCAAATAATCAGAATGTCTAGAATTGTTTGGCCTTGGCGGTGTGTACCGCCAAGGCCAATTATCTGACATAGTAGACACAGCAGGCAGCCCATAATGGTTCCAAGTTGGATGAAGCAGTCTGTCTTTACTGGGAGTCATGTTCTCAGTGGCGTTCCTCATCAAAGTTGAAACGTGTCTTGCTGTTGCTCCCTGTTACATCCTCTTGTTGGATCCTCTCATCTCTACATTTGACCATGTGTTTGAATGACCTGGCAATGACAGACTGGCTGTATCAAAACAAGGTGTCGTATTTGTAGTCTGGATGCCTCAGAGATGGAAAAAGCACTGCTAACTTTTTTTCAGTCCTACCCTGTCCTCATCGAAGGACGCATTTTGTCTTTGTTCCCTTCCTCTCTCCACGAATTCATCTTTTTTTTTTTTCAATGTCTCTTTGTCACTTTTTAATGCCAGTCTCACGTTAAAATTATTTTCTGCAGGCTATCTAAATATGCTGTGGGCTTCATAGGAAGCTACTACACTGCCTCTGTGAGTTACTGATATGCAATTCTAATGCAGATAGGAATCATGGGGATAATAAGGACAGGTGAAAATGCTATAGGCCCAGAGAGGAGGAGAAAAAATAAAATTTGCCCTCTAAACACAATGAATCACTATTTTAAAATTTCTGCATATTGGCTTTTCTATCTTAGTTTTTATGTGTCTTGCTTAGAGGCTCATGAATAATGTAATGGAGTCAGTATTCGGCCTGCTTTATGAAATGGAATGAATAGATCCAGATTATGACTAAAGTCAAAGCGTTGTGCAGGTGATGCTTTAGAACAACTGCTGGTCATATCAAACTGGAAATACTGCCTCATGCTGGTACGCATCGAGTGAGCACCAATCAGGATACAGCTCGTATTATATATCATATCATATCTGTCCACACTAATGTTATAAATGCAATGGCTGATTATGACTCTTGATGGGAGCTGACATGTTTCAATGCCAGATTTGGCTACAATCAACAAACTTGTGCTTGGCTACAATCAGTCAAATATGGATATTGCTATAAACAAGCTACAATATCTAAAACACAATGTCACACACATTTGTAATAAAGCCGAAGAAATAACTGGCACAGTTTCAACTCTGTTCAGTTTCAATATGTATTTTCACTGCTTTCCCACAGCACCCTTGGCCTTTGATTGTTTTATCATAAAAGTTCATTACTGCATAATTTATTCGAGATATTACAAAATTATTGTTACACTGTACGATTTTTGAGTCACAAGTCAAAAAGTGAAAAGGTGGTGACCTTTTTCCACCAAATTAAAATGAGTTCATGCTTGATGTGTTGCAAACCTGAATAATTACACAATCAGTTTTATGCAAAGTAAAAGATATATTAGAGTATATTAGAGTCTGAGGTGGTTTAACACCTCCTGCAACTCCCACACATCCACTGTTCTGTTTTATATTAAAACGTGTATGGATAATGTCACTGAGGAGAAGATGCTCAGACATTATCCAAATAGGAAACAGTGGATGAATAGTGAGGTGGAACACTCTGCCTTCAGGTCTGGAGACGTGGAGCTTTACAGCTAAGCCTGATCCAACCTGAAGACGGGCATCAAGCAGGCCGAGGCAGCATATGCCAGACAGATCAAGGGACTCTTTAAGGAGGTGAACCACCGATGTGTTTGGCAGAGCATCTGTGACATTGTTAATATGAACCACTCCAGTGCTCCCACCACCACTAGCACCAGTACCAGTACAAAATCTGTTTTTTGCAAAGTTAGAAGTTGGATAGGAGCAGGATGCCCCCACGCTGCTGCCCGCTGACGCCCTGAGCCTCACTGTGAGCACAGAGGAGGTCAGGAAGGTGTGAACCCATTGAAGGCTGCCCATAAAGATGGCGTCCAGGGGAGGAGCTGAGGCACTGTGCGGACCAGCTAGCAGGGGTTTTACATCTATTTTAAACAGTCTACGCAGCAGCCTGAACCACTACAGACCTGTGGCTCTGACATCCACAGTGATGAAGTGCTTTAAGAGGCTTGAGGCACACTGTGTGCTCAATCCAGTGCTGTACACCCTGTACATACATGACTGTGCCCCGATCAACAGAGGCAACTCCCTCGTGAAATCTCCTGATGATATTCCTGTGGTGGGGCTGATTATAGCAGTGAGTCAGCCTACAGGGAGTTGGTCCTGAACATCGCCACCTGGAGCTCCCTCAACAACCTGGAACTGAACTCCCGGAAAACCAAGGAGATGATGCTGGACCACAGGAGGAAGAGGGAGGACCCCCCGCCTCTTCTAATCCGGGGGGACCTGGTGGAACGGGGCAGCGACTACAAGTTCCTGGGAACACACATCTCAGAGGACCTTACATGGCGCACTAACACCAATGCTTTTGTGAAAAAAGTGCAGCAGCGCCTCTGTTGTCTGAGGTCCCTGAGAAGAGTTAACGTCCCAGAACCTGCTGTTGTCCTTCTACAGGTGTTCTGTGGAGAGCATCCACAGAAAGGTGTACAAAACTGTGGTGAGACCAGCGATGTTGTTTGGTCTAGAGACAGTGTCACTGAGGAAAAGACAGGAGACAGAGCTGGAGGTAGCAGAGATGAAGATGCTGAGGTTCTCTCTGGGAGTGACCAGGAAGGATAGGATCAGGAATGAGTACATCAGAGGGACAGCACATGTTAGAGGTTTTGGAGATAAAGTCAGAGAGGCCAGACTGAGATGGTTTGGACATGTCCAGAGGAGAGATAGTGAATATATTGGTAGAAGGATGCTGAGTTTTGAACTGCCAGGCAGGAGGCCTAGAGGAAGACCAAAGAGGAGGTTTATGGATGTAGTGAAAGAGGACATGAAGGTAGTTGGTGTGAGAGAAGAGGATGCAAAGGACAGGGTTAGATGGAGGCAATTGATTCGCTGTGGAGACCCCTGAAGGGAAAAGCCGAAAGGAAAAGAAGAAGAATTCTTGATGGCTCATTGTAAATATTATTTTTTATAATTGCTTGTTTCTTGAATTTGAGTTGTTTTGCACTGAGAGTTGTCTTAGAAATGTTGTTGTACAATTGTCTATGATGACATTAAAGACATTCAATTCTATTCAATTCTATTCTATTTTATTCTATTATGTTCTATTTATTCTATTCTATTCTATTCTATTCTATTCTATTCTATTCTACTAGCGGTAGCCCATGGACATTCCATGATAAAACAATATCAGACTTCATACCAAACATATTAAAACAAATGTATTGGTGTTATAAACCCAGCACACCCAACATAGTCAAAAATCACAGTGGTGACGTAACGACTTTGTGTTGGCCAATCATGGATGGCGTTAGGCAGGCATTGTGAAGCCGTAGATGAATGCTAGCAGGCTAACTGGAGAAAGAAAGCTAACTAATGGTGAGATTGGGAAAGGAGCTAACGCTAAAGGAAAAGGCTCCTGTCAAAAGTGTTAAAGAAATGTTAGAGAAGTGATGGTTCTGTTAGTGACTACATGAACACAACTGTATGGAGTTACTTAGAGCGTTTTTGTCAGATGCCCGAGGAGCATTGTGGGTACTACATGGATTGTCCCATTCCAAACAGAAACCCTAGCTGGACAGACTGTTGGTGCTAGCAGCTAGTTTCACTCACTAATGGTTGTTTTCTGTGTCGTTCCTGCTGTTTGGACTCTCTGCTCACTAACATGAACATTGTGAACAGTTCTGACTCTAAAATGATGTTAACTGGACTCCATTAGAGTTATTCCTTCTCCTAACATAGCAGATGCCTTACGCCATATTGTTCGCATGATTCCTTCTGGCAGATGCGCCGTGATTGGTTGGGCGCTTTATTGACAGGTAGTGGTTGGAGTTGGTGACAGTGTGAGAGTTTTTGAAGTGAGCTTATTCAAATATATCGGTGGGAAGATGCTATTGATAGATATTTCTTGTTTGCATTTATAGAGTCAAAATTTGAGTTACTCTGGAGCTACAACTTTTTTTTTTGTTTTTCCTGGAATGCTTTGCAGTGTAATCCAATTAGTAAAATTCTTTCAAGCACTGGTTTCTTGACATCAGTGTGTTACTATAACCTGTAGGCATTAGTCACATGTCTGGGCAGGTGACTCATTTAGTTGATAAAATATATTTAATAGGGTTGATATATTTCTGTCTTGTGCACAGCCTGTCAATGTCCTCAGCTTTTCTACAATGTCAGCAGTGAGTACAAGGAGACAGTGGTCATCATGTTCTTCTCTGCTTTGGGTCGCTTTTCATGCCTGCTGTGCATATGCATCATATTTGTTGCTTGGCTGCAAGATTTTAGTACTGGTGATGTATGTAAGAAGTCTTGTGCAAGTCCACGTCACACTGATTTAAGTTCATTGTTCAAATTCTTTTTCATGCTAGTGAGCTGCTTTAAGTTAACCTATTCTGTACGGAACATCCTCCCCATCAGGCATTCTCACTGTCCAATTAGCAGACTATATGAATTAATGGACAACATACAGAGTAATAGAGATAGATAACTTTAAATAGACAAGAAAGATCAGTGGTAGTATGTCCGTATAAAGATGTGCAGTATACAACAACTTACAACAGATTTCTTTATGAATGTTATTCTGCTCTATATACATGTGTTATTGTTTGGAAAGTGAAAAAAATAGAAATCCAGATATACTTGCCATGGATTTTTTCACCACATGAATCAACAGCAGTTCAAAAACAAACTTAATTTATATGCTTCAAGAAGGGTTGGTGTAGATTCCACCAAGAGCTTTATTACATCACCAACTGAATATAATGGGAATTTTGCACAGCACAAAATGTAGAAAAAAAAAAACTCTTGGAGAGAATATTCTAAACTGAAGATTGAGTGAGAATCCACCAAAGCAAAGAGCCAACTAAACCCTGAGGAGCAAAACAGGCAAAAATTGTAAATCAAAATGCCAAAGAAATTTTAACTAAGTGTGTGCCCCATCGGCTCAAAATGCAATACACAACCAACATGTTTCAAAGAGTATATTTGAAAAGTTTACTGGTTGAATCATAACTGTCATTCTTAGTTTTCCACTGTTTAACTTAAGTTTGCCCAAAGAAAAGACATCTCTAAAAACAGACACACAGCATGTAGATGATTTCACATTTTAATGATGGTTACCTCAGGGAGTTAGGTCTTTTATCTCACAAATATCATCCATGAATGCTTTGTTCAATGGTGTCTGCTACTGCTTCCTTGAAGGGCAGTAGATCTCCAACAGTGTGGTCCAGTCAGTACAAGTCTGCCGTATCTTAAAGAAGCAATAAACCTGATTGTTACACAATACAGTAGACTCAATGCACTCTGATGTCTTTTCTGAGACTCATCAGATTCTTGAGTTGGATGTCTTGTTTAGGGTTTTCTCAATTAGCACTTATTTTGTCAATAACTCTTCTCCAGTGTAATCGGTTGTATTGCTTGAACAAGCCGTACTGTATCTTGTTAGTATGGCTTGTGAGTACTTACCACTATACTAACTCCTTGTGAGTGTAGCGACAAGTATCCCTGCTGTCACGCAGGAGACCAAGGTTCAATTCCCCGTTGGGGAGAACATGTTTTGGGGGGAAGTAGCTTAGTCCCCTAAGCCTTAGGCTGGGGCTCGGAAGGTCGCCGGTTCAAGACCCACGTGGACCAAAAATTTAAGAGAGTGAACTGGCAGTTGACGAGGCTTCAGTTCACCGCCGGAGCACTGCCGAGGTGCCCCTGAGCAAGGCACCGCCCCCCAACAACTTGCTCCTTGGGCTCGCCGCTCTACCATCACCCTCTCCCTATTTGGATGCCTACAGGCCCCATTATGTATGTACGTGTGTGTAGGGGCCCTTACATATATACTGTACATGTGTGTAGGGGCCCTTACATATATACTGTACGTGTGTGTAGGGGCCTGTACATGTATACTGTACATGTGTGTAGGGGCCCGTACATATATACTGTATGTGTAGGGGCCTGTACATATATACTGTACATGTGTGTAGGGGCCTGTACATATATACTGTACCTGTGTGTAGGGGCCTGTACATATATACAGTATACTGTACTGTGTGTGTAGGGGCCCTTACATATACTGTATACTGTATGTGTGTGGCAATAGAAAAGAGTGGGAAAAAATTCCCTACAGGGATGAAGAATGGACACTTCTTCTTCTTCATGGTACCATTAAAACAAACAAACAAACAAACAAACAAACACATCCACCTGATCATCATCATTTCCCAAAATCATGACTATGTTCAATGAATAAGAAGTCTCTTAAACTCACAGTGCTGGAAGTAAATCTGTCAGTGACTGGATGTTTAGTCCTCCAGACATCTGTTGGACCTAAATCTTTTGAAGATTAAATATTTTGCATGGAGGTCTTCAGACTTCTCATCAAACATGGGAACCATCACTATGGCTTAGCATCACCTGAACTTTCAAAAAAAGGAAATGGAAATAAAGCAGAGTAAACATTTTGATTACCAGGAAGTGGATCAGGGCGTCATTCATGTCAGTGTGGTGGAACACCTCAGTGGATGACGCTGGGCCCAGCCTCTACAACCCCCGAGGATAGAAATCATTCAGCAGAGGTAGAGATGTAAAAAACCAGAAGGGGAGGATGATCCCCCCCATCCTTATCTGAATGTGCTCCTTCTTCTATATTATTCTTAATGTTACTATTTTACCATTGCTGGAAATATTGCTGGAAAGATTAAAGAAGCAAATTGTTGAGCCACAAGGAAGACTAGAAAACGAGGGTTTCAAGTCTCTCATGGGTAGTCCTATGAATAAACCTCTACTTTAATTTACAGACTGCAATACTGCATTAGTTTGTTTTTTCACTCTTGTAGCCCTGTTTGTTCTAAAATCTCCCCTTCAGATGGATTGCAAGTTTAAATGAAATTATTAAATTCTCATTTGTATTTGTTCATCACAAGGTTTATAAGTAAGAAGATTTCAGCTTCCGTTACAGAAGTTGGGATCAAGAATGGAAAATATATCATAGTTTTCTTCTCCCCAGATTTCTACCATCTAACATCACCAAACTCACCCATGACTTACATAAGACAAATATATAATTGAACATGTTACAGTCACACACATTAACTACTAACCCCGTTCAAGTACAGGGTCAACTTAAAAAAACAACAACTTCCTGTCTCATTTTGGTACTCTCTCTTGTACCCTTCCTCTTGTTTCAGACTGACTTCCTCCCTTGGTGTGATATTCCCACCCTGCCACTGATTGGTTCCACCTGTGTCCCCCCACCTCATGTATAAATATGTGTCTCCCTCTGTCTTGTGCCAGTTTATCTTGATTTCAGATGAAGACCCATCTCTGTTCAGTGCAGCACATTTAAAAGCGTCAGTCATTAGTTCAGCGTTGCCATCATTACATAGTGAACAGCCTTTGCTTCACAAATCATTCAAGATAAATCACCATAAGACTGTTTCTGTCAGAAACGTCTGAGTAACAAACCAAAAGGTGCTGTTTTCTACCAACGCTGGTGAGGCTCACCAACCTCTACAGGCCAGTTACTGTTTGTCAGGGTGACACTGTTACCATGTCGGCTGTAGTGAGTACTGTAGTGAGTACTGCCATCTGTAGTGAGTACTGTAGTGAGTACTGCCATCTGTAGTGAGTACTGTAGTGAGTACTGCCATCTGTAGTGAGTACTGTAGTGAGTACTGTAGTGATTACTGCCATCTGTAGTGAGTACTGTAGTGAGTACTGCCATCTGTAGTGAGTACTGTAGTGAGTACTGCCATCTGTAGTGAGTACTGTAGTGAGTACTGCCATCTGTAGTGAGTACTGTAGTGAGTACTGCCATCTGTAGTGAGTACTGTAGTGAGTACTGCCATCTGTAGTGAGTACTGTAGTGAGTACTGCCATCTGTAGTGAGTACTGTAGTGAGTACTGCCATCTCTGAAGACTCCCAGCATTCCTCTGGACCTCTGGTCTCCGTGACACTCCAGGGGTCGTTTGATCATGTTGACAGTCAATTACACCCCCCCACCACCACTTGTCATGCGTTTCAATTCTCTTATCACACATATACACGGGCATAAACACACACACACACACACACACACACACACACACACACACACACACACACACACACACACACACACACAGTCTTGCCTCAGTCCATATTGATGACCAGGGCACCACCACACATGAAACATGGCTGACTCAGTTCAAACAAATGTATTCTGCCTCTTTGTAGGTAGGAAGTGTGTGTGTGTGTGTGTGTGTGTGTGTGTGTGTGTGTGTGTCCATTGATGTACCTGGACAGGCTGATGGTAATTAGCTGCTTTAATGACGTGAGCCAGTTATCCAGTGTTCTGAAGAGCACTGAGCATTTAGCTGAGCGTTAAGGGCAGAGAACAGGCTCTCTGTTTTCACACAGCTAGCATGCACAAAAACACCATGGTAGAAGTAATTCCTTCTGATACACAAAGTAACTCATACATATAATACAATATGAGCTCTGAGAGTAAAACTATACCTACACAAAGAAAGTAAAGTACCACACAGCTAATGAACCCAAGTCAAATTTTAGGCTAAAGCTAAGTTTTACTCATCCAAAACATTTCTTTACTTTGCTGAATTAGTTTTGTAAAGTGTACAGAAGGTAAATTGTGTGTGTGTGTGTGTGTGTGTGTGTGTGTGTGTGTGTGTGTGTGTGTGTGTGTGTGTGTATAAGCCTGGGAACACACACGAGGGGCCTGTAAGCATGGAAGCAAACAGAAGTACAGCAGCGAGCAGCCATGTCATGTTGCGCCCAATGAGCAGCTTGTGCCCTTGAGCAAGGCATTGCCCCCTTACATCGGCAGGTGGAGGTGCCAGTTCAGGAGGTGGACTGCAACTTCTCCAACTACCAGTTCATACTCCAAACATTTTGCTCAACACTGGTATTAAACTGGTGCCCTTCCGGTCTCCAGCCCAAGACCAGCTCCTGGTGCCCCCCATCACAAACCCGCTGTTGTAAAAAAGTGTTGCACCAGATTTCATACATCCCAGACCCACGACTGAAAGGACTGAATTTCCAAGCGTGGACAAAGCTGTTCAGACACACCGTGGACGTGACAATCAGTGTGGAGCGGTGAGCATTGTCTGTGTTTGTCTTTTCTTCCACACTTGGCTGCTTCTGGGGGTGTGAAGAGGAGAGTTCATCGTCCTGGGAAAGACAACCTGTGCCTGGAAAGACAGAAACTCACTGACAGCTGAAGTATTACTCCCTTGAAACACACACACATGCACAAACATGCAGGTGGCCACACACATGTAGAAGTTTGCATTAAATATGTGGTTGGAAATGTGTGGGTGGGTAAAATGTGACCCAAGTACCTCACGCTTTAATTTAAATAACATCTTACGATTGATCTTTTCCAGGTTTTGCTTTGGCCAGTTCTTTTTCACTATGTTTCTGCAATTCTTCCCTTTTTCATTGGAGTTTTGTGGGATAGGCAGTGATATTTCCTGGCCCACTTTGTTTTTATCTGAACGCAGGTTTTCATTGAAGCACTACCCATCCTCCCCTCGTCATTATCCTCAATGTCAGTGGTGTTATCTGTGTCTTCATCACTTCAGCTCTGCCCTTGAGCTCTTCCTCACTTTCCATTTTGGGTTTTTGTTGGTTTTTTTTCCAATCTCCTCATTTTCAGAGAAAGCCCAAGAGGAGGGGATGTATTGATTTTCTGGACCATTGGTGAACAGAGGTCCATCTGTGGCACGAGAGGAAACGAAATGTTCCCCTCAAAGTACTGGAAACACGACTGAACCTGTAGTCTCTGGCGGTCATTCATGGTGTTTGTTGTGCGTTTGTTTGTTTGTTTGTTTGGCAGGGTACAGATTTAACTCTTTAAATGCCAGTACAAAAGTGTGTTTCTTGTGTCTTGGAAGAGGTGCTTGAGTAGAACTAAAAACAGCTGTCACCATGGATACGGTTCTCACAAACAAAGATGAACATGCAGCTTGGCAGACTATGTTTAGTCACCAGGCAGCACGGTGCAGACTAGTCTCATTCTTGGTCTCACTAAAGAAGCAGATGCATTAACTTGGGATCTGGAGGATGAATTCATGGAGCTTTTTCTTCCTCTCATAAGAAGCATTAAATTACCACTGGAATCATTACTCAGTAACATTACACCAGTGTTTTGAGCAATATTGTCCATTCTTGGCAGACAGTGGAAGGACTTTAAGGCAAGCTTGTTTTTGGTGACTCAAATGACTTCATTGTGAAAAATTGGGTTCTTTTTAAGCTCTCATTATGTTTTTTGTTGTTGTTTTCTTTCAAAATAAATATTAATCTTAATTATTTACCTTGGAAATATCAGTTGAATTAAGTAATATTAACTGCCCAGATTTCCAGAAATTCTGTTAATCCAGGCATCAGATCTTTTGCAGGACACAGTCAGACCACTCTGTCCCTGTAAAGCAACAACATTCAATTTATCTAGTCAACAACCTTACATTTGTGTGATGAAACACCGCTCTGGCTGCAATGTGATGGTAATATGACTATTACTTCCACCGGTGCACTCCATGTTAGGAAATAGAAATCTTAAGCTGACAGTCTTGGGACTGGGCGAAGTGTCTGACTCATCCATCCTCCACAGCCAAGAACAAGAAGGCCACATTTCTGGGCAGCATGAAGGAGCCATCAGGTCTGCTGCTGTGACACACTCAGTACCTTCATATGGTGCAGTCCTTCAAACGGCATTAATGCAATGATATTTCTTCTTCGGCAGTTGGATTAAACTTAGATGTAATCAACTCTTCAAATACAGTGTATTTGATCCTATTGTCATTGCCCCGTCAAAAGTCCACCGATTGGTGGGAAAATATGACCGAATGAACACTATCAGAAGGTTCATTCAGTCCATTTTGTTTAATTCAAAGATTCTTTCTCAGCAGCAGCGTAGGAGGTGGTTTTTAAATCTACATTTTCAGTTCACTATCAGTTGCTTGTTATTTATTAGATCATTTGATTTCTGTATTAGTGAGAACAGGGCCTTAAAATATGACTAAGACCTCCACCAAAGAGTCAGTCATAGGAACGTCACTGGTTCTGACACAACCCACCCAACAAGTTTGATTTCTATTAGTTAATGTATTGTACTGCTGACAGTCAACACCAGTTACCATATATTGGTAGGAAGTGCTCCTCTAGAATAGTCCATGTCGTGGAATAATGTCAAAATAAAAGATTTACATCTGGGAATGCACAAGTCCTTTTCACTTGAATACTTGTACATGGAGTGATTATGTTTTAGTACAAAAGAGGTGATATCCTAACCTGACTGACGGAGCACTGACTCATGCCTGAAGGGGGGGTTTAAATAGTTTGAATCAAAGAGTTAGCTCTGCATGACATCAGCACATGACAGAACAGTTTATCAAAGTTGGTAAGAGACGGAGATTTTTAGGCAACAATTCAAAAAAGAATGATTCGGATGTGTTGGAACAGTCAGTGTTTGTGGTTGGGAGACTAAACACCTGATGCCTGTGCTGGAAAAACCTATGTAACAATGATAGAATTCTGTTCTACTGGTCTATGTCATGGTCTTGTGGTTCATACTATATCAGCCTTGATTCTATTCTGCCTTCTTGGCCAAGTCTTTGTTAAACAAAGAGGCTTTCATCATGTTTTTTCTGCTTAAACGAAGGAGAAAGAAAACTAAGTTTAACAATAACTTTATTAAAAGAAATTGATGAATTACCTCTCAAGCAAGCGTGAAGTCTCTGTTGACTTTTTAATTATGCACTTTGATGAACTGAAACTGTTGGGAAATGTAGCTAAAATGAACAACTGGAAAGTTGTTAAATAAATAATATGGAAATATGAACACAATAAAGAATGCACTCTGTTTTCCCCCAAAATGACCAATATGAAATTGTCTTTAGTGTATTGGTCCACAATGCTGGATTAAAAGGACCAACATTCACACACAGACAAATGCAAATGTGAAGTCAGAGCACTGATACATGGAAGTAATTATACACACCTGTGTAGGGATGTGCAGGAAATCACACATTTAAAAATGCAAACACACAAGACTCTCTCCCTCTCACACACACACAAACACACACACACACACACACACACACACACACACACACACACACACACACACACACACACACACACAAACACACACTTTAGATTCCTGCCAGTGTGACTGATTGAATTTCAACCTTCTCTATGTCTGCAGGCCAAAGGTAACGGCAACCGCTGAGCAACGCACATTTTAATGCTTTCTCCATCTGAATCTGTGTGTGTGTGTGTGTTTGTGTGTGTGTGAGAGAGAGAGGAAGGGAGGCATGTTTAGAACAGTGGACGATTAATTAATGAATGTACTGTTTCCTGCATGTACTGTACGGTTCATCATGCCTGTAACATGTTTCACATGTGCTGAGCTAGCAGCTGATTTATCTGTCCAAATATAAAAATGTAACAAGAGGAATGATCTCTGACTTTTAATGATACACAGATAGTCCTCAACCTACGAACAAAACAGAGAGGGGCTGTCGGTAAGCTGAATTATTTGTGAATCTTTATGTATTTATAATCACTACACTACTCTAAATACACAAGTACTATTTCATTTCTACAAATATTTGTCGGATCTTTGTATCTTGACGACTACCTGTATATCCCATTTCTGAACACTAAAAGTTCTTCTTTGTTTCGTGTTATTCTGTTCATTCATGGTTTGAAATATTATAGGCTTCATTTGATGTATGTAAATGAAACTTTTGAAACAACAATGAGCTATTGAGTAATCAGAAAGTAATCAAAAAGCCAAAAGAAGAAAGATTGAAAGCTTTTAAACCAGTATTTAAATAATCAGACATTCTGCTCTGCTCTGACAATCAAATCAAATTAGACAGTGAAATTCATGTTCAAGAGTTCAATATGACCATCATGTCAAATTTGTAATGCTGGTGGAGAAATGAAGCACACTGAACAGCTGGTGTATGGGTTCTTAAAATTTTCTCTCATGGAGTCGGTACTTAGTCTGTAAAGTTACTATTTCTTCATGCAAATGAAGCTCTTAATATTTCACTTCACGAGCATCTAGGTGAGAATGGTCGCAGCTACTGTACCATTAGGAAGATATAAGGACAGATAAGTCTCCTATGGGGAGGCTCTGAGTTGAGGAACAGTGGTCTAAATCTCGATATTACTTGTTGTGGTTTTCTTTAGCTCCAGGACCCCCCAAAGCAGGAATTAGCAGTCCCCCGGAACACACTTGAGCAAGCTATTGTGTTGTAATGTCTTTAGAGCTCTATGTGCTACTGATGGATGCAGCCATTGGAGGGAAACACAAGCACCAGCAAATAACAGAAATTTAACCATTTTATTTTCTGTGCTGTGCAAAATGTTGAGTTAGTGCTGACTGTACTGTGCCCTGTACCCCCCCTCATCACCCTCCCGGATACATGCCACAATCACAGTGTCATCGGAGTACTTCTGTATGTGGCATGTATCCGAGTTGTGCTTGAAGTCCGATGTGTAGAGGGTGAAGAGAATGGGGGAGAGCATGGTCCCCTGTGGCGCCCCCGTGCTGCTGGTCACCATAGAAGACAAACAGTCCCCCATACGGACGTACTGGGGTCTGTCCGTTAGGTAGTCCGTGATCCAGCTCACGAGGTAGGGGTCCACAGCCATGGAGGTCAGTTTATCCTGCAGGAGCCGGGGCTGGATGGTGTTGAAGGCGCTTGAAAAGTCGAAGAACACCCTGACGGCACAGACCCCGGCGTCCAGGTAGGAGAGCACACGGTGGAGGAGGTACAAGACAGTGTCGTCAACCCCAACCTGGGCCTGATAGGCGAACTGGAGAGGGTCCATTGCACCCTGCACCTGTGGACGCAAGAGCTCCAGGACCAGTCGCTCTAGTGTCTTCATTACGTGGGAGGTAAGAGCGACCGGTCGGTGGTCGTTGAGCTCAGTAGGGTGTTCTTTCTTGGGTACAGGGACGATGCAGGAGGTCTTCCACAGTGACGGGACCCTCCCCAGCCGCAGACTGAGGTTGAACAATCGCTGCAGGGGGTCCCCTAGTTCCGAAGCACAAGCTCGGAGGAGTCTTGGGGAGACCTTATCCAGTCCAGCCGCCTTATAGGGATGGAGCCTCACCAGGTCTGTCGTGATGACAATCTCAATCGTGGTGGGAGCAGGAGGTCGTGGTGAGGTTGACAGTCCAGTGGTTGAGGTGGGGCCATTGAGCTTCGCAGCTTTTTGAGTGGGCTCAGGAGGAGTGGCAGGGGTGGAAGGAGAGGAAGCACAGGAGGAGGGAGCATCAGTGGAGCAGTCCACAGGGCCGGGAGAGGCCTGGGACGAGGAGCCGGGAGTGGTGGTGGAGCTGAACCGATTGAAAAAGCTGTTTAGTTCGGTTAGATAGTTGCTGGAGCCTATCCCAGTGGACTTACAGAGGCGGGGGAGATGCCAGCCAACCTCGGAGCAACATGAGAGACCAACAATCAGTTACACACTCACATCTGTGGACAATTTGGGAACACCAACTTCACCTGAAGTGTGTGTTTTATGAGGTAGAAGGAAGCCGGAGAACCCAGAGCAGGACTCGAACCCGAACCATCCAACTGTAGGGCGACAGCGCTACTCACTGGGATTTTAGGGATTTAGGTCTGAGAAGCTTCTGGTGACTGTTGGTCTTTTGCCTCTGAATGGTTCAAATTGTAAGTTATTTATACATTTAAAAGTTAACTTTAGAACACAGATCAGTAAAGCTTTCCATACTTAGCAAGTTGTATTTTTTGAGGCTACGGCAATGGTGGAATCTAATTAGTTTTCTTGACCATGGTTTTTAGAGCTTGCTAATGCAGAGAACAGATATGCTTGGTGGTAGTCAGGACTGACTGGCAGAGTTCCAGTTACACACAATAGCCATGTACTAATGGACTTCTAATGTCTTTAGGATGAACGATGACATCACACTGACTGCAAAAACAAGCACATACCATCTGTGGTTGAGCTCTGATTAACTGATTGATGAGGCCCCCTTACATATAGTAATCTCACAGTCTAGATTTAATTTCAGACAAATCTGTAACCCAGCAGGGACCAGTTTAACCACATACGTAAGAACACCAACGAGTACAGTTTGTCCTGGACTCAGTCGTGGCAACACTGAACAGCAAATGGTCAGGCTTTTACACTTCTCACATTAATAACAGCTAGTAAAATAATAAGATATGCTTAAAGCCATGCAGGGCAGAATGGTAGCGGATGGAGGTATTCAGGCCTTTCCACACCTCTTAAACTAATATAGGGTCTATAAACCTTCAGTGTGTCCTCTTCCACAGGCAGACGGGTCATCAGCTCATCTGTCTGCACTGCATCAGTCAGCTGGAGGCCTGGGAGGACACAGGCGGTCATTGACAGGACGCCACTGAATGAATAAGTACCCCATCTCCCCCATCATGACCTCTAGCTTGTTTTCAGATTCAATCCATTTCAGATTATGTTTGGCCTCATTTAGCCGCTTCATTTTTGCTGAAAGCAATCCTGACCAGTGACCACTTCAGCCGGGATTGATTTCCAGGACACTGGAGGGACTGAACAGACATGAGAAGACTGATGGTTCATTCTCTTTAATAAATACATTCTGTTTTAATTAGATTTTCATTCAATAAGTCTATTCATTTCCAATTCAATTGATTTTCTTGAAGGAAAAATTCAAATAACCTTTTTTGCTTGAGCAAGTTGTCACAAGTTTGTCATTTTTCCTTCAGGGGTCGTTTTTATAAGATGATCAATAGTTAAAAAAAAGTCAATAATCAACTTCCATGTAATCAGCTGATGTATCAGGTGCCTAGGAGTCAGAAAGGGCAGTGGGTCATCGCTGACCCCAGGCATGAATTTTACTCTGTGGTGGCTCAGAGGATTTTGCAAATGTCCTCCTACATTATGGACAGGTGCCCTCCTAAACCTGTGACCCTCTACAGCCTTTTGACAGCTTAGTGGAGCAGAGCAGTCATTATAGAATAATGCATGTTTCCCCACTGCTGTACCACGGCACACCGTGGCACACCAACCCTCAGTCCCTCGTCAGGGGCGCCTTGGAGAATTATCCCATTTTGCTTAACTGGTCTAAAAAAACGCGATTGTCCAGCATCTGTGCTGTAATCTAGAATCACAGGCACACCTGAAGTTCTCACACCAAACACTCGTGAGAACACAA
Source organism: Antennarius maculatus (assembly GCA_013358685.1). Classification (NCBI taxonomy): domain Eukaryota; kingdom Metazoa; phylum Chordata; class Actinopteri; order Lophiiformes; family Antennariidae; genus Antennarius; species Antennarius maculatus. The sequence continues at coordinate 654,085 of CM023614.1, forward strand.
GTGGTTGGGAAACACTGGTATAATGTATAACACAGGTGGATCATGATAACTAATAACATGGTCAACATGACTATGTTGCATGCTTCCCTGGTGTCCAGTGTTATAGTGACCACAATTTATCCCTGTAGCTGTACTGATGCAAGACAAATATTATAACATCCTGCTTCAAAGCGGTGATGTATGGTAATCGTCTGTGTTTGTGTGTTTGTCCGTCCGTCTGTCCACCAAATATCTTCACAACTGTTGCAGATGGAAAGATGAAACAAAAAGCACATTACTCGGGCAGCAAAGGAAACACATTCTAAAGCTGCAGAGCCCATCTGGAGGATGGATCAAGTATGTAGACAAGAACAAAACCAATCATTATCAGAAGCTGTTGCATCCACAACTGTTAGTCAGATCCGGTGGGCGTGTTTGGTGATAATGTCAGGATGGTGTCAATGAAATGACTGTGGTGTGAATGTCTGTTTCCATAACAGACTCTCTGTGTGTTGGTGTGTGTGTGTGTGTGTAAAATGTCTAAATATATTACATACATTGCAAACATACATTTCAACTTGAGAAAAGCCTCCACAAATCAACAGGCAGACGGCTGAACAGCCCTGGTGTTTTACAGGCGTGCTGTTAGAACGTGGTCTGGCCTTGTTTGGTCCTTCCCTGTGTTCTCATTTGCAGCATGTTTCTCTAAAACCATATCTTTTTACTATAATGCTTGCCAACATTTCAACTATATGCTGAAAATGAGCTGGGGGCTCCCTCTCCTCTGCAGCATGGAGGAAAGATGACTTCCAAAAAGATATTCACATTTTGAGTCCTCAGAGCACAGGACAGGATTCCAATCCTCTGGTGAAGTCCACAGCCTTCCTCGATCGGGTTTCTACTGTTCATGATCAATTCAAGCAGTTGTATTATATTTGATTAAGTATAGATGTCAGACTCGTCATCAACCAAGAGATTGTAACTCCAATCAGGCGAGGTGTTCTCGGCCACATAACAGCAGCAGTGACTCTACCCAACATCAATGTCAGCAGCCTGTGTTTAACAGCTGGAACTGTGTGTTCAGCACTCAGCAACCATCAGAATGTGCAGATCGTACAGATGTCCTGCTTTGCAGAGAGGAGGAAACAGGAAAATAAGAAGAGCTTGAGTTCCTGCTGAGTTTCAGAACAGAGTTTGAACAGTGAAGCTGGAGGCAGCGTCAGGACGAGGTCTGTCCATAGTGGAGCATGACGCAGTGAAGTCCGATGCACACACACATACAGAATTTAACCGGTGGGAAACCTTTATCACACTTGAAAACATTTGAGGCCAATTTAGAAAATGCATGTCGACTCAATGGCAATGCTTATTTTATGCTGTCGCTGTTGGTTCTCAGGTACCAAACTCCTCCAGTCCTTGATGACGGATTGATTTGTGTGTTGTCTGAAAAACATTTCTCAAGAACCACATGATTTATATGATATACAGAATAAAGGATAAATCATTGACATTGTGACAGTAATTGACAATGAAAATATTTGAGTGACTTAAAGCGCAGTGACAAAGTAAATACTTATAGCAGATAACGTTAAGGTTGTCTGATAACATGTCAAATTAATCATGCTGTTTTATTTGTCTTTAACCTCACACCCCAGTCGGCTGGGATGGGCTCCAGTGACCCCATGACCCTCGACAGCGGAAGAAACGGGTATTGAAGATGAATAATTTGTTTTATTAATCATTAATTAATAAATAATATATACTTTGCCATGCATTAATATACAATCACTACAGTGTTCAAAAGAGTTTCAGAAATGGAACCCTAGCGTTTCTTACACGTTTAGCAGCATTGCTGTCATCAGTTTGTTCTTCCAGAATATTCATCTAAGGTATTAGTCTTTGTTCAGACATTGTGCTCCTGTCTCCAGTGTAGTTTAAGCACTGAAGCACATCAGACAGGATGTAGGTTTCATTTCAGATCCATGGTGAGACCTTTTACAGCAGAGAACACAGAAGGGTTTCAGAGATGTGTTGGTGTAGCTGGAAAAAGAACTGGCAGCTTCTCTCAGTAATGAAGACCGTATCAAGCATCATCACACTGCTTCAGATGACCTCAGACATGTGGGCTCTGGTTCCTTTGGGGGTAAATAAACCCAGGAAACTAAAGGAATACCACAGGCTGTTAAAAATGCAATTAAAATACATATTGACAATGACAACAACTTATGAGTGAAAATTTAAATTCTGAAAAGACCAGTAGACTGGTGTGCTAACCCTCCCCCACTACATCAGAGGTCACCAGATGAATGTACTCAGTAGCTCCAACCCAACACATGTTTTATTGTGTGACACACAGGACGGCTGACGTGACTGGATAAACACATCTAACAGGAGACTGAGATAAAGTTATTAACTGTCTTTACACACCAATACAGCTCAGAGTCTCTGTGGAATTGATGTCACAATTTCATAGACTAAAGTAGAAGATGCACTTTGGTAAAATCAAAATCCATTTTCAACAATTCAATTCTTTCTCAGGGCAATTTCTCTGAAAGCTATGGAAACAACAGAACTGCCAAACTACTTCTATAGTTACTATTGAAATCATTGTAGTCCACGGTGTATTTATGTGTTTCACCTGCCTGATCCACAACAAGACAAAGCAATCGAAAAATAAACCTTTTAGTTAATTTGTAAAAATCAAATTATATTCTTGAAATGACAACTTGTGATTCCTGATGCTGTTGAAGCAAGTAGGAGAACTGACCTCGGTGGTGGTTAACAAGTTTATAGTAGCAGCAGATTAATGTACCCCATTTATTTGTGAAGAGAAGTGGATGACTAAATATGTCCTGCAGGTTTTCCTTTATATTATTCAACAGTCTAGAGTCTCTGTTTATTAAAGGTGGAACAACATCAGGGAAATTGTAGCTTTTACCTTGATTCACCCATTCAGTGTAGTTTAATAAATTACAGGGTTATGGATCGGAAAAGTGAAGCTCTTCGAAGAACTGGAATGTTATTATATCAGCTAAGAAAACTTCAAGAAAACTTCAAATTATTCAAGAAAACCTGAATAATTCAGCATACAGTCAGCTTCTTGAACCCTATTGTGTTCTAACTTGGAAACTCTCTATTCCTTTTTACTGGCTCACTGTACATCCAGGTTACAAAACTGTGGTGAGACCAGCGATGTTGTTTGGTCTAGAGACAGTGTCACTGAGGAAAAGACAGGAGGCAGAGCTGGAGGTAGCAGAGATGAAGATGCTGAGGTTCTCTTTGGGAGTGACCAGGAAGGATAGGATCAGGAATGAGTACATCAGAGGGACAGCACATGTTAGAGGTTTTGGAGATAAAGTCAGAGAGGCCAGACTGAGATGGTTTGGACATGTCCAGAGGAGAGATAGTGAATATATTGGTAGAAGGATGCTGAGTTTTGAACTGCCAGGCAGGAGGCCTAGAGGAAGACCAAAGAGGAGGTTTATGGATGTAGTGAAAGAGGACATGAAGGTAGTTGGTGTGAGAGAAGAGGATGCAGAAGACAGGGTTATATGGAGGACACTGATTGGCTGTGGAGACCCCTGAAGGGAAAAGACCAAAGGAGGAGAAGACTGTACATCCAGGTTCTCTCTTGAGCAGACAGTTGGTAAAACGTCAGTGAGATATCATTTAAAGACTGACCAGAATAAAGCATTTACAACATGGAACCAGTTGAAAACTGTTCTCTGATTTTGCTGGAAATGCCAAATGAGTCAGGAAGACCACTGGCTCACAGCCGGAGCAGTGACTGATGGGGGTAATTAACATTTTTTCCCCCTGTCAGAGCAGTAGAATAGAAATAAAAATGACTCCATCCATGTCTTATAATGACCACAGTAGCCAGAACCTGTGTGAGATCATATCAGTGTCTCAGTCTCATAATTAAGCTGGATGAGGATGTCACAGAGGTAGGGGTTTGGACCCAAGTGCAGAACACCGAAGACACCACTTTTGTCCATAGCTTTAGTCAAAAAAACTTAAACTACACAGGCAAGATGCAAACAAGACTCAGGCAGAACGAGGCAGAAGAACAGATCAGACTAACAGGAACCAAACTCCAGAGAAACGAACCAGTTAAGCTCTCATCGAGCCTTGTGGTCATTAGCACCAAACAAGTTCAGGTGTGACGGTCAGAACGGGTGTGTGGATGAGTCTCAGGTGTGGGGAAGACCAACAGGTGTGGAGCCGTGGCTCCACCCACAAGCCTGACCCATCTCCCTGCCACACACCAGCACTGCCACGCCCAACCGTGACAGTGGAGGAGCTAAGCCTTAGCGAAACATCCATTGATATTGTTAACATACAGCATAACGCTCCGTGTGCTACTGCTAGGCTAATCCGTGTGAATGAGAATGTTTTTTTGAGAATGTACCCCACGTTCCCCCTGATGTTAGCTGGGAAAAGCTCCAACGTAAACCTGAGACCTGGATTCAGATAAATGGATGAAGAAAAGATCATTAATATTTGTCTCGTCTTCAAGAAAACTAATTTCTATAACAACATCCAAAACGTGTCCATGTTGTACCCGTGTTGACGGGTCATACCAGGCTTTACGCCTCATATCCTCACCTCCAATCGTCTTCACTTCCTTGTGGACGACGTGTTGAGCGCTGACACACTGACTCAACAATCAAGCTGGTCTGGAATGTGCTTTTGGTGTGTGTTCTGTCTGTATCCTCATGTCTCTATCAGCACCCCTCGATAACAGCAGATACAGCTCCACTTTTACCAAATCATTCCCACCTTTTCTACCCCAGCCTGCTACTAAATGCCCTTTGCATCGAGGAGAAGACAAGGGCCGACCAATAAGCCGGCTGGCTGTCTCTGCATTATGAAAGGACAGAACCCCAGCGTTAATTGGTTTTCATTTTGATCTCGGCAGCCTTTGAATAAGTCTCCCACCCCTCGGGTAATGAAATGGGTCTGACCACTTTAATTACCCAGCGCTGTGGCGAGAGAGAGGCCCAGAGACGGAATAAAAGAACAGACAGCATGGTGGGAGGAAAACCCCGTATCTTGAGGCTGAGGAGGTGACAGAAATAAATCCACGAGGGGGGATTTGATGAGTGTGTGTGACCGCCACCAGAACCTCTTTATATGCAGTGTGTTCTGTACTCTGATGATAAAGTCTGTGTTCCAAGGGGTTGCAGACCTGGCAGAAGGAGAATGATTGATGCTGAAGATGCAAGTTGGTTTGTGGTTCCAGCAAGATCCTGTTTGCTTTGGGTCCATGAAAGAATGTGCAGATTGGTGACACTCTGAAGGGTCAAGTCACTGGTTTGGGATTTTTTGGGTTCATTTTGAAACTTTATGGGAAAATATGCTAACCTCAACGGTCTGTAAACTGCATTGAACAGTGTGTACACATGTCAAATAGAGGTCAATCAAATATAAACTGCTATTTCACCGTAACATTTGATCATGAGTATCCTCGACACAATGAAGCACTGACTAGTCTTCATGATTTTGATTGAGGCAAAAGACTTCTATTTTTCAGATGTCCATTCATTGTCTTCATTTCTTCTATTCTGTTCTGTGTTATTTTGTCCACCAAGATATGTAATTTTGCAGATAAAAAAAAGAGTATTACCAACTCGTGTTGGAGATAAGAAGATATTTAACCTGCTTTTATAGAAATGTTAAAGTTCATTTTCATGATATAAAAAAATATTTTACAAAATTTGATGATAATCTTTCTTGTGGTTATATTTTAGCTGAAACTGTTTATATATATATATATATATATATAAAATCTGTGCGTGCGTGTGTGTGTGTGTATTTTGTGGTGGTGCAAGAAAAAATGTCAACAATGATGACAATTATTAAGATTATGGCATATAGGAGAATGGCTGAAGTTGTCTCATGAATATTTAATCTGTGTTGGTTTGTCAACTCATCCATTGAAGGGACAGTAAAGTTAATTTTAAGTGACATATATGTTATTCACCATTATGAAAAGTAGAAGAAAAAATACATTTTTATATGTGTAGCATCATCCCTTTGGTCAGAAAAGCTTAAAATCTTTGCCACAGCAGCTTCCGCATTCAGTGGTCATGTGGGGGTCATAGGTCACTGGAGACATACTTAGCTTGGCAGCCATAAGAAACAATGCAATCCACGACCAGTGGCGTGCAGTCAGGGGAGGCAGGTGAGACACGGCCTCACCTGCCATAATGAGAGAAAAAAGTTAAAAATGGAGGAAGTAAATTAAATAGTTATATTTATCCAGTGACGTGTATTATAAAGTTATTTTCTTTTTAACGTCACCAATTTTAGGTTATTTTTACTCAAAATCACTGAATTTTCACATTTACCTCTGAAATCCTGATCAGAGACCTGTGGTGAGTCATTGATCACCATGGATTGATCAATGACTCCACTAGCTGTGCTGGTAGCTAAACAGTGAGACCGTAATGCTAACTCTCTATATGTCACTGTTAAAATGTTCAAACATGTTTGCTCTATGAACTAAATTCCCATAATTTAGATAATGTATATAATGTACAGGGTTTTTTGTCAACAACTGTATGTGTGTAACGTCTTTGAGTTCAGCGGTCCTGAAACCGCTGGGAAAAGGCATGAAATGAGGCACGAAGTTCTCCTGCCTCATGGTAGGGGGCACTGGTGATCCCAGGGATTCGGCTGAGGATTCTTTTGTATCGGCTGTAGGAGAAGTGACAGCAAACTAGAGGTAAGATCTTACGCCTGAACCCAACCCGAAATTCGGGTCGGGCTCAAAAAGTCAACAATCACTTTCGGGTCGGGGGGGTTCAATACCATCGGGCTCAGGTCGGGTCGGGCTTAAGATCTTAAGATCCAAACCCGACCCGGCCTGAACTTTTAAAATAAATCTATATTTATATATGATGTATCTCAAACGATGTATGGGTATTAAACTAAGGAATATCCTTATAAAATAAATAATTTAGGTAAAACATAGAAGGCGCTGTATGAGAAACATCCATCTACAGTACCTGCACCGTTCCCTCGGTGCGTCAGCTGTATTTTCTCCTGTCTGTACCTTTCTGATCGTATACGCACTGAAAGTAGAGGTAAGATCTTAAGCCTGAAATTTGGGCTGAGTCGGGCTCAAAATGTCAATAATTACGTTCAGGTCAGGCTTTAACACCGTCGGGCTCGGTTCGGGTTGGGCTGGATTTTTTATCTTACCTCTACAGCAAACTACAATCTATCAGCCAGTCGAGAGCAGCCATTCATTCGTTTTCTGTTTCCCTGGTTTACTATAAAATTGGAGGATTACATATCTACACCCAAAATGTTTTCTCTGCTGTTGTTCAGAAGGAGCGGCGCATGGACTTCATTTATAAGTAAACATGACATAAACATGTCGGTAGCAACATAACATTTTTTTTATCAAGTGTGCTAATCGTGGGTTAATTTGTAAATAATTCTGCTCTGTGTTGCTAATTAAATGGTGGATAAGCTAAATTGTAGGTTCATATTTTTGTAATTGTAATTATGATGAAATCAGTGCCTCACCAGCCTTGAACCTCACCGCACCTCACTATCCACGACGCCTTTAACTTATACATATAATGTGTGGTTCACCCAAAATTGTGCCACCACTGTTGTCGATTTATTTTGAATTGATTTATCTCCATCTATTTATCAGTGATATTTAAAGAAATGTAGTAAATGTCGTCAGCGGAATGTGGAACCTTTGTCACGGGAGCAGGCGTACCCCGGATGTAACACCCCCCAGATGTAACCTGAAGGACAGACTGAGCGGTCCGTGTCGTCGTTGCTGCTGCATTTCACCTGTTTCACAGGTCGGTCGTTGGTAAAAGTTACCAGTTTGAACTCATGCAGAGTTCATGTCGCAGGGAAAGTGTTAAAGAACGTGTGACGGTGTTCTGAGTGTTTCTGAGTGTTTCTGTTAACTTTGGGAATCGTGGAAAAGCCGCCAAGTCGGCAGGAACGCGCGCGGCCTCGTGGGTGTTTTGGGGTTTGCTCTACCCTCTGTCTGGTCTTGCAGGCAGACCGCTAGTGTTGCTACAGAATGAGATTCGGGCCCACACATCATTAGTCTTACAGAAAGTTATTTTGTTGGATTCTTTAGATAAAATGGAAGCTAATGGTAATATATTTGTTTTGTATGGATTGTGAAATATGTTGCTGAAGTTTTTATACTTTAGAAGTTGTAGTTAAAAGGCAAAATGTTATGTATTGTTTTATTGTATTAACAAGAGACGTAACCTGAACGACAAAGTGAGCGGTCCGTGGCTTCATTGCTGCTGCATTTCATCTGTGTTTCACAGATTTGTACTTTGTTAATGAGGTACCATACTCTAGGACCCGTAACACATGGTTACCTGTGAGGTGGAGGGTTGTGTCAGCAGAACATCAAGAAAACACAAAGACAAGGACCTGTCCTTCTTTAGAACACCTTCTGGGAAGCTAGGAAGGAGATGGAGAACACGGACAAACCGGGTCAATGTGACCCAGGATCCGAGGATCTTCATGAACACTTTACCTCGGAGGATTTCCAGAGATTTGAAGGTAAGATCGTTTTCAGACAACCCATAATATTTATTCTGAATTCCCAAGGTTTAGTGGATAATTAATTCATGTCTGGAGCTACTGGAGGTCTTGTATAAATGTTTTTATGACCAGATTATCACAAGATTATGGCCCTCGTGAAAAGTAAACCATAACCAAAGTGATTGACAGGTGATTTTACTGAGAAGATCTGTGACACTGAAATAAAACACACAGAAACAGCATGTCAGGCCCTGATCCTGATACATTAGTAAATACAAGACATATTAATATAAACTAGAGTTGTTATTAACTCCACACAGTCACCAGTAACGAATGGCCGCTAGCTCAATGCTAACATAATATGGAAAATCCCATTGACAGGCTAGCACGTTAGCATCGGTGCCACAGGGGTCAGTGCTGGGTCCAACATTATTTATACTTTACATTAATGCTTTATGTAAGGTTTTAAAGGTACTTAAATTGATACTTTTTGTGGATGATACAACCATCCTTTGTAAAGGAAATGATATAAATAAACTAACTCAAACAGTCAATGAGGAATTAGTCAAGATGCAATTATGGTTTGATATAAACAAATTATCCTTGAACCTAACAAAAACTAAATACATGTTATTTGGGAAGAAAAGCTGCAAACACAAAATTAATATTAAGGTGAATGAAGTAAATATTGAACGGGTTAGTGAATTTAAAATGCTAGGATTATTGATGAGATGCTAAATTGGAAACCTCATATAAGACAACTGCAAATAAAGTTCTCCAGAAGTGTACCCATACTCTGGAGAACTCAAAAACTGTTAAATCAGAAGGCACTCCATATAATATATTGTGCACTAATCCTGTTCTATCTGAACTACTGTGGTGAAGTTTGGGGAAACACACATTAAAGTGTCTTACAACCTTTATTTCTGACCCAGAAAAGAGTCTTGAGAATTATTCACAATGAACATTATAGAGCTCACACAAACCACTTATTTATTAAATCTAAACTATGGATAATATATGACATCATCAGCTACAAAACTGTACAACTGATGTATAAAGCAGCCAATAACTATTTACCTCAAAATATAAAATCACAAATACAGATTAATGAATCCAATTAGCAACTAAGAGAAAACACAGCATTTATACAGATAAAAACAAGAACAACACTAAAAACATTTTCATTATCGTTCACTGGTGTCAAACGTTGGAACAAACTGGATAATTAAATTAGGAGTAGGGGAACTCTAACTGCCTTTAAAAAAGCTTTTAAAAACGTGAATGATGGACGTGAATGATGGTTAAAGGACTGCATTGTTATGGCGAATTAAACTTCATGTTGTTAATCCTGTGAAACAAATGTCATTGTAACCTCTGTGCAGTAACTGGGCACATGCAAGATGTTATGACTGCTACCAAAGTGGAAAGGAAAGGAATGCTAAAATGAACATTAACAAAATTCGGACTCTTCTCAAGATCTGACAAAGAGGTGTACAAAGACGTACGCCTATTGGACTGAATGCACGGATCAAAACAACAATGTACCAGAATAAAATCATTGAAATTGAATTGTGACATGCAAACTATGTATTGGTTGACAATGTGCTGTAATGAGAGAGATGTTGTTGATCTAGGGGACGGGAACCTTAAGCCAATGGCTTCTACCCGTCAACCCTTTTTTTCTTTTTTCTTTTCGGATGTTGTTGCTGATGTTCCATCACTGATGAAAGTAAAATCTGTTGTAATAACATATTATGCTAACATAATATGGAAAATCCCATTGACAGGCTAGCGCGTTAGCATCGGTGCCACAGGGGTCAGTGCTGGGTCCAACATTATTTATACTTTACATTAATGCTTTATGTAAGGTTTTAAAGGTACTTAAATTGATACTTTTTGTGGATGATACAACCATCCTTTGTAAAGGAAATGATATAAATAAACTAACTCAAACAGTCAATGAGGAATTAGTCAAGATGCAATTATGGTTTGATATAAACAAATTATCTATCTCTAACATACTTCTCTGACACTCCAGACTTCCTCATACAACACCACAGTTCCTCTCTGGGCACCCTGTCATAAGCTTTCTCCAGATCTACAAAAACACAATGCAGCTCCCTCTGGCCTTCTCTGTACTTCTCTATCAACATCCTCAAAGCAAATACTGCATCTGTAGTACTCTCTTTTTTGGCATGAAACCATACTGCTGCTCACAAATGCTCACTTCTGCCCTTAGTCTAGCTTCCACTACTCTTTCCCATAACTTCATTGTATGGCTCATCAGCTTTATTCCTCTGTAGTTGCCACAACTCTGCACATCTCCCTTGTTCTTAAAAATGGGCACCAGCACACTTCTCCTCCACTCCTCAGGCATCTTCTCACTATCTAAGATCCTGTTGAACAACCCAGTCAGAAAGTCTACTGCCACCTCTCCTAGACACTTCCAAACCTCTACAGGTATATCATCAGGACCGACTGCCTTTCCACTCTTCATCCTCTTCAGCGCTCTCCTCACTTCATCCTGACTAATCTTTGCTACATCCTGGTCCACAACAGTCACCTCTTCTAGTCTTTGTTCTCTCTCATTTTCCACGTTCATCAACTCTTCAAAGTACTCTTTCCATCTTCCCATCACACTGCTGGCACCTGTCAATAGACTTCCATCCCTATCCTTAATCACCCTAACATGCTGCACGTCCTTCCCATCTCTGTCTCTCTGTCTTGCCAGCCTGTATAGATCAGTCTCTCCCTCCTTACTGTCCAACCTAGCATACAAGTCATCATAAGCTTCTTGTTTGGCCTTTGCTACCTCTACCCTCACCTTACGCTGCATCTCCCTGTACTCCTGTCTACTCTCCTCAGTCCTCTCAGTGTCCCACTTCTTCTTAGCTAACCTCTTTCTTTGTATACACTCCTGTACCTCCTCATTCCACCACCAGGTCTCCTCATCTACTTTCCTTCCAGATGACACACCAAATACTCTCCTACCTGTCTCCCTGATCACATTAGCTGTAGTTGTCCAGTCATCTGGAAGCACCTCCTGACCACCCAGAGCATGTCTTAACTCCTTCCTAAAGGTCATGTAATACCCTTCCTTTTTTATCTTCCACCATTTCGTCCTCTGCTCTGTCTTTGCCCTCTTCATCTTCCTCACCACCAGAGTCATCCTACACACCACCATCCTATGCTGTTTGGCTACACTCTCGCCTACCACTACTTTACAGTCACTGATCTCGTTCAGGTTACACACACACAGCTGAACAGTGAACACACAGCTCCTTAACTTACGATAAATTTCATTTTCCTAAGTTCCCGTTGCAAATAAAAAAATAAGAATGCCACCATGCCTTTTTTTTAAACTTATTTACTTCAAATAAAGACCCGGTTCATTTTAACTTCGCTGTCCATTTAAAAGCACACAAAAAAGTCATTCCACCTTAAAAGTTACGAATTGCTGTGAGCAGTCTTTGAGTAGCTGTGAGTGTTACCACTATTGTTTGCTAATAATTTAATACGACAACGTGGGAAAGCGTCACTCATTCATTATTCACTCTTCAGACAGTTCATTTTGGTGCATTTACAAATTAACCTTAAATAGGTATCTGCTAAAGTTGCCTGCAGGAAATGAATGATTGCGTAGCTACGGTTTGCCAGGCCAGTCTATTATACCAGCTTGACATTTTCTGGTCCTACAAGCTTCAATCAGCAGAATCATTATTCCACTCTTGTTCTGAGAGCTGCCACAAAGAAAAAGCATTCTTTTTATCTCACCAATTCTAAATAGAAACTGTATCATATTTTACATTTTTGATAATTTTATAAAGGAGATTATTAAACCTAAACTCTACTTGTCTGGACGTATACCCCGTCTATGTTTGTGTGCATATGTACAGTATGTCTTCTTGATGTGTGTGTAGATTAGCCTCAGATGCCAGCAGTATGCCCTCTGAGGCAAGGTCAGTGAACTGTTGTGTACTTGAAAGTCTGTGATTCTGGGCTGGAAAAAATGGATCATGTTGGTGAAAAAGTATTTCTCCTGTTCGTCTTGGGCTATAGCCATACCGCTGCTACAGGATATGCTCTTGTGCTGGCACATGAAGACTAATCATTGCTCACACATTCAAGCCTTTGAATGAGTCATTCGGATTCTACAGCACACATAGGATTTCAATTTGAATCTATGTCAAATGAAATAGATTAATACAATATTACTTGATGGCAAAAGGTACAGATCCACGAAGAGCACTTTCAACAGCAGATCTCCTTTCCAGTGTCATTTAGTGGTTGAGTGGTCCCTGAGATATGATGGGAAATCACACTTCAAAGATGCTCTTTCCCCTGCCCACGTCCAATGTTACCCTAAAATACAAAAAATGCGTTTGAACACAACTGCTGAAAAAACCTTCAAATCCTTGGCTGAAATTCAACTGTCTAATTCGATTGATTTTTATTTAGGTTGCATTTAACAGGGTCTTGAAAGGTTTCTTTGTGTCTGAGGAATCTTAAGTACATTCTCCTTTGGTTCAAGTAAAACTAATCTCCCTAGTTGGGGTTACTAAGTTTGAATTTTTGCAGAATCATGTATCAAGCATCCTCAGGAAAACTCAGATAAGTTAATATAATCAGCTCTGCAACAAGCTGCTGTGATCAATTACATCACCAAGGCATAGCCCTTGGTGATGTAAATGTGAACATTAACCAGAAGTTTTCTCAGCTGATATAATAACACTTCAGTTCTACAAAGAGCTTCTCTTTTCCGATCCATAACCCTCTAATGTATTAAAGTACACTGAATGGGTGAATCAAGGTAAAAGTTACAATTTCCCTGATGTTGTTCCAACTTAAGAAACAGAGTTGGAAAAAGGAATAGGAAGTTGGCCTTGCATCAGGGCTAAAAACACTTAAATTTTCCACACCTTCCTCAACATAACGCTGATGTACCTTTTTAATGCATGTATTCTGATAACATACGTCCATTCATCTTCTTGAAGACGAGACAACGACAATGATCTCATCTGCAGCCACTTATCCGCATCACCGATCATACTTCTGCTGGACAGGAATCAAACCTGGAACCAACAGCGACTGAAGTACTAACACATTCTCATCTTTCTTAACATTGTGTGGCTGGGCAGAAGAAGGATTTGTATTTGAAGCAAATTAAGACAAATGAAATGTGCATTACATGTTCTTACTGTGTACAGTGGTGGTGGTGGGGGTGACTTAAACTGTGACAGGATTCTGGCAGGTTCCATCCTGGAAAGCTGTCAGGTGGATGGGGTCGTCTTCGGGGGTCTTCAGTTTGTGGGTCAGTGTGTTGTTCTCCTCTAATAGCAGCAATGTTATGAAAAGCAACACATGCCAAAGTTATATCCCAGACTCCCTCAGGGGTCACTGAGGTGATGTAGGCGCTGGATAACAGCAGGCCTATGGTCATCTCCATCCTGCAGTAAGCCCCGTTGAAGTTCTGTTGGGGGCCTGGTTCAGGGCCCCCAACAGAACTTCAACGCAGTGGGGGTCAGCAGCCTCTGTTGGCATAGTGCATCCATTAGAGTATTAAAGGACGGAGACAGCAGAATTCTATTGTACAAGTCTTTAGGCTACTTACTGCATCACTTACCACCCGTTACAGGAGGGAGCCTCGATGGAAATGTGGGTGCCATGTACACAGGAAGGAAATTTTAGTAAAGTTACTAATCCGAGTCTGAAGTTGCAGCACAATGTCATTAAGAGGATGTATTTCAAATTAATTTAAAAGAGTCATAATTCACCCTCATGTCACCGTCCTTGGTGGCTCTGATAGGTTTATTTCCAGGAAAATTGAGAATGTAAAAGCTGGTTTAAGGCAAGGCACACTCTCCTGACCACTCTTCATTCAGTTGCCTTACTCATGTGCAAAAAAACTACCATTTGCAAAACAAAGAAAACAATAAAAACAAACAAAAACACAAACAACCAAACAAAACCAACAACCAGTCAAAGAGCACATGGCTCAACACAGAACAGCCTACTCCTCAGGACAGGACCCTCACCTCAAGGAAGAGGGACACTCAGTCCAGGACACAGATGTCCAGATGTTGGACACGGAGGACAGACGGTTTAAGAGAGGAGTGAAAACAGCCATCCATGTCAAAGTGGAGAAGCCATCTCTGAACAGGGGGTTAACCTCCTGGCATTCCCATCAACCACTGTTGATGGGAATGCCAGGGGGGTCTTCACTATGGTCGTTGGAATGTGAATAGCACTGAACAATACTTATTACTCTATGTTCAACACAGGCATGGAAATGTGTGTAAGGTAATTTATGGTACTTATTTAACCACAATCTTCATATGAATCTAGTTTGAGGATTAAATACGTAATAAACCCTAACCCTAACTGTACTTGATGGATAGGTTTGACTGGTTTTGAGCTTTCATGGTGCCCTTCTTTACAGTGTATGGTGGTGGCCTTTGGTCTGTTATCGTTCAATTTCATTTCTTATATTCCAATGTTGTGTTACATATGAGATGAGTTAAACGTTTTTGTGGGAATGCACTCTGTTTTCTTCCATGTCATCATTTGCTTCTTTTTTCATGTCCTGCTTCTCTTTTCCTCTCCTCACTTCCATTTTTCTCCTCCACAGGACCTGCTTTCTTCTCAATTCATCTTCCTCTCTCTTCTCTGTGTCCTATTTGTGGAGGTCTGCTGGATTAAACTACTACTGGGGCCATTCTGTGTGTGTGTGTGTGTGTGTGTGTGTGTGTGTGTGTGTGTGTGTGTGTGTGTGTGTGTGTGTGTGTGTGTGTGTGTGTACACGCACATGTGTGCCTTCTCGGAAGGGTGTCTTTAGTTTGAAGTAAAAATATTTCTACCAGGCTTGTGACCTTAGAATCTCAGCTAGACTCACAGCAGGTACACACACACACACACACACCCACACACACACACACACACACACACACACACACACACACACACACACACACACAGGAATTCTTTGCTCTGTCAAACATAGTCAGTGTCCTGTTTTCCTTCCTTGCATTATTTTCCCTGCACTTTGTTTGCTGGTTTTGTTTATGCCAGCAGCACTTTTCACTAAGGAGTAGACCTGTGTGTGTTTGTTGTGTTGGAACATGTATTTTTAAAGTATTCATGTGTGTTTGGATGTGCTTGTGTGTGAATAAATTATTCTGTGATTGTCTGTGTGCGGGGGAGAGCCAGTGTGTGTTTCTGTGTTTGTCTGGTGTGTACCAAACAAATCACCAGGGTAAATGTTTGTGCTCTATTCTGTTTCATGTGGAAATTTCTAAATTTCACTTTTATTTTGTGCATAAACTATGGAATATAAATACATAAATACAAGTGTTGGCGACTTGTCCAGGTATACACCGCCCCTCGCCTGTAGTCAGCTGGGACAGGCTCCAGCGTAACCCGTGACAACACTGTTAATGCTTCTGGGATGTCATCATGGTTGTTCATTTGATCCAAACGGTAATGTTGCTGTGTTTTTATTTATTTATTAAATGTTTGTCCGTGTGTTTGTTTGTTTGTTTGTGTATTTATCTTCACTGGGACATTACATCATTGTTTAAACAGCATGCTTTAACACATATTTAAGCATGACAACAAACAAACAATTCAAACCAAACCAATGTGTTCCCTAAGTTCAATCAAATTGTGGACTTTAAAACTAGAAGGGGAAAAAAAAAAAAAACTAAAAAAAAACCACAAAAAAACCCAAGCCAGGATCTTGCCAAAGGAACTTCAGGATTGCCTCTGCACAGTGACTGGGAGGTTGGAGCCTCCCAGGGAGATCCTGCACATCGAGGGGCATACTGAGGCTGTAACAAGCAACATTGCTAAAGTGCACAGATGATGTCATTCTGATTAAGACCTTCACTGCATGTGGCAACCAAAAACTCTGGATAACCACTAAGGCGCGCTCGCTTTTGGCAGTCCCCGATGCAGCCTTCAGGGTGAGGGACAAGACTCTGCTCAGTTAGGTCTGCAATCTCAAAGTGGATCCAGCCAGAGAAAGTCATCTTTGCAGAGAAAGTCCTGGGTCACATCTGCCTCACGGGAAACACCAGATGGATGTGACAGGGATTCCAAGCCCCAATGGATTCCAGGTCCAGACGGGGTGAACAATAAAAATGTTTCTCCTGAGTGACCCAAACTGGGATCAACCCACGACAAGGGGCGAGACAGACAACATCCCAGAATGGGTGACCGTGGTTGAGCTAGTGATGAGGTGGCAGATGTTCTGACATCTTCAACATCTCCCTCAATAAGAGCTTCAACATATCCATCATCAATTCATTCAATTCCATACATCAATTCTGGTGAAGGGTTTTGAACTGCTCATCAAACCACAAATCACAGCGAGACATCACTGGACTCTCTCCAGTTCACTTTTCAACCCAAACTACTCCAAAGATACCGTATTCACCACATTGTACTTGATCATTACACAGTTGGAAAACAAAGAATATTGTACACCGATTTCATCTTGGAGTTAAACACCATCATCCCCCAGAGACTGATGGAGAAACTCATCTGCTTGGCCGATACACCGCCACGTGTCCCTAGATCCAACTGAGAGATGTCTGTCCGTGTTGGAAAAGTAACATGTCCTTCTCCACTGGTGTGTCCACTGTGACCATGGAACTGCAACATGATATGAGGGAAACCACATTATCAAGTTTGCTGATGACACTACAGTGATCGTGCTCACTTGTATGAAAAGAACATCTTGGTGCTTAATGTAGACAAAATGAAGATGACCATCAACCATCATCAACCTGCACCCTCAGGACCTTCTACAGAGCTGTGGAGGAGAGCATCCTGACACACGATGGTACTCCTGCTGCAGTACGTCAGATGATAGTCAAGGAAGTCCAGGGTCATCAGAGCTAACCCCCTCCCAGAGCCATTGAAGGAGCAGAACCCTGAATATTGCTAGGGACTCCTCTCATCCACAAATTCTTTGACCTACTTCCATCAGGCAAATAGTACAGAAGCATAAAATACACAATCACAAGACTGATCAACAGCTTCATCCTACAAGCTGGTAGAATGCTGAACTGCTGATCAGCAATTTGAACACCATTGCACCAAGACATAGTTCTACTTTCAGTTTTTATTAATCGTTTATCCTTAGGAAGTCTTTTTCACTTACATAGGTGTGCGGTTTTACTTTGATATAACCTTTTATATCAGGTTTCTTTCATGCTGTGTTTCTTTTGCACCATCTGTCTTATCAATCCTTAGAGAAGCACTCTCATTTTGCCCGCAATACTTTTGTATATACAGATAAGTGACAGTAAAATGTGACTCGATTTGATTTTGAATGCATGAACTTTAAAGGACAAGTGTTCACAATGATCTAGTTTCACAGGTGTCACCCATATAAGCTGGTCAAGCAGTGTTATGGCTACATCATATGTGACATTTGCCCTTGTGATAGAAATTCACCCATATACACAACCTTGGTCTATTGGAAAGACAGAGATCAGCATTGGCTTTATTCAGATAGCAGTATTCAGTCACTGTGAATGGCAGGTAAATAGACATTGATTGTCAATAATTGTCACAGCACTCTATGGATTTGTGCCGGCCTCTAGAAAGGGCAGATACTATCT
Organism: Antennarius maculatus; assembly: GCA_013358685.1. NCBI lineage: Eukaryota > Metazoa > Chordata > Actinopteri > Lophiiformes > Antennariidae > Antennarius > Antennarius maculatus. Next base: position 672,234 of record CM023614.1, read on the forward strand.
TGGTCTCAGTGTGGCTGTAGCTAAATGGAGAGATGCCGATACCTCACTCAGCTAGCTTCAGAATGGGACATGAATGTCTGAACTGGGACACTTTGTGTGCATGTGTGTGTAAATTTGTCCGTTTCATTTAGATACAAGTATTATGGGTGAGTCAAATACGTTGTATCAGTGACTGTGGTTCTGATTTTCCATTTCGATTGTCCTCCTTTCCATCCGTTTCTAAAGACTTTATCCTGAATGTTTTTTGCATTTTCAAATTATTAATTGTTATTTGTTCTTCTGCCTAATTTATTATTTTTTTAAACTGTTTTACATTCGCAAGAGGAATAAAAATATACTGCTCACAAAAATTAAAGGAACACTTAAAAGAAACACATTAGATTCATCAGATCTCATATGAAGTTGGATATCTCTACAAATAACGACAGGGCAATGTCTTGGGAACAAAAGGATGCCAAGTCTTTTAATGGAAATAAATGTTTTCAGCCTACAGAGGGCTCATTTGTGTAGACACCCTAAAATCAGAGTGAAATGAAGATGTGGCAGGCTAGTCCATTTTTTCATAACTTAATTTCTGCAACTCGAAATGCTTTTCAGTATCTTGTGTGGCCCCCACGAGCTTGTATGCATGCTTTACAACGTCGCGGCAGGCTCCTAATGAGACGACGCATGGTGTCTGGTGGAATTTCCTCCCAGATCTGTGTGAGGGCATCCCTGAGCTGATGTTCAGTCTGAGGAGCAACCTGGCGGTGCCTAATGGACCTAAACATAATGTCCCACAGATGTTCTATTGGGTTTAATTCAGGGGATCGTGAAGGCCATTCAATTGTTTCAATGCCTTCATCCTCCAGGTACTGCCTGCGTACTCTAGCCACATGAGGCTGGGCATTGTCGTGCATTAGGAGGAAACCAGGACCTCCTGCACCAGCGTAGGGTCTGACAATGGGTTCAAGGATGACATCTTGATACCTTATGGCAGTCAGAGCACCATCTCCCAGGCAGTAGAGGTCTGTGCGTCCCTCCATGGATATGCCTCCCCAGACCATCACTGACCCACCACCAAACCTGTCATGTTGAACGACGTTTCAGGCAGCATAACGTTCTCCTTGTCTTCTCCTTCTGCTCTTGTCTGTGAAAAGAACAGGGCGCCAGTGGCGGACTTGCCAATTCTGGTGTTCTTGAGCAAATGCCAGTCGAGCTCCACGGTGGTGGGCAGTGAGCACAGGGCCCACTACAGGACGTTGGGCCCTCAGGCCACCTTCATGGAGCCTGTTCCTGATTGTTTGGGTACATTCACACCAGTGGCCCTCTGGAGGTCATTCTGTAGGGCACGAGCAGCGCTCAGCCTGTTCCGCTTTGCACAAAGGAGCAGGTATCGGTCCTGCTGATGGGTTGAGGCCCTTCTACGGCCCTGCCCAGCTCTCCGAGAATAACCACCAGTCTCCTGAATTCTCCATGCTCTGGAGATTGTGCTGGGAGACACTTTAAACCTTCTTGCTGCAGCACGTGTGGAGGTGCCACCCAAAGAAGTTGGACAACCTGTGAACTTCTGTAGGGTAAAGGAATCGCCTCATACTGCCAGTAGAGATAATCACTCAATCCAAAACCAACATGAGTGGAAAACCAGCCAAAAAAGATCAAGAGGGAGAAACTTGAGATGACCTCCACATGTGAAACCAGTCCTGTTTTTGAGGGTTTTCTAATTGTTGCCACTGTAGTGCACCTGTTGTTAGTTCTATGAACACCAACACAGCTGAAAGTGATTAACAATGCCTTCAGCTGCTTAACCAACCAGAAAATTATCAGACAGGTTTAATTGATTCCATGCCAGGCCCAGTTAAAAAAGTGTTCCTTTAATTTTTGTGAGCAGTGTATATGAAAAATAATGCAGATTTTACATAGTCACCAGACGCCCAAGGTCTGAAATTTGCCATTGGCCATTCTAGAAGTGTATGAACACGCATTCAACTGAAGTGTTCACCATGTTTTAACATTTCTATTCAGTTTGAGATGCTTATGCTTATTAATTTTAGATTTTTAGTTGTTTTCTAACATTTTAAAATTAACTCAGAATAACTTCTGAGAAACGATCTGTAGATTTTCATCTGATTTTCGATCTGCTTGATGCTGACAAGATCATGATGGACTTCCATTTTTGACAGTTCCTTTAAACAGTAATCTATTATAATGGTAAAACAATAAGACAATTATAATGTTTACTCTGAGAGGGATCTGAAACTAAGAAGCTTGTGTTTGAATTAAGCAGCAACATTTATAACCTTGAATACTTATTCTGTCAAACAAGACCAACTATTCATGTAATTGGCTGCTCAGCTAAATGGTTTTTTTATATGTAATGTCGTTGAAGAAAAATAATTAAGAAGAAAAATATTCAATCATGAGAGGAAAAAATAAAAAAAACCCCACTTGATCTGCCTCAATAAATGTTTACCATGTCAAATCCAGACCTCTACCTCATACTTCAATCTAGTTCAGTAGAAAATCTGGTGATTGGTTGGTTTAAATGATGCTGAGAAGTAAGAATACCAGCAGGAAACGGTTAATTGTTAAAAACAGACAGCCCTCGATGGACATGAAATGAAAATATGTAATTAAAGAACATTACTTTCATGATAACAAATGATGCTGTTGTAAAGGCTGACCCTGCAGCAATAAGCATGATAAGCATGCTGGGATACCTGGTGAGCGACCAGTGTGATGACAAGGTGCGAACATTGCATTAAAATACCAAAAAATCTTATCAAACTTTAGCACCAACAATAAAAATCATAATATATAATCCGGCATTGCACGTGTCAGTTTATATGAGCTTGTGGTTTGCATTAGGCCGTTTAGAAGGCTCTCCACCTTAAAACTAACATCAATGTCTGCTTTTCTTTTGTCTTTCTCATTAGTTGTTCAAAAGTTTTCATATTTTCATCATCATGAGCATGAACAAACTACTGTTATCATTGTTCATTAGAAGCAACCCTGCAAAACCTCCCCTAATGGAGTCAAACCCAATATGCCTGCTTCATAAGTAGCCTGATGCATCTTGTCTACAGGCAAGTTTTATATGGCAGAAAAGCCATTAACTCTGGTTGTAAAATGTAATTACTGCTCGAAATAAAGGGGGAATGATACCAATAAAAGAAGAAGAATGACGCCGTATGTAGATAATCTGTAAGTAATTGATTGCTATTGTTCTGGAGTTGATGCACCAACTGAAGTAAGATGGACGTATTTCAGACTAGCAAGTGTAAACTATGGATATATCACTGGAGCAAATAGCAAGTCTAACCCTTATGTTGATGACGCTACAGCCTGAGGGAGTGGGACTGATATATCAACATACATACAACCTCTGGATGTTTCATCCACCCTTGTGTCAGGGTGGTCACATGTACAACAGTTATTTGTTGGGTAAAATCAGTTTGTTTTTTCCACAGTCCTCTCTCACCAACACTGAGAGCGACCAAGAACTGTACTCACATAATCTGACCTTGAGATTGATTTTGTTCTTTTCTCGTCATGTGAAAGTGGAAGAGGCAGAAAGGCCAGGGGAAAGATAGTGTGATGTGGACAGGCAAGGAAATGAAAAAAAGAGCACAATGGATATAGACTTGAAGTGACAGAGGAATAGAAAAGGCATTTCAGAGACAACAGCAGTGACGGAAACAGTTACAGTAAAGACAAAAGAAAAATGACAGAAAAGGAAAAAATAACGAGATTTTATTTAACCTTTAACCAGGCAGGAGATGTAGCAAAGAAATGAGATATAAGAAACATAGGGGGATGAGTGTTAGAAGCAGGAGATTAAAAAGTGCCCTCTTACCCATTGAGCAGCCAGATAAATAAATAATAAATAAAAATGGGTGATGAACGTCCTGTAATATTGTACAATAAATTAGATAACTTATTGAATGAAATACAATTGCATGTTCGTTGATCAACCCATTTGTAAGTATAACAACTCTCTAAACACTCAGACAACAACAGGAGCAACGACAGTGTCGTAGACATTTTCACGCCGTTACTCCTAGACACATTTATGAAGGGTAGAACTTTTATCCCCACCTATATATTTGAGTAAGCTCATTTGAAAAGTCTTACGCTGTCACCAACTCCACCCACTACCTGTCAATCAAGAGCCCAACCAATCACGGTGCATCTGCCAGAAGGAATCACTTGAACAATATGGTGTAAGACATCTGCTATGTTAGGAGAAGACAGAACTATGCATGGACTTCAGTTAACATCATTCTAGAGTCATAACTGTTAACAATGTTCATGTTTGTGAGCAGAGAGTCCAAACAGCAGGAACGACACACAAAACAATCATTTCTGAGTGAAGCTAGCTGCTAGCACCAACAGTCTGTCCAGCTATGGTTTCTGTTTGGAATGGGACAATCCATGTAGTACCCACAATGGTCCTGGGGGGCTGACAGAAACGCTCTAAGTAACTCCATACAGTTGTGTTCATGTAGTCACTAACAGAACCATCACTTCTCTAACATTTCTTTAACACCTGCTCTTTGGACAGGAGCCTTTTCCTTTAGCGTTAGCTCCTTTCCCAGTCTCACCAGTAGTTAGCTTTCTTTCTCCAGTTAGCCTGCTAGCATTCATCTACGGCTTCACAATGCCTGCCTAGCGCCATCCATGATTGGCCAACACAAAGTCGTTACGTCACCACGGTGATTTTGGAGTACTTTGGGTGTGCTTGGTTTATAACACCAATACATTTGTTTTAATATGTTTGGTATGAAGTCTGATATTGTTTCATTATTTTATCGTGGAATTTCCATGGGTTACTGATATGTATATATATATATATATTGTATACAAAAAGACAGAACACAAACAATTCTAAATAAATGATGGATTATGTCCATTTTCATCTGATAATTTGCATGAAGATTTGTTTGCTGTACTTTGAGCGCAGTATAATGCTGTTGCTATGATGAATCATTAAAACTGTTAACACAGATAAATTCAACATTTGATTGAAGATAAAGACCAATGCTTTAGCAGGAGATCTTTTAAGTCCTTTATTGATCTATTCTGTGCATTCACATAACTGTAATTTAACACATGTACATAGTTAGGATTAAAAACATCAATTTATATTGACTTTCAGGTGCACCAGAATTTGTTTTATAATTAAGAAATATTTTAATATAATTACTCTTTCATTTAACTACAATAAAATTGAAAGAGACAGATTGATGGACCTCAGCAGACTTCAGCTATACCACGTGTCTTTGAAGTTAATCACTGGTTTAAACAGAAGACTGTAGCTCTTTAATGTGTTAATTTGTACCTTTATTTCATTTTATCTTCATGTGTTAAGAGGCCGTGTGGGGAGAAAAAGGTGTCTCATTGGTTCACCAGCCATACCCCTGGTTTGCTACGTGTATTCTGTGTCATGGACAGCCTTTGAATCTGATGATCTGAAACGTTGTAGTAAAGAAAGTGTTCCTTACTTCTAGGTCTGAGGGTGCAGAGCCTCCATCCTCCACAAAGGTGGATCTTGTGGTTGCAGCTGATATTTAAAGCTGACAGAATAGACAGGCATAAAGCCACTTCCTGTTTTTCTTCCTGTGTTTTGTTCTATTTTCAAATCAAATCAAATTGAGATTATTTATTGATGCCTAAGGAAATTGAGGTATTGAGCAACGCGGGTTGTACTGTACAGAGAAATAATTGGACTAATATAATGTTGCAAAACCACGCAAAGAGTAGCCAGTCAAAAACATCCTCAACATTGTTCAGAGAAGTACATTGGAAACCATCTTCAACGTTTTACAGTTAGAGACCTTGTAAAGCTTGTGCGGTAGGCAAACACAGGGAAAAAAAAGAGAGTTCAGTAATAATGGTTTATGTTACTCATTTCTGTGCACATTCAAAGTGTTCACCATGATCCATTATTCATTCACTCCTTGTTCATACTTGGTGATGGTAAACTACATGTTTACCATCACTACATGTTTGCCACAACCCCCCGGGACAGACGGACAAAAACGTGCCAACGACCTCTCCGACCGTTCATGTACACCCCAGTGAGTGTCTTTAAGAAGGGCAAAGTTTCTTGCCCAAGGACACCATGACAGATGACCTTTGGAGGGGGATTTGGACTGCCAACCCTGCCATCATTGCTACTACCGCTCCAATGGTGCAACAAGCAATCCCCAACATCACCACTTAATGCAATCAGTGTAACTACAAACATTGATACCATCATGTAAGAGTAGTGCAGGAATCCCACCCCCAGCACAACATATCACTGACAATTACAGCTCTAGACATAAGTCAGAACAAACATAACAGTTTTGGTCCGTGTACCATGAGTTCCAGAGGTCTGCTACCTTCCACCCATGTAGATTCAGATTGAAGAGATGTTGGAGGGGCTTCTTCAGCTCAGCAGCACAGGAAATCATTATTCTGTGTCACACCTTATCCCAGCCTGAGGCATTGCCGGGGCAAATATTTTTTTTTCTGCTTGTAATTTGCCATCATCCTCATCCTATTCCAAACCTCCCTCACTTTACTTTGTCACAGGCCCCTCTTCACCTCCTCCTTTAGTCCTCTTGGCCACCTTCATCTGGTGTCTAAGCTGCTTGCTCTGATTTCTGTCTTTCTCTGTCTCCAAGGGACCTTGACATAGCTAGTTATCATGGGTTTGTTGTTGGGGTAAATCCTTTGTGACAAGAATAACATTCTGTGCAGAACGTGCTGCATACAGGTGTAGTGTAGTTTGCTGTTCCGTCAAGGGATCCAAACTTAGAGTTACTGCATATGCATCATGTTCCCTGAACATAAGCTCAGTACTCCAGCGTATTCTGAAATGTGCGTGATGATTCTGACATGTTGCTAGTTTCCTGCACAGGTTTCAAGTCTGCAATATTGTTTTGATGCAACTACTACCCCTACAGGAGCTATTATCAATGTGAGATACTGTGTGTGTGTGTGTGTGTGTGTGTGTAAGAATAAATTTGAGTAAATATGAAAAGAATAAATATCTACCTTGTTCTATGACGCAAGATAAATAGTAAATACTAATGTTCATGTTCCCTCTGTTTTTATTCTCTACATAAAACACAAGAAGTATAGTAACAGCCATGACACTGTGAACGACAGGGAATGGCATTAATTTATTTATTTATTTATTTGATAACTAATGATAGACACCTTTGGGTGATAGGCTTTAACCCACTGAATGTATACAGTAGCATACCGTTTGTATATCCCACCTTTCTTGTTGGCGATTTTCCTTTTGTGCTTGGCGTTCATTGGCTCTGGCTAAGTAATACTTCTCTTTTCGTGACGCAATCCTTTCCTCTCTTTCAGTCGGACTTTCACTCAAATCGTTTTCTGTGTCGTTCCTGCTGTTTGGACTCTGCTCAGAAACATGAAAATTGTTGGAACAGTTCTGACACTAGAATGATGTTAACCGAAGTCCATGTAGAGTTATTTCTTCTCCTAACATAGCAGATACCTTACACCATATTGTTCATGTGATTCCTTCTGGCAGATGTGCCGTGATTGGTTGGGTGCTTGATAGACAGGTAGTGGGTGGAGTTGGTGACAGTGTGAGACTTTCAAGTGAGCTTATTCAAATATATACTGTATGTGGGGATAGATATGTATATAACAATGTGAGGTCAGTCACAATCAAAGAATATATACCGCTATGTTTGACAAAGACAAAATGGCTCCGTAAGTGAGAGACATGGACAAATGTGAAGAACGGAGCTAACTCGGCTAGCAGCCCCAACTTCAGGGTAGACGCTGGAAGCGTGACAGCCGTTACGGTCAAACCACACCCACATCCAGTTTAAGTCCCACCCATTCCGTGTACGGATATGGATACAGAAGGTTGAACAGATACAGATAGTTGGGGTACTTGCTCATCCTTAATATACACGGGCCACATTATCGCCGAACTGACAGTTTGGCGTAACGTCTTCGGGGCGGAGTCGTCGTTCGGTGTGTGTAATGTGTGAGGTCATATAATTGCAATGGCGGCAACAACAACAACAGTGAAGTTTTGTTACCTATGCGTATTGGTGACATCACTGTCTGGTAGAGGTGGAGAAAATCTCACACACACCAGACATCGTCAACTTCTGCTTCCGTGTTTTACCGCTCCGTAACGCGACGGTCTTCCTTCTGGAGCCTTGCTCTCATGTCACAGAGATGACGTCACAGTCCGCCCTATCCGATCGGAGTGTTTGGAGCTGTTCAGACTGAGATGCATTTGTCCATATCCAATATGAAACTACCTCCGCAATGTGGTTTCAGACCGCCACACAACAATCTGATATCATGTGGTTTCGGACTGTTCAGACGACAAACGAGACATCTGATATCAATTTGGACGGGATAAAAATCGGATATAGATGACCAGTCTGAAAAAGGTCATAATAAACGGTCAAAAATATCCCATCATTCATTTTTGGTGTAATGACACAATTCATTCAGCTTTCTCTCCCGTGTTCCTTATAGAGATGAAACCTTCATTTCCCTCTTTTGATCTCTAGAAGAAGAAACATGAACGCAATATTTCTGTCTATTTATCAGCGAGCTACGAGCCACCTGGCACACCAAATACAAAACCATTCAGAATCAATTTTATAGCATGCTGACATTTGAGGACAGATCATAGTTTAAGTTCATATGTGTGTTTTATTCATGTGGTGTGGTTGGTTCTTGTCATCTTAAATTTGCCCATATTTCAATAGTTTGGCTAATTTGTGCAGCAATATTAGAATCTTTGTTCTTCCATATATCAATGTTGCTAAACCTGCCAGCAAGTTCAGACACTCAACTCAAGCTGCTCTGCTGTTTCCACTTGTCAGGACATGTCACTGCTGAGAATCCTACCCTTCCCTTGTTTCTGTTGGTGATACCTGTGGTGCTCTGCGTACGTATTCCTGTCCTTTCATCCTGGCCACAGCCTAGTATCCACCAGTTTGACACTTTTTTTTTTATTTACTCATGTTGTGGCGATGAACACCTTTGAATAAACTCCTCAATATCTAGAGTCGGTCAACTAACCAAAGCTGACTTCCCTCTTTATATAGGAGGCAATGCCACATTTTGTGATGGGATTACAAACCTCCTTCTGTAATGAGAGTTAGGGGGATCACACTCCCCAGCCTCCCTGGGAAAGTCTACTCCAGGGTACTGGAGGGGAGGATTAGACCGATAGTCAAACCGTGGATTCAGGAGGAACAATGCGGTTTTGGTCCCGGTCGTGGAACACTGGACCAGCTTTACACTCTCCATCGAGTGCTCAAGGGTTGATGTTAGTTTACCCAACCAGTCCACATGTGTTTGGTGGATCTGGAGAAGGCATTCGATCATGTCCCTCGTGGTATCTTGTGGGGAGTGCTTCGGGAGTATGGGGTCCGGGGCCCTTTGCTGAGGGCTATCCGGTCCTTGTATGACCGAAGCCAGAGCTTGGTTCACATTGCCGGCAGTAAGTCAGATCTGTTCCAGGTGCATGTTGGACTCCAGCAGGGCTGCCCTCTATCACCGGTTCTGTTCATAATCTTTATGGACAGATTTCTAGGTGCAGCCAGGATCCGGAGGGAGTCCGGTTTGGGGACCAAAGGATTTCATCTCTGTTTTTTGCAGACGATGTTGTCCTGTTGGCCTCATCAAACCTGGACCTTCAGCGTGCTCTGGGACGGTTTGCAGCTGAGTGTGACGCGGGTGGGATAAGGATCAGAACCTCTAAATCCGAGACCACGGTTTTCGTTCGGAAGAGGGTGGTGTGCCCTCTTCAGGTCGGTGGAGAGTCTTTGCCCCAAGTGGAGGAGTCTAATTATCTTGGGGTCTTGTTCACGAGTGAGGGGAGGATGGAACGTGAGATTGACAGACGGATCGGTGCAGCTTCTGCAGTGATGCAGTCGCTGTGTAGGTCTGTGGTGGTGAAGACGGAGCTGAGTCGCAAGACAAAACTCTGGATTTAGTGGTCAATCTAAGTTCCTACTCTCACCTATGGTCATGAAACAGACTGATGAGACTGAGTAGCTGCAACTGGTGTTAAAAATTACATATTCACAGCAGTCTGTTCTACTGAACTCAAGTTAATGCTTTCTGGGGAACACTGAAATTGCTGTGTTGTGTTTGTGTTGCTAACTTTATTTTGTGCTTGTTCTTGTTCAAGGGGTTGGACGGTGTTTCTGACAGTAAAACAACATGGCAACCGTGAAGAAGGATGTTACTGAGAGAATGTGTGTTTCAGTCTCATGCAGATACAAGTTTTTTCTCTCAGGGGGCGTGTTAACATACAAGACTCTACTTCCTTTTTGTCTGTGTATGTGTATGTGACGTTTTGATTCACACACACACACACACACACACACACACACACAGAGACACACACACACACACGGAGACACACACACAGACACACACACAAACACAAATACTCACCTAGAGCAGGCCTTTAGTGGTCACATGACATCGTATTGAACAAGTGTTTGTGAGATTATCATACACTTAGTTTAAGCACTCAAGCAAATGCATAAGATTGCGGACAAATACAATGCATACACACACACACACACACACACACACACACACACACACACACACACACACACTCAGGAAATGTGTTGAACTTATGCATAAAACATGAATCTGCGGCCACCAGAGACAGACTCTCAGTGGACACGTTTAGCATTTCTCCTGTATTTTGTACTATTTACACCAAAACAGAGAGAAGAAATGAGGATATAGTGAAACAACAACCCATGAATGATCCTCAGAACCTTGTTTGACGTTAAACGTTCATATCAAGATTTTACGTCAGTTGATGACTCAAACACATTTTGACGTAAAGATAGTATTGTCATTAAAGAACCATCAAAAAGTTACTTGATTAAGACATAAAAAGCCAGCAAAACCTCATATACCCTAAAATGTAAGACTTTTAACCCACTGGTTGCCGTCATGTATTTCAGTGGTGTAGGTGGGTGAGTGGATGGGGGCTGAGGGCAGTCTGGTGGGGCTCTTCTATCAGCATCATACTCTTAAATTGGTGTAGTGATGAACTGATCCCCTGTAGGGGGCAGCAGTCCTGTTTCTGGATGACGGATCAGCATGTTATATGAGAGGGAGGCAGGAGGAGAAGACAGACACAGAGGAGAAACTCAGGACTAATTTGAGCTGTCATTAAAGCAAGAACATGTTAACGTCAAAGTCACTGTTCTGTTTGAAAGAACTTTTCACTCAAAGCTTTTTTCCTCACTGTTTTTGGTCAAAAACTGTTTTTGGTGTTAATCACTAAATAACAGAAAAAGGTAGAAAGAAACTTTTTTTTTTCCTGATGAAAGAAGAGAGTTCAGTCCTTCTTTATTAGTTTCAGTGTTAACATAGTCATAGGAAAATATTCTGTGGTTCTTAAGTTTTTGCCAAAATGCTCTCAAACGTCTGGCAGTGTGGGAATCTGTGCTCTGAACATGACTGTGGTCAAAAAGCTAAATGTCTTCTGTCTATGCAATACACTTCTCTGAGCTGATCATCTGACCATAGTGTTCACTGACGAGGTCTTGGTTTTACTCTGGTGTTACATCATGTCCATCCACTCAGTTGGCTTGCTCCTTCTAGCTTCACAATGTTCAGTGAGAGTTGGTTTCATATACAATTTGTTCATAATGGTGTAATATATGTATTTAAACTATTATTTATTTAAAAAAATCATTTAGTGTGAATAAGTCAAGACACAATAATAACCACAAACACACAACACTCAAAAGCTCAACACTGATTCTTAATGGAAATATTTTCAAATGGTTTCTCCTGAAGCTGAAATGAAATTCATCTATGAATGAGACTTCATACCAACTATGCAAAGAGATAATAAAGAACATAATTATGAAGATTAGCAGACTTCATCTGTAATGGATCCAGCCTAATGACATTTGAAGTAAAATGTTTTTATCTATTGTAAATTAAGCAATGGGGATCAAAAGGTCACATGGAGCATCTGTTAATTCTCCTTTCCACCAACTGAGATTAGTATGTGCACGTCCTAAGCTTAACCTACTTTCACAATTTAAAAAAAAAAAAATCTGTTAAATTTAAAAACACGGCAGCTGCGTTGTGTTGGAGCATCATTTGTGCGACAGTATCTCCAGTGGATGTGTGTTCTTAATCTACTATTTTAAAACCATGACATCATTTTATCTCCCCTCCCTGGTGGTAAGAACAACTACACCCATCCAGGTGAGCATACATTTATATCTAGAAATACACCCCTCAGGTTTAAAGAAGATACACACTCTTCAAACCAGCACCTATAGCATTAGACATGCATTTCAATTCATGAACGGCTACAGACATTTAGAAGAAAAGAGAATGGAAGACTGAGAGACTGACAAAGGGAAATGGGTGGAAACAAAGGAAAAACCAAAATGTGGATCCCGTTTAGAAGATATATAGGTACTGTACATATACTGTACCTAATAACTGAACAATAATAAATGAGCACATTCTATTTGATTTTGTTTATGCATTTTATTGACAGAAACATTTAATTTGGAAGATTTTCTCCTGAGAAGTGTGCCAAGTACTTATGCAATGAGTCACACTATAATTTAAGCAATAATATACTCTAAGAACGCCTGGTCTCCAGAGCTTGTGCAGCAGACACAGGGAAAGTAATGTAATAAATAGATGGACTCCCAGGGGAACAAGTAAGAAGGACCAAGGTTGTTTCAGAAGTCAATTATGGCTTGATGGGGCTTGTTACCATAATGGTGATGAAAACCAAAATAAATCTGCTTGAAGTGCTCTGTCTCTCTAGCAGATGGAGCAGAGTGTATGATCATATTGATTGTGTCTAAAGGAAACTCCTTTATAACCTTTAGACATGTTTTAATGCTTTTTTGTTCCTTTAGAAAAATCACAAGGATAAACAAGGCCCTGGTTCGGTACGGCTGACACTGCTGTCATGACAACCGTAAACCTTCACCGAAACATTTGTTCCAGTCAGGTTTTAGAGAGGCGGTGAGTTTCTACCCAACCTCTTGTCATTCCAGCAATCTGATGGATTCACAGGTCCCCCTAGTCCCAGCCTGGAGTTAATCCTGCCTCACTCCAATCCATATATCTGTGGAGGAGGGGGCTTCAGTTTCCAATTTGTCTCTCTGCCAAAGAAATGTCATTCTTGAAATGTAATGTGATCATTAACTTTTTCATCTTCAAGATAAGTGACTCTGTCTGTTTGTCTGTCTGCCTCCTCCCCCTCTCTAGGTACATACAGTTGTGGACATTATCTATTATCTACATCCATCCATCCATCCATCCATCCATCCATCGTCTCCTCATCTGTCCACTAACTTTATTCCTTTGACTTTTGCATGTCGTCTTTCTTCTCTTATTTCTTCTCATATTATTCAGGGACATTGTGAAACATGACATAACGCTACATAAGGTTAATCTCCAGACATGATGGCGCGGTGCCAGCGACACACAACCTGTACACGCTAACAGACACACCTCCCCACTGTTTCTGCCTCTGGGCGTTTTAATTACCCTCCTGGTCTTGGTGATCTTGTGCCTGTGTGTGCTGGGGATTGGTGGTGCATGGTGGCGGGGTAAAAAACACAGTTGCATTTAAATAGTCCCTGTTGTCTCCTATTGTCTCTTGTGCTGAGATGCTGCTGCTCGTGAGTAGTTAGTAATTAGCACGCCCACACATTTTGGCACGTCTCTCTTTCACGTTCTTTTTTCCAGATTAACAGGCGGCATTCGCCTTCCTTTCACTTGTGCTCTGTTACATGAATCATTTTTATTTGTCTCCCTGCATTGTATCACATTTTCCTGTCTCAATTTTGCATGATAGCAATGCTTTTTCTCTTCCAACCTGCAGTTACCCAGTACTCAATCCTTCCCTCTGTATTCTTTCTATTCTGTCACTTCCCAATCTATCACTTTTTCTCCCACAAACCCACATCCTCATTCTTTATAGGCAGCATTTTTGCTTTTCTCATAATAGCATAGCACTCTGCCTCTCACTGTGAAGGCCATGTAATTTATCAACACATGGGAAATTACTACCATTGTTGGGAAATGAACAGGGACGGAGAAATAAAATAGGTTTAAGCTCATAAATGAATCATGAAGCCAAACCTTCCAGCTCTCCTCCTCTGTCCTGTGTTTGGTTTCTTTTATCCATCTTCCAGCCTGTTTTGGAATCCATCTCACTTTCTCCATCCCTCCCATTCATTCTTTCCCCATTTTTATTTGTCCCTCCCCCTGAAGCTGATCTCAATCTCAACCTTGTTTTATTACATTTCATGGAGAGTCGACCTTTAAAATATTTGCAATTGTTGGCCGTTATGCTGGCAATCCAGGACTTAAAGCTTATCTCAGATTCCCTCCACATAGTGTAGAACCTTAAAAAAAAGACGTCGTTGTTATCAGTATTTTACTTTTGACCAGATCCACGTGTTTCAGTTCACAACTGAAAGTGATTTATGTTAAACAGTCAACATCTATTCTTTCTGGAACCAAACCAGGATAAGTGCGCATTTCTGCAGGACACAGTCATGTGACTTCCAACATGCTGATCAACTATAAAGATTGCAGTGCTGTAGAACCAGCCAGTAGGACACAGGCCCCACCCACTTTGGAACATCATCTGTCCGTCCGTCCGTCCATTCATCCATCCACGCAATCCAGACCTACTGTTCACACCTGCAGTCAAACCAGCAGTGATGGCTCTGCTCTCCTGAATGCTTTTGCACCTGGACGCCCCAGTGGACGTCCAAAGCCAAGGCCTTGTGGACTGAACGACTGCTGTCCCAAGATGCTGACTGAGCAAGTGTATCAGCGAAATCACACAAGTCTTTTTCGTGTTTATCTACGGTATCCTACGTGTTTTCCTGCGTGTGTTGACATGGCCTTATGAAATAGGACAGTCTTTATACTCCGCTTTGCGCCATTTCAAAACATGTCTTTCTTTACTCTTTAATTATTTTGTGTTTAGTGTGCTACATCAGGATTGCGTTGTCAGCTGAAGGCCAATAATGTAGGACTTTATTTCTGTTTTATTTTCTTTATATTTTCTACATTCTGCATAGCCTCTGAGGACTGTTTAAAATTAAATGTAAAATTCAAATGTTCCTCAGAGGAATGTACTTACATAACACATTCTTTAACAGCAGTGGATGATATTGAAATTAAAGAACAGTATAGTAACAGTGAGGGACTGCTAAAATTAGTCATTTTACAAGCAACATCAATATTTAATCAGTTCTTCTCTTTTGTACTGTGATCTCTTTTGTACTGTGTACTGTTTCTTTTTTACTCTCTCCCCACGCTACTAATCTATTTCTGTACTTTTTTATTGCTTCTATGAGTGTCTCAGTTTTACAAAAGAGGCATTTCTGTTCAAACAACACTCACCCTTTGCGCACCATCACCCTCATCCCTCACCCTGTCTCCCTCTCCCCTGAGTCGTTAGGAATGATCTTGATCAGAAGAGATAGAATATAAACTTCAGTTGGTCTTTTTTTTCCTCAATTTTCTCCTGACGTGTGTGTGTGTGTGTGTGTGTGTGTGTGTGTGTGTGTGTGTGTGTGTGTGTGGGTTGCTGAGCAAGAAATACATGGACAAAGGCAGAGGATATGGAATTGTTGGGGAAGTACTATGCAAGTAATCCCAGCGAGAGGGGATATATAGGGTGACTGTGGGACCAATGGATGCTTCAAAACCTAAAGTCAAGGAAAGAAACAGAACAAAGAAACAGCTGTTGGCCCAGTGTTTCAACATACGCAACCATCACCCCCACAATCAGAGATTGGGTGCCAAGCCCCAATAGATATAGACAGCCTCAATACAAGAGCTGCTGACCTGAGAAGAAAATCCATCACCCAACTGGAAGCCTGGAGCCTCCGGTAAATACCAAAGCTGAGTCAAGTAACGTCAGAAGATCTGCTAGAAGATGTGAGTGTTGCTGCCGGTCAGACCCACCAAGAGCTGAGGTGGAGAAATACTGGAAGGGCATATGGGAAAGAGAAGCATCACACAACACCGATGCCCAGTGGCTAGTGGACCTGAGGACTGACCACAGCTGCCTCCCAGAACAAGAACCAGTAACCATCTCAATGGCAGACATCCAAGAAAGAGTGTCAAAGATGAAGAGTTGGTCAGCACCGGGCCCCGATATGATCCATACATACTGGCTAAAGAAGCTGACAGCACTCCATGAGCGTCTAGCAGCACAGATGAACCAGCTGCTAAGGGATGGGACGCACCCAGAATGGTTGACTGAAGGCAGGACAGTCCTGATCATGAAAGACCCACAAAAGGGATCTACCCCATCCAACTACCGGCCAATAACCTGTCTCTGTACAACATGGAAGCTCCTGTCAGGCATCATGGCGGCTAAGATGAGTGGGCACATGGATCAATGTATGAGCGGGGCACAGAAAGGAGTTGGTAGTAACACCAGGGGAGCCAAGCACCAGCTACTGGTGGACAGAGCAGTACACAGAGACTGTAAGAATAGGCAGACCAACTTGTGCACCACCTGGATAGACTACCAGAAAGCCTACGATTCAATGCCACACACGTGGATACTGGAATGTCTGGAACTGTATAAGATCAACAGGACACTAAGAGCCTTCATCAAGAACTCAATGGGAATGTGGAAGACAACCCTGGAGACTAACTCCAAGCCAATTGCCCAAGTTAACATCAAGTGCGGCATATACCAAGGGGATGCACTATCACCACTGCTGTTCTGCATAGGCCTGAACCCCCTCAGTCACATCATCACAAAGAGTGGCTACGGATACCGATTCCGAAGCGGGACAACAATCAGCCATCTCCTCTACATGGATGACATCAAGCTGTACGCCAGGAATGAGCGAGAAATGGACTCACTGATCCACACCACCAGGATCTACAGCGACGACATAGGGATGTCATTCGGATTAGACAAATGTGGCCGGAGGGTATCAAGAAGAGGCAAGATGATCAGAACTGAAGGGGTTGACCTACCAGGGGGCAGGATAGAAGACATCAAGGACAGCTACAAATACCTTGGAATCCCACAGGCTAATGGCAATCATGAGGAGGCCGCAAGGAAGTCATCCACAGCCAAATACCTCCAGAGAGTAGGGCAAGTCCTCACCATGCATGGAGGATTTCACCCCAGGTCCAGCACCCTGAGGCTGTACACTAAGCAGAAAGAGGGAGGCTGAGGACTAGTGAGCATCAGGGCCACTGTCCAGGATGAGACATCAAAAATCCAAGAGTACATCAAGAAGATGGCCCAAAAAGATTAACTGATCAGTGAATGCCTTAGACAGCAGAAACCTTTGATGGTTAAGATCCTGTGAGACTTCAGCTTCCAGACTGACAAACAGTCTGGAAGCAGTTGGTTAGCCAGCAGCTGTCCTGTTGGTTAACCAACCGGACATAGTGGTGGTGATAGATGTGAGATTCCAGCTGACGCCAACATCGGAAAGAAAGAACAAGAAAGGATTGAGAAGTATCGAGGGTTGAAAGAACAGCTGAAACAGATGTGGAAGATCAGGGTTAACGTGGTCCCCGTGGTAGTAGGAGCACTTGGGGCAGTGACCCCCAAACTGGAAGAGTGGCTCCAGCAGATTCCTGGAACAACATCTGAAGCCTCGGTCCAGAAGAGCGCAGTCCTAGGAACAGCTAAGATACTGACAGAACCCTCAGACTCTCAGGGGTCTGGTAGAGGACCCGAGCTTGAGGGTGACACACAGATACCACCCTACAAGGGTGAGACAGATATTTCCTTTTATAAATACCCCCCCCCCTCCCCCATGATGTAAATGGCAAAAAAACAAACAAAAAAGACTGTCAGACTGTAATGTATAGCCAGCACAAATTGTGTTTGACAATATGCAGTTAGAGTTTAACAGTTCCTATGAAAAATCCTCTTGCTTTTAATTGCTTGTCATTTTACTGAATGTTGTGTTTATTTATGAATGATAGAAGTGACCTTGTAAGTCAGTTCCATTTTTCCAGAGGTTATTATCATCATTTAATTGGTAGGTTAATTTATTTAAGCTGGAGAATGTCTGTACTTCATCAACTGGTGATGACTGTTGCTTCGACATGAAGCATAATCTTCTATCTTCAGGAACTGTGTAGAATAATCCATCCATCCATCCTCAAAAGCTTATCTGGGGCAACAGTCTCAGGGGGGATGCCCATACTTCCCTCTCCCCAGACACCTCCTCCAGCTCCTCCAGGGGGATCCTGAGGCGTTCCCAGGCCAGCCTAGAGACATAGTCCCTCCAGCGTGTCCTAGGTCTTCCTTGAGGTCTCCTCCCGGTAGGACATGCCAGGAACACCTCCCCAGGGAGGCGTCCAGGAGGCATCCTGAACAGATGCCCGAGCCACCTCAGCTGGCTCCGCTCGAAGTTGAGGAGCAGCAGCTCTACTCCCAGCTCTTCCCTGATGACTGAGCTCCTCACCCTATCTCTAAGGGTGTGCCCAGCCACTCTAGGAGGAAACTCATTTCAGCCGCTTGTATCCGGGATCTGGTCCTTGTCCTTACAGTAATAATAATAATAATAATAATAATAATGGATTAGATTTCCAAATGTGTTTGTGGATCTGGAGAAGGCATTCGATCGTGTCCCTCATGGTATCTTGTGGGGAGTGCTTCGGGAGCATGGGGCCCGGGGCCCTTTGCTGATGGCTGTCCGGTTCCTGTATGACTGAAGCCAGAGCTTGGTTCGTATTTCCGGCACTAAGTCAGACCTGTTCCAGGTGCATGTTGGACTCCAGCAGGGCGGCCGTCTATCACCGGTTCTGTTCATAATCTTTATGGACAGAATTTCTAGGTGCAGCCAGGATCCGGAGGGAGTCCGGTTTTGGGACCAAAGGCAAGGAGGTTGAAGTGTCTTGCGTCAGGACACAGCGACAAATGACTAGGTGGGAGCTGGAATCGAACCGCCAATCCTTGAATCATTGGATGACCTGCTCTGTGATTCAGCCACTGCCGCCCCTTGAAGGTTCCAGTAAGAAGATTCCAGGTTTGATTTCTTTCTGTGAGAAGTTCTCCGTCCAAAAACCTGTAGCTTATGTGGTCACTCCAAATTGATAGGTGGTGTGAGAGCTTGGAAGGGTGTTTGCCTTTCAATTGACCCTGTGATGAACTGTTAACTTGTCTATTGCGTACCCCACCTCCTGCCCCATATCAGCTGGGGTAGCTTCCATCTGGGATAGATTCCCAATGAAACGTTACTGGAAAATTTGAGTTATTTGCAGTGTGCAGTAAATGATGGAGCCTTTTTGTGATGTGAGGTAACACGGTTGCTTGGGTGATGTCTGGCTAATCATGTCAAACAGCTGGGTCAAACATCAACCATAAAGTGTGTAGACTGAAGCTAAACAGAAAACTTTTAATTACTTTTTGGGGCTTCATTTGTGAAGTTAGATTTAGTTCTGCGGTCTGCACAGAAACAAACTAAATGAGACTAAGGAGATGAGATGCCTTCCACTCAATACCCAGGATTTAAACTGGGGAGCAAACAAGGGCTATTTGATGTCTCCATGCTGTTAATTGATCCTGTAGTGTTTGTGAAATTCCCAAACCTAAAATAAATGAACAGACTCATACTGGATTTCCTATCCCAAAGTGCAGCTTGATGGATAGTTCAGTATTTCTGAGTTCAATCTCACGCTAACAGCCTAATATGGGGTTACTCACTACAAAAGATGCACGGTGTCTGAGTGAAAGTAAGTCGTCAGGTGTGAAAGTTACCAACACATAAGGAAAGCAAACCTCGGCTGGTGTTGAGAGGGAAGGCAGTGCTGCTCGCCAGAAAAATGTGCAACCACGTGTTCTTTTTTTTTTCCCAGATGCACAGCTCAAACATTCATGCGATGCTCTGAGTGTGGTAATTCTGTAAGATCAGTATGAACAATAAATGCTGTTATTTTTCTCTTGAACTCAGCATTCTCTTCACAAATTTGGAGGAGGTTGCCAGGTAACACATCTGATTTGGATAACAAAAAGCTGTAACACCTCAGTTCATAATCCCAGAGACATCTCTGAGCAGCTCTGGGTTTGAATGAGTACAAACACGGAATGTAAATGTAACTAAATACAGCTGCTTCCTGTAATAAATAAAGTTAGATCTACTCTCTCTACTGCAGCCCATCATTTTAAGACAATGTCAGACCTATGTAAACATGCTTCTTCATGTGCTTTAAATGGAGTCTGGGTCTCCACATCTAGAGACAAAGATCCTGTACAGCTCAGTGGAGGGTGTGATTAAAACAAAGGCTGAGGCGGAGGTCATCGCTTACGGTTTGAGTCATCCTAATATCAGAACAGGGAGTGCTGGTTTACCTCCAGCTGCACCAGTGGACTGAAAAATGTGTTGACAAAGTAGATACACTGCTGTGTGTGTGTGTGTGTGTGTGTATGTGTGTGTGTGTGTGTGTGTGAGCTACAATGTGACCATGAGTCCAGCATCCAGTGTAATTCTCACAATAATTTATGAGTGGTGACCTCCATTAGTGCTCAAGACTTCATTATAATGCTGTAACATATGACACGACACGACATGACACGACATGACGTGGTGACCGTAGAGCCATCGTCATTCATCTGTGATGTGAACACTGTTTTCGATGCCACACCTTGACACGCAACACTAACAGCGTTTAAGTGATGTTGTGACATCAGATGAAATGTGATATCATCATACGGTGTAATAAGGCCACTGCGTCACATGATCCCTGTGGAGTCTTTGACCATTGGTAGGGCCAGACAGTAATGCTACTTTGAGGAAATTACACCATTTCATGATCATTTATTTTATTTTATTAGTTGCAGTAAAAATGTCACCAATGTGTAAAATTTATGTGAAAGGTCAGGAGGTAGATCAGCCCTCTGGGGGAGTTTTCTCAAAGGCAGTGGAGGTGATTGTCGTGAGTCTGCCCTCGAGAAAGTACAAAGGACAAGTAATAGAACCTTTTGGAATCTTTGTCCTTTGTAATATTAGTAATCTTAATGTTTCAAACCACTTCTACAGACTTCAGACAATTCACTACAACTAAAAACCATTCAGTTCTGATCCAGATCACCTCAAAACTAATGGAATATTTTCCATAACACCCCTTGGATTATAATATCAGACTAAGGGACAGTTTGCTCTGATGTTGTCGCGCTGTGTTTCGTCTTCTTTTATTCACATCTCTTTGCACTGTGGAGCAGGAAACAAACACATAGTGTATTTATGTCACGAGGACATTCACAAACATCCAGACTGAAGACTACTCAGGTCAGAGGTCAGGTTGGGGGGACAACAGGTAAGCAGTGGGCTTGTTTCTGTCACTGAGTGTGTTCACAGTTCATGCTGTGTGTGTGTTTGTGTTTGTGTGGAGCCCCTTCTCAAGAAGAGCCTATTAGACTCTAGCGTTCTTAATAATTATTTATCTCTGTTCAATTTGTTAGAAAAACTGTTTTTTAACCAAGTTACTGACTAGACAGCACCGCCAGATTCTGCCCGTTTCTCTCTCAGGTCAGTGTGGAGGTGCTAATGGACGCGTTTATCTCTTGTCACGTACATTACTGTACTGGCCCCCACTCTGGTCTTCCCAAAAAGAGTATTGTAAATATCCAGTTATTACAAAGCTCAGCCGCATGCGTACTGATGAGGGCGAGAGCACATTCAACGGTTTGAGATTGGCTCCTTGTCGGCTCCAGGATCGATTGATCCTGTTAGTGGTTTTTAAACGTAAAGGCCTTGTGGCCTCTTACTTATCGAACCTGCTTCTCCCATGTAAACCGTCACAGACCCTGAGGTAATCTGACATTGGCCTTTTAAAAATACCAAAACCTACAACAAAAACCTGCGGTGGATGGAATCCAGCCACTATGGACAACACTTGTGAAAGACCCTGCTAGAGGGTCTCAGGACCACAAACACTGACTATATTGTTTTAAAGACACAACTTTTTAATCAGGATTTTAACTAATATTTTAAACTTTTCTTATGTGCCAATCGTTCATTCATCTTCATTACCTGCTTCTTCCGCTACCGTGGGACTCTGGGTCGCTGGAGCCTAAATCTGTGTCTGTGTGTGTGTGGGTGTGTGTGTGTGTGTGTGTGGGTGTGTGTGCAGCCTGCAACTTCGTCTGTCAAAACTGATTTCTCTTTGCTTAAGTTTAACCAAATAAATTACAATTATTGAATCCAGTTACTCCTCCATCACTATATTGTTACACTGGGCTATCAAAGTGTGTGTGTTTGTGTGCCTGTGTACATTTTTGTGTGTGTGTGTTTGTGTGTATCTTTATGTGTGTGCTTAAGTGTGAGTGTTTTGTGTATATGTGTGTGTGTGTGTGTGTGTGTGTGTGTGTGTGTGTGTGTGTGTGTGTGTAAAAGCATGCCCCAGAAACATTAACAATCCCTCTCTGCCTCCTTAAACAGATTAAAATCAGTAATTAGTGTTTCTGGTAACAAAACAATAGCAGTACAAACATAAATCTCTCCTTCTTAGATGAATATTACATCCAGCTTAATTTATCAAGGAGAGCTTAAAACATTTACATAAAAACTAATTATAGAAAGGTAGAATATAGTTTTCTCTCATCTGTTCCACCTCAGCCGGGTCTTTGTTGATCCAACAGATGATTTTGTGCCTTGACCTCTGACAGCCTCGTGTTTCAGCACATGCACCTTTAAGTGACATCAGTTTCATTGATAGAACGTAGGTAGATGTTCATGCAGTGCAGTCATAATGTGAACAGGGTTTCTAGAATGGCTCCAACTCTCCAGAGGTGTTCTGGGAAACATGCTGACATGCTGAAGTGAAAACTCTGACTTACCTCATCAGAGGTTTGAAGGGTTAGGGGCAGCGTAGAATTAACCACCATTCTCTTCATAAAACATAGATCAATCCAATATCATGACTCACACATCAAAGGAACGTAGGATCATCAGATCTTTGTGAATTCATTATCAAACTGAAAGTCTTATCTGATGAATGTTTTATAGTTTGTTGAACTGGCCTAGGCCATCCCATAACCCTGAAGGGGTCGCTGGGGCACCACGGACGACCTGTGGTTGTCATCATATGATGTGTCGTGGGCAATTGAACCTGGCGGCGCCCATCCCCCTCCAGGTTGGATGCAGTTTAAGGTCATACCTAGAATAAAAATCCACAACCCATCAAGGGATGTGGATCTTCTCTACCACACTAGAGACTTTTTCCCCTTACTGAAATCAGTGAAATATTGTTTTAGTTGTGCTCAATAATGACTGGACGTTGTCCTCTTCTTCTTCTCCTTTGGGCTTTTCCCTTCAGGGGTCTCCACAGCCGTTCAGTGTCCTCCATCTAACCCTGTCCTTTGCATCCTCTTCTCTCACACCAACTACCTTCATGTCCTCGTTCACTACATCCATAAACCTCCTCTTTGGTCTTCCTCTAGACCTCCTGCCTGGCAGTTCAAAACTCAGCATCCTTCTACCAATATATTCACTATCTCTCCTCTGGACATGTCCAAACCATCTCAGTCTGGCCTCTCTGACTTTATCTCCAAAACCTCTAACATGTGCTGTCCCTCTGATGTACTCATTCCTGATCCTATCCTTCCTGGTCACTCCCAGAGAGAACCTCAGCATCTTCATCTCTGCTACCTCCAGCTCTGTCTCCTGTCTTTTCCTCAGTGACACTGTCTCTAGACCAAACAACATCGCTGGTCTCACCACAGTTTTGGACACCTTTCCTTTCATTTTAGCTGAAACTCTTCTATCACACATCACACCTGACACTTTTCTCCACCCATTCCATCCTGCCTGCACACGTTTCTTCACCTCTTTTCCACACTCTCCATTGCTCTGGACTGTTGACCCTAAGTACTTAAAATCCTCCACCTTCTTGATCTCTTCTCCCTGTAACCTCACTCTTCCACTTGGGTCCCTCTCATTCACACACATGTACTCTGTCTTACTGCGGCTAACCTTCATCCCTCTCCTTTCCAGGACAAACCTCCACCTCTCTAGCTTCTCCTCCACCTCTTCCCTACTCTCACTGCAGATCACAATGTCATCTGCAAACATCATAGTCCATGGAGATTCCTGTCTAACCTCGTCTGTCAGCCTGTCCATCACCATAGCAACAAGAAGGGGCTCAGAGCTGATCCCTGATGCAGTCCCACCTCCACCTTGAACTCCTCTGTCACACCTACAGCACACCTCACCACTGTCTTACAGTCCTCATACATGTCCTGCACCGCTCTAACATACTTCTCTGCCACTCCAGACTTCCTCATACAATACCACAGTTCCTCTCTGGGCACCCTGTCATAAGCTTTCTCCAGATCTACAAAAACACAATGCAGCTCCCTCTGGCCTTCTCTGTACTTCTCTATCAACATCCTCAAAGCAAATACTGCATCTGTAGTACTCTTTTTTGGCATGAAACCATACTGCTGCTTCCCATCTCTGTCTCTCTGTCTTGCCAGCCTGTATAGATCAGTCTCTCCCTCCTTACTGTGCAAAGAAATTAAATATTGTATTACGCAGCACCAGAAGCATGCAAATATTTTATTTTTCAGTCGCTAACAAGCGTTTGTCCAAACAGTAGTCACATTGTCTAAACTCTAAACACATTTAACACAGCATCGGTCTTTTGTGGCCTCAACATTCACATATTTCATGTTACTTTCACACAATATGCAGTCAGTGAACACATCACCACAAAGCTTTCATTTTCTTAACAGACAAGCTGTACCTCCCAACAAAATGATGGATATTTTTTTATTTTTTACCAATGTCAACACACAACATCCCACAATAGAAAGAACAATATTCCAAACCTGAGATACAGTGTAAGAACCTCTGCTTCTGCAATGATATCAGTTCAAAAACAATATATCACAGCTGATCAACAAACAATTGAATAATTGACACAGCTGATCGCTGCCAAGGGTGGATATACCAAGCGGTTCTATCCCAGGAGCATCGACTTGGATGATATCAGATGAGATGTAGATGAAAACGTGGCCAAACCCTGAAGATCGTAGAGATTAGAGACGGTAATTTTGTGGGGGGGAGGGGGGGTTGCTATTTTTTTTGGGGTTTTTTTTGTTCAGAATGCTCTTGTGTGCTTCATGAATATTTTCTTCACTCTAAGCTTTTTCTGTTCTATCATGTTGTAAACAGTATTTTTACTGGACCTCCTGTAATAAACTGTAAAGGAAAAAAACTGATTTGCTCTTTACTGGAATGCTTTTGAATGTGAACATTACATGTGGACATAAAGTTCCAACCAAGACATTTTGTGTACAGTTTGCAGGCAAATACCAGTAAAACTGAAACAAAAGTCTATGCAATTTATATAATATAATATATAATGTCAGCCACACCCAGTATTCTGAAGCCTGGTGTACTTTGATTGACTGCATGTACCTTATGAAGTGGAAACAAGTATTATTGTTTGACACAGTAATTTCATTTTGAGTCGAATATCCAGTGTTTTGGTAAAGTGTGTGTGCCGAGAAAAATGTGTTCTATTTTGAAATGAACAGTTAGTATTTAACAAAATGTGTTTTTGAGAAGAAAATGAACCATTTGGTTAATTGTGTTTTGTAGGTGTGAGTCTGTGTTGAGTTTAGAAAAAGTATTTGGGTAGTATTTGGGTAAGCGCTTGCTAGCGACTGGAAAAACTGTAATAGAAAAACATGTAGCCCACCTGTTGCTTAAATTGGAAAGCATATTCAATGTACCTCAACGGTGTGTTGATGAGTTAGCTGAAGAACTGCACTTTATTTCTTCAACAGCTTCAGGTCCCATTTTAAAAGGCATTTTGCAGACATGCTTGCAGAAGCATAATTGTGAAGTTGATGATTGGTCATCTCAGAGATGGTGATAGACCTATGTGAGTGCAACCCAATTACATCAGCTCTGAGGAGTAATGGTCCTCTTTCCACCTCCTACAAAGAAGACAGCATTTCAAGGAGCATTTTTCTGTGGTAGAACCCATTGAGTATATGCTCAGTGTCAGGGAGAAGAGAAGTTTCCAGTATGTGCCTATGTTGAAGTCTTTACATGAGGCTTTGAAGAAAAAAAAAATCCTGGATTGGCTGACACACACACTCGTGAAACAGATAGCAGCTCTGAAAGTCAATGCAGTTCATTTCAGGATGGCACACATTTTAAAAACAATGCATTGCTGTAGAAAAGAATCCATCTATTTCTGTCATTCTGTATGTGGATGATTTTGAAGTGTGCAATCCACTTAGCACTTCACGAAAAAACACAAAATTACTGCTGTGTTTTTGGTTTTAGCAAATGTTCCAGCACTGCTGAGATCATCATTGACATCAATATAAAAAAGTTTGGCTATAGTGCTGTGTTGGAACCTTAGTTAAAAGATATTGCCAGCCTTGAAGAAGAGGGAATTCACATCCCTTCATTAGGCGTTCAGGTTCAAGGAACTGTCTTCTGTGTTGTTGCAGATAACCTTGGCACACACTCCATTGGAGGATTTGTTGAGAGCTTCTCAGGATCACACATCTGCAGGTTCTGTGAGGGAGAAAGATCCCAGTTCCAGGTATGTGAAGTCAGAACTGGTGCATTTCATCCCAGGACGGTGAAGAGCACAGACATCTTGTTCAGACAGCACAGACAAGTAGGTGTCATTGTTGTGAAGTAAAGAAAGTGTCCACTGAGTGAAAAGATAAAATATTATGATGTTTTATCTGGCTACCCACCTGACTTACTCCACGATCTCCTCGAAGGTATTGTACCTTTTGAGCTAGCACTGTGCTTAAATGCCTTGATCAAAAGACAATATCTCACACTCGCTGAACTTAATAAATTGATCAAGGACTTCCCACATACTCTTGAACCAGTGACCCCCCCAGTCCAAGACGTAGTGGACTGAGCTACTGTCGCCCCGGGTGACCTGCATTGTGGAAAAGGAGCCTCTCATCTCTTCTCTGATAGAAGTTTCCTTCCTTCCTTTGAAGTTACTCACCAGAGAGGAGTGGATGGAGTTAAACAACTGGGTCACGTTGTAAAAACACATTGATGCTGCGTTTCAAAATGCAGTGAAACAAAAGAAGTCAGGAGAGGGTAGACCTCTATGCCGGTAATGGATGGTGTGTACTTACATATTTTTGTCTAAAACTTGAAAATCTGAAAGTATGAAGATTCATAGATACAGGCTACATTCATCCAGACCTTCCTACTGTTTGAGAATGGTTACACATCATCGGATGAAGCACAAGAACATTCTGCTGTTTTCTGGAGTACAGCCACCCTGATCTAGATAACAGAATAGTCCTACAGGAAGCAAAGTGCATTGTTCCTTTAATTTTTAAAGCCCAGTAATATCAGTCTTATTCACAAACCACAGCAAATGCTGACAGACTGGAATTGTTTTGTTTTTGTTTTTTTGTCATGGAGGAAATCTAGTTATGAAAGACACAACAGATTTATATGATGTAAGACAGCAAACACGCCAGATGACAACTCCTACACATCCTCTTTGGCATGAATGAGTGTTGGCAATATCAGTATGGCATTCAGTTTTGAAGAAAATTGACTTAGATGTGGGTTATGAGACAGATGTACTGTCCACAGTGGACCCTGCCTCTTGCCCAACATGTGGTGGGACAGGTTGGAGTCCACAGCACAACTAGAATAATGAGAGCAGAGATTAGGGGATTATTTTTGAATTGTTGAATGTTTTTTTGTTAACACACTGCATTCACTTCATACTTAATCAAATGTACAAACTTACTGGACGTATACTGCAAATGATCAACTTTAGGTTTGTATGGAAAAGTATTACTCGTTTCGGTTTGGTGCAGTGTATGCACTTTTTTCCCCAGGAAAAGCATCAAGCTCTTTATTATCATTTTAAAAGATTAGTATTCCTACTTTTCATAATATGGACACAGTCTGATGGATCAATGTACATACGTGTGTGTGTATGGAAACTATGCAGTCAACTCATCTTCATTATCTGCAGAAACGTTGATACCAGCTTGACACCATTATTATTGTGATCCTTGTTAACTTCTGTCGTGGTGTGAAACAAAGCATAAAGTGGCAAATGAGGAGATTGAGAAAGATAGCAAACATGACCTCGGATGGTACGTGGTACAGGCCAGATTATCCTGAAACATTTACCCTGTCTCACCTCTATATATTTTGTGAAAAGAAGAACAGTTGCTTTTTGCACAATGGGGAAAATAGTCAAAGAAATTCAAATTTATTATAAGTTGAACAAAAGTCCTAAAGTGTGATCCTCCCTTTAAATTGGATCCACTGCCATGTTAAGGCGGTGTTAACTAGAGCTTTGCACATGGCTGTATCTGTGGCATAACCCATCTTGCAAGCAACAGACACAATCATAAAAATAAAAATGCATAAAATGAAAGGAAAAACTTTTGCGGCAGAGGTAGTTAACTATATGACCCACTTACATTCCAGCTGTCAAACCAGGAAAAATCAGTTTGAGAAGGAGAATTCAGACTGACTAAATATAGCTGCACCAAGTCACTTTTACCTTTAACGGTCTTTTCCACTGGGGGCTGTAACATGGGTCCAGAGAGCCACCCCCATCTGTGAGCATCTGTGTCTGTAGTGTGGACACAGCATGAGAAGTCCCCTACTTATTACCACTAAGGTCCACGTTTGGAGCTCTAGTATTCACTTTATGTGTGTATGTGTGTGCGTGTGTGTGTGCGTGTATGCACTGTATTGTGTGTGTGTGTGTGTGTGTGTGTGTATAAAATGGTCCCTCTCACCCTTGTAGGGTGGTATCTGTGTGTCATTCTCAAGCTCGGGTCCTCTACCAGACCCCTGGGAGTCTGAGGGTTCTGTCAGTATCTTAACTGTTCCTAGGACTGCGCTCTTCTGGACTGAGGCTTCAGATGTTGTTCCAGGAATCTGCTGGAGCCACTCTTCCAGTTTGGGGGTCACTGTCCCAAGTATTCCTACTACCACGGGGACCACATTAACCTTGACCTTGATCTGTTCCAGCTGTTCTTTCAACCCTTGTACTTCTCAATCTTTTCGTGTTCCTTCTTCCTGATGTTGGCGTCAGCTGGAATCGCCACATCTATCACCACTGCTGTCTTCTGCTCTTTGTCCACCACCACTATGTCCGGTTTGTTAGCCATTAGCTGTTTGTTTGTCTGGAAGCTGAAGTCCCACAGGATCTTAGCCTTGTTGTTCTCAACCACCTTTGGTGGTATGTCCCATTGGGATTTGGGTACTTCTAGTCCATACTGGGTACAGATGTTCCTGTACACTATCACGGCTACTTGGTTGTGTCTTTCCATGTATGGAAAGGCACTCCCAGCTGGCGAGCATCTTACACCCTGCTACCACATGCTGGACTGACCCTGGGGCTTCTTTACATAGCCTGCACCTTGGGTCAGATGTACTGGTAGATATTGGCCTCTATTGCTCTTGTAATAACAATAAAACCGAGGTCCCCCTCATTGATAACAAATCCACCATTTCCAAAACGGACAGCTTTTCTCTGATCATCGATGATTCCACCGTCTCACCTTCTCCCCAGGTTAAGAGTCTGGTTGTCATCCTTGACAGCACATTATCCTTCTGGTCACACATCAGCAACATCACCAGGTCTGCCTGCTTCCACCTACTACATCAGTCGTCTCTGCCCCTCCCTCACTCCCCACACTGCTGCCATTCTCCTCCACAGTATCATCACTTCTCATCTCAACTACTGTTCTTCTCTCCTCTTTGCACTTCCTCACAATCCCTCCACAAACTACAACTGAATTCAGCTGCCTGCATCATAACTTGAACCCCCTCCATCCACCACATCACTCCTGTCCTTCAACAGCTTCACTGGCTTCCGGTCCAGTTCTGAATCCATTTTAAAATTCTCCTCCTCGCCTTCAAGACCACCCACAACCTCATCTCTCCATATCTGTCTGACCTTCTTCAGGTTACCACTCCCTCCCGCTCCCTCAGATCCTCCTCCTCCTTACACCTGTCTGTCCCCTCAGCCCGTCTCACTACCATGGGGTGCAGAACATTCAGCCGCTCCGCTCCCCGTCTCTGGAACTCACTACCGCCCCAACTAAACATCGATTCACGCCCCCACTTCAAAGCACAACTGAAAACACATTTGTTTAAGACTGTTTATTCCAGCTGAAATCTATTTATCTTTGTATTGATTTTATTTATTCTTTATTTCTTGATTGTAAAATGGACTTTGTGTAATCTTATACGGTGACCTTGAGTGTCTAGAAAGGCGCCTTTAAATAAAATGTATTATTATTATTATTATTATTATTCAGGGCTTGAAATTAACTTTTTTTATTGGTAGCACTGCTGCTCCCAAATGTAGAAGTCAGTAGCACCAGCAAAGACTTCAGGAGCACCTCCCCAAAAGGAAGGCAGTGACGGAGCGACAGAGATGCTCCGTCCATCTCCGTTCCTCCTCTCTCCCTCGCCCAGGAGAGCAGCCGCAGCTGTGCTCTCATTGGTTCCTGACAGGACCACAGGACCGCGGTCCTGCTCAGACTGGTTCACACATTCTCCAGCAGGTCCAGATCACGTGTCCACATCAAACAACCTGTCGCGGTAGTGCGTTTGAGGGTTCACACTCAGGGCCGACGCGTTTTCTCCACATCCACACAAAACTGTATGAGAGACGCTCACCTGAGGATGCTGCGTTGGTCCGCCTCCGGGTCAGGGGTCAAACCGAGGCACTACCTGGGTGTGGCTTAAATAGTGGTGCGCTGTCAGGCCAGCCGGTACCTGGACTGAACCATTTTGGTTATTATTGGATTGTTTTGTATTTTAAAACATCACATAAAGATGTTTTCTGTTGCCCCAAACTCCACCAGGCCTTTAGTGAACATTCGTCTGCATTCTTCTGGGTCATTTTGCCCTCAGCTCGGACTTCAGGGGATAATTCTGCGCTAAAGATCTGTGCTTTGTTTCATAGTGGCGCTTCATGTTACCACTTTTAATTCATGCTACGTGTTCAGACCATAGGTCAAATGGTTTGAACTGCCTGACGGAGGAATAAACATAAATGTGGTCCACTCATTGTTAACCAGCGGTTTTCCTTGTTCACCTCCCTTCGTTTGGAGCTATGCTGTCTCCCTTCTTCTGTGCTCCTGTAGCGGTAAACTCACAGCGGTAGTGAGCCGTCTCACTTCCTGGTACGCTGACAGCAGGGTAGACAAACGATCTGATTGGCTGAACTGAGTGGAGCTATTACCGTATTCACTGGAGGAGCAGCGCCCGCCGTCTGTAGCCGCGAATTCTAAGTAACGATGAGCCAAGAAAATCTACTCTGGTGAATTTATCATGGAGTGGTCACAGGTCCGGACAGAACCATCATGTGGTCCAGATCCGGGCCGCGGTCCGCCATTTGATGACCCCTGCTCTATGGAGAGAGAGAACGAGCGAGAGAGAAGAGGAAAAAAAGGTGCACCAGATTTTTTTCTCTAGTGCTCCCAAATATATTTAACAGTCGCACTGATAAAAATTCGGGCGCATATGCGACCAGAATGGTCGCAATTTCGAGCCCTGTTATTATTATTTGTACTTGGGGCCTGTTCTTGTGCTGCCATGATCAGTGCCTCTGTGCTGTCTGTCAGTCCAGGTGCTTGTTCCTCCATGTTGTCTCCTCCTCCTCCTCTTCCTCCTCAGGTTTCTGCTGTCTAAGGCATTCACTGAGCAGTCCATCTGTTGGGGCCATCTTCCTGATGTACTCTTGGATCTTTGATGTTTCATCCTGGACAGTGGCCCTGATGCTCACTAGTCCTCGGCCTCCCTCTTTCCGCTTGGTGTACAGCCTCAGGGTGCTGGACTTGGGGTGAAACCCTCCATGCATGGTGAGGAGCTTTCTAGTCTTGATATCTGTGGCTTCTATCTCCTCCTTTGGTCAGCTTATGATCCCAGCGGGGTATCTGATGACTGGGAGTGCATACATGTTGATGGCTCGGACCTTGTTCTTGCCATTCAGCTGACTTCTCAGGACTTGCCCTACTCTCTGGGCACGACTTCAGTGCACTACAAATCCAAATGAAGGACAGGAAAACACACCAGCACACACTCACATCTACAGACAATTTGAGACTGGCCAATTGGCTTGAAGCACATGTTTCTGAGGTGGTAGGAAGGCAGACGACCCGGAGAGAACCCATGCAGACACGGGGAGAACATGAAAACTCCACACAGAGCAGGACTCAAACCCAGAACCGCTGTGTTGTGCAGCAACAGCCTATCCACTGCGCCACTGCCACAGAAAATATTCCTGAGCCAACTTTACATCATCAACAGAGCAACTCCAAGGCAGCTCGGTCACACAGAAAAGCTGAGATACAAGAACATCTTTTGCGAATAATACTGGGTTTTGATGTTGGATGGTTTGAGGTTCTTATTGCTGCGGTGGTACAATTATCACTCAGGCCTTTGGCAAACATGCCTGTATTCATGTACTTGTGGGGGCATTTGCTACGATAAGTTTAATTAAAGAAGATTTTGATGTGTTTTCAGTATCTGGTCGGATTAAGGAAACGATCAATTGAGTCAAATTTATTTATTAACAGACAACTTTAAGATTATCAGACGGGGCCGTCAGCAAGTCAAGATTCAAACCACCAACCAAAAGAAGCTACCTGTTATCAAATGCAGTCACTCAACATGCAAAACAGGTGAGGGCTTTGGGGGAGGCAGAGGGAGGTCTATAGCAACCTGTACTGGTGAGAGCTTGGCCATGAGAGAATTCTGAATTCAAGGCAAGGAGTGCCAGGTGTTTGGTGATGGAGAGTCAGGATAACTGAGTAGCATGGAATTTGTTTTTTATGTAGTCCATCCACCTTTTAGAGACAATCACACCAGAAAACATTATATCCATCGATACCAGTGCCCTTTTCAGAGACCGCTTTACTTAACCAGGTTTCTGATAAAATAGGGATGTCTGCATTGTTTCATTGAATCCACATTTTGACAGCATGTAATTTTTGGAGCAGACTCCTAATATTTAAATGAATTAACCTAGGCCTGTCCTGGCTCTGAATTTATCAGGATTAATAATGTTATTTAAGGTAGGGCCTGGATTTGGTTCAATGTTGTCTGATAGCAGGAACAACAACATAATAAAAATTCTCCGTTTCCTATTCTGAGATTAACCAATAAAGCATTATTTGGTTTCTTGGTGTGAATAAGTGTGATTTTGCTGAAAGTAAACATTTTTAAACAAATGAACAAAGCTATCTTAAATTATTTAAGGGTGTTCCACAGGAAGACATCAGTGACAGCACTTAGAATTCAGTAGTTTGTAAGGAGCAGGTGATTGTTACAGTATTTGACAGATTCAGAGGTTGGTGGGGCATTTGGTCGGGTACACTGCCACAACTATGGAAAACTTGTCTAGGAAGAAGCAAGTAAAGCAAAGCCAGTGCAAATGTTAAAATCATTGTTAAATTGTTTCACCAGCTTCTTCTTCTTTTCCTTTGGGCTTTTCCCTTCAGGGGTCGCCACAGCGAATCAACCGCCTCCATCTAACCCTGTCTTCTGCATCCTCTTCTCTCACACCAACTACCTTCATGTCCTCTTTCACTACATCCATAAACCTCCTCTTTGGTCTTCCTCTAGGCCTCCTGCCTGGCAGTTCAAAACTCAGCATCCTTCTACCAATATATTCACTATCTCTCCTCTGGACATGTCCAAACCATCTCAGTCTGGCCTCTCTGACTTTATCTCCAAAACCTCTAACATGTGCTGTCCCTCTGATGTACTCATTCCTGATCCTATCCTTCCTGGTCACTCCCAGAGAGAACCTCAGCATCTTCATCTCTGCTACCTCTGTTAAATTGGTTCACCAGCTACCCAGTACAAATCAGGCAGTTTTAGAAGACTAGAGGACTTGAGATTAATGAGATGGAATGTACCCGGCAGATGTGTGCTGGAAAATATTAGAGTAGTGTGAGACATGTGGCATGTTAAGAGACACCCCCCCATCACCCTGTATTGTCTTTCATTTCTATCTTCTGAGTTTAATATTTTGTGAGTTGATATTCTGCTCATTTGCAATGTCAGATGCAGTATTTTAGTTCTTGAATGTACGGTTACAATGAGCAGAGCTCACACAGCCACGCTGGGCAGCCAGCTGTCCTCAGGTGCATGGCTGTGCCACATTCAGCATATAGACTATATATAAATATATATAGTATATAAACCTTGTGCATGCCTGAAAGTGCATCTATTATGCCCGAGTGTGCAACACTAGCAGTATCATCCAGCTGGATTCAGGCCTCAGCCAATGGAAGGCCAGGCTGGGGCTGACAGAGGTCTAGGGTCTAGCTGATGGATGGCCAGGAGAAGCTAGCAGAGAACCTGTCTGTTGCCATAGTTTTTTAAATCACACCAGAGCAGTCAGGAAAGCTCTTGTTGAAGGATTTGAGAGTAAATCTTCCTTAGCTGCTTCAAATCAAATAAAAACACAGTGAAACAGATGTGAATTCGGACAACACTGACAAGCAGACAAACAAAGGACAGTGTTGGCAGCACATCTTGGAATGTGTCAAGAAGAACAGCTGAGTCTACGTCAACCCAAAGAAACCTCATTTTCCTCCTGTAAAGTCTACCTCCATCCATCACTCCTCACCTCCTCTCTGCATTTTTACCTCTGCTCCCAGTTTGGGCTCTCACTCTGATTAATGAGCAGAGTTCTGGCTGAAGCTATTAACAATGTGTAATACCACTCTGTCTGCAAATAGCCTGTACTGTCCGGACCTACTTTACACTTTTCAAGGTAGTGTTGGCCTATTAGGCTGGGCTCTGACTGCCATGTTGCTTTGCACCGGGTCTGCTTCTGTAACTCATTCGCTCTTTCCCTGTGTCTATTTCTGCCCTTCTGCCTCCCGTCACATCTCTTGGTGCCTCCTCCCCCCCAGTGGTCCTCCTATCTCTCTTTGTGTCACTTATTAAACTTTTTTTTTCTTTTCTCCAGCTATCCTTGGTCCTATTAATGTGGTCAAGTTGGGAGATTAATCGGCCTGAAACCGCATCAATTAACAAAAAAAGAAAAAAGGTCGATGCTTCTTAACCTAGTTTTAGAAGCAGCAGCTTGTTCATTGAGTTACTTGTGGATTTACAAGAAGTTATGCAATCTATTATCCCCTCCTGCAGTTATTAGGATGAACTAAACCTTCCTCTCCAGCCCAAACACCTCTGGCCTATTAAAGGTTAATTTTATTGGGGGAGGGAGACTGTGGCCACACTTGACAGCTGCAATTGTGTCTTAATTTCCCAAGATTACACTGTGTCATTTGTACATCATTACATGAGATGAGTGTCAACAATTAAAATGAAACCACAAGCAGTAAACAAGCATGCCTCTGCTGAGGTTCCTTGTTGTTTTATTTATTTGATAAACTTAATGAATATTTGTCTGGAGGGTGTATTAAAATGTAATGTGACTACAGAAGGGTTGTGTGAATTATGGGATACCCGATCGTCCAACTATGGGAATGATTCATAAGAAAGGTGGGATTGTTTGGTGTAAGTGTCACTGATAGAGTTCCGAGGTTGCATTTGTCATGTGTTTTGTGAGATGTTTGACGATGACGAGTCATCATATTGTTGGTTCACCGCCAGCTTGAGGCAGCAGGAAATGACTAAAGTACTGACCAACAATCACCTTGTCAACAGTCTGTGTTTGTGCTGTTTTTAAAGGACACGCGTGGCTTTTCAAGGGAATACAAGATTACATTGATTGTCTTAAAGCACACTTATTAAGGGGGGGAGGGCAATCCCTTCACGTCATGACTGAAGTCCCAATTTCCCCCATTTTACTTGCAAAATGGAGTTGAAAACACTGCAAATATTATGCTATTGACTCTACTCAATGCTTTCTACATTTAATAGTTTTAAACGGGGCCAAATTTGTTCGTGATATGTGCTAATGTTAGCCACCATACAGTTCATCGAAGGCTGTAGCAGAAAAACTCTTGGTTCAATTTCCTATAAGTAAAAGAACGTGTATTCATTCAGGTCTGACACAGCCACCTCTTCAGGCTAGAACACATCGTCTAACAGAGTGGTGAAATATTTTAAGGACCCAATGTCACTTATTTTGGTGCAAATAGAATTACCCTCAACAAAAATGATACGTGTTTCTTCATGCCGGTGTTGTGAACTACTTTCCTGATTGAGCTGGATATGTCTTTTACTGAATGCAAAATAAAGTGAAGACATATTTCTGGTGTTAGACCACCGGAACACACACGGCGGAAGCACAACAAAACACGGATTGTATATTTCATGCTCAATTTGTAATATTATTCACACAAAGCAGCCCCTGACATGCCCTTTGGGCCAAACACGCTCATGCTGACTGCTCTGCTGCTCGCCTGAACCATGTAGCGTCATTATGGTGGAACTCAAGCAGGCTTTTTTATGAAGGTCAGAGTGAATATGATACAGCCTACTGCTTTAGGCTGGGCATCTCCTCACATCCAAAAGCATCTGTGATAATGGCTCAACAATTTTTAATGTTTCATTCGCTTCCTGCCGACACTTCCTCCATCTGGACGTGTGCAGAACAACTGCACAGACTCCACAGGATGGAAAGACGAGTAAAGCAGGGAACAGAAGAAACAGCAGTAAAACAAAAGTATGGGTTCTAGAGTGTGGAGAGAATAGAAGTGAATGTCAACAGGAAACAAGGGAAGGGAGAGAGAGATTCAGACAGACAGACAAAATAAAAATCTTAGAATGATCAGTGGGATGCTACTGTTCTGGTGGTAATTCCACTTCAAAGAGGGTTTGATTTGTGAAATGGGAAATTTAGAAAATGTGACAATCTGACAGCAGCCTAGGGTAAGTACTCCTGGGTAGCCAGTCTTCAAAAAAATCAAAAGAATAAAAAATAAAAGGCCTTCTACTTTTCTCTCCATCCAAACGGTGGAGCTGCTACCCGGTTACGTAAGCCAGCAGCACCAGGAGAAAGGCCAGCGCACAAAGCCAAGGATGTCCGTATCGGGGATGAAGGAGAACATGACGAGCTGAAATTGGGGAAAATTGGCTTCAAAAGCTGTCAAAAACATTTATTCTGCTATTTCTTCACATTTCTTTCTGTCTGACTTGAAAGCTGATAGACTCAGTGAAAAAATAAAATGTAAGTTTGAATTAGGTTGCTGCCCCGCTCCACCACCTCTGCACTACATACGTCTGCCACATATTCTAATCTAATTGGACTGCACTCTGGAGTATTTTGTAACTTTTTTCAATTTAAACACTGACCCCAAAACACAATTTCCACTTTAAAAGGTAATTCAGCAATTCAGTAGCTGAGTTAACCCTCAGTATTGAATGAAGAGGGTTTTTTCGTTAGACTACACTTCCTTCTGTCACTCATTCACAGCAGAGCACACATGAATAGAATTAGTGACGCGTGAAAACAACATTCACTTTAAACATTCACACTTTAGTGGATGGAATGCTGTTCGTGCCATGGAGTTAATCTGGATGGGATTAAGGATGATTTACTGACACATTAATTGTATTTTTTCAGTAAACCACACATGAACCCTGCTCGGAACAAAAACATCATTTTGCGTCTGAATTTGACATTAATGGATCAGTGGTAGTTTAATTAAATTGAATTATTATTGTATCAATTATTCATTAGAAAACCTGTTGATTATCAGCCAATTTATCTTTAGATCAATGTATTTGATCACAAGACTAAGAAAACTGTTTAGATAAGTTTTCAATAAAACCAACAGAAAATTAAATGCATAAATCATTTCAGTTTTTTCTTTTTTTCCTCTTAAATATTGTATTTGAAATCGAATGTTCCTCCATATGTTACTGTCAGTGATACGGAGATGTTCTGTCTTTTTACTCTGTCTGTCCGTCTGTCTGTCCACCATTTCTTTCCTGTAATCAGTGTAGTCTGATACCATATGATTACTAATGTTAATGATTATGATGATGTTCTAGTATAGGTCTGGTTGCTGTAGCTGTTAGAGCTTCACTGCTTTTGAATGAACTGACAGTTTAAAGCAGTGATTAATGGAAACTAACAGATGATGGTGAGCCAACACATTCTTTCCAAAAACTGAGATATTTTTTATCAAGGGACTACGGTAGGAAGGAGCTGTGTGTGTGTGTGTGTGTGTGTGTGTGTGTGTGTGTGTGTGTGTGTGTGTGTGTGTGTGTGAGAAAGAGAGAGAGAGACACGCGTACATCATCTACGTGCTGGTGCTGAGAAATAGAAAGCAGAAGCAAATGTAAATTGCACCAGGCAGTCTGTGGCAGGCATAACTAAGATATATGGAGTGTGTCATGAGTCTGTAAATAAGGCTTTAAAGGGACAAACACTTTCACATCTTTCACTGTTTTGTAAGCAGATTTGGACTCTTTGCTGACTTTCCATTTCAACATGACAAGCTTCATTCTTTTATCCAGCTTGGAGTTGTTGGATGGGATCATCAATTCACACGAAATGATCCCATTAGTGGTGAGACTTCAGCACAGCTGAGGGCTGATTGGATTACTTTAGTCTGAGTCAAACTGCTCCATCTGGAAGAGAGCTGAACCCGTCCTGTTAATGGATTACCAGCCTGATCTTTTTTCTCCAACATTTTGTCATTTATCATACAGCTGAGTCGAGCTTTTCAACCTTGTGGATGTTGTAAACACACAGAGAGGACACGACAATCATTAAGCTCAGAGAGTTTCAGATAGTTGTTCTAATTTGAACTTTGGTGTATACACTAATGTCAGCGGGATAGCAACGCATGGCATTCAATTAACATGCAAATGCCGATATGGATCTGTTCATCTGAATTAAGTATTGACTATTATACCCTCTAACTGGAGGACATTTTTGACCCTTTAAACTCATGCAGTTGCAATTAATTAAGATTTGACATAGCTGAAACCATGTGTCTCAGTTATTAATGTCAAATGGTTTTTGCCTTTCAAGTTTTAATTGAAAATGTTGAATTGCCCGACTTTCTAAATGTGGCCTGTGTGTTCCCATTCCAGGTGTGTGCGTACTGCAGATTGCTGGGAGTGTGTGCTAAAGGCTCTGAACAACATCTGAACAGCACAGTAATGTCAGAGATAAGCCTGGCAGCTGGTATCACTTCCAATGTGAAATCCCTTCATAAGAATTCAGCTTTAAGTTGAATCTAAATCAGAGTACATTTGTCATGTACCCCTAGAATGGCAGACTTGTCCTGGACTAGACAAATGGAATGTCTCCTCTGGGCCACAGCTGGTGCTGGTGAAGCATTGGTTCAAACCTCTGGAGTGGGGCTGGATTCTCCTTTTGCAGACGTTCACAAGTCTTTGAGTGCCAAGTGTTGTGCAAAGCTCTCCGTTTGGTGTCATGTCATACGTGTCACAGACATGAACTTCATGAAGGTTATCTATACAATTCGAGAGTCTATCCTTGACTCCCAGGGGACTCTTTATTGAACCCAGGGGACCTTAATCCTCTAGATGTTTGTGTGATATGAACCTCAGTGATGCTTCGTCATTAGACCTGTGTGCTTGTAATGGAGCGGTCATATATCACACACACACACACACACACACACACACACACACACACACACACACACACACACACACACACACACACACACACACACACACCACATAACACCATGTTTGAGCACAGTGTAGTTGGTTCAGACCACCATAGGTTAAAGGCAAATGGGACCTTCTGTAACGTGTCTCAGACACTCAGTGAAGACGAGAGCAGAACTGTGGACCAGCTCAGATCAGATATCTGCTGAACCCAGACAAGTAGTGAAGGCGAGATGGGAAGAACTGGAGGAGGTACCTGGTCATCAGATCTTTGAATCAAGGCGACTGAGGACTTTAACAGGCAATTCGGAGCATTTTGGAGACATGGAGTGTGAACAGGCCATGCACAAGGATTGTTGGTGACTGATATGGTGGAATCAAACGCGTGTGCTGAGGGACCAGGGCTGGAAGTTATCAAACTAAGGCCTCCCAAACCTGACTCCTCTAAGACTCTAGACACAGCCGTGTGGAGAGTCAGAGTCTCTCTGTCCCATCTCTCGTCTTAATTTAAGGCCAAATTGCACTGACTCCGCCAACTTCACACCTCATCTCTGCACAAACAGTTTGAAGCAGCATTATTTCAGGAGATCAAATAAAATAATGAGGAGAGGGAAGAAAAACTACTGACAGAGCAGCACAGACACAAGTAGGGAGGACAGAAGACATGAGGAAGTTAAAGATCTGTGTTACAGGAGATGAAAAGCCATTTTGTGGTTTAGAGGGTGCTGTGGACTGTCTTTTG
The DNA here is from genome assembly GCA_013358685.1 of Antennarius maculatus. Lineage (NCBI taxonomy): Eukaryota > Metazoa > Chordata > Actinopteri > Lophiiformes > Antennariidae > Antennarius > Antennarius maculatus. Next base: position 712,557 of record CM023614.1, read on the forward strand.
GCAGGGAAATATCTTGACAATTTGTTTGACCGTTTTTTTCTTCTGCTTATGGAGATTCAGCTATGAATGGATGACAGCAATTCCAAACAGAACATGGACTTTGTTCAAAACTCAAATGGAGACATGGAGGAACGAAAATGACTTTGTCTTTGAAGGAAACAGAGAAAGAGACATTTATTAAAGACTTCTGTCAAACGCCTTTATCAATTAACCCACCCAGATATGCAGTCATTAGTAATTAATTCTGGGCTTTTTTTAATCTGTTGCCGTGGAGACCAGCAGATGTGTGTTTTGACCTTGTTGTGATTCATTTAATGGTTGAAACAGCTGTGTGTTTTAGAAAAGGGTATTAACTTCATGATCATGTATATGTATTTCTACTTGTGTCAGAATATTGTCAGTGTGGCAGTGAACAGAGATTCATTTTGTAGTGAACTACTTTCGTGTCATATTGTGAGGGTCTATTTCTTATGTATGTATCTTAATGGAACTTAAACTAGCTAAATACTAATGTAAGTATATCGAGATAATTTTAGTATGTGTTTAGTAGGTATAACTTGATCATGTATGCCATCTTAGGTGTGTATTATGTCCTTGTGGGGTTAAATATTTGTTCATTAATTAACTTCAGGGTGGAAAAGTCAAAGTTCACACTTGATCCAGATTTTCCTGGTGAACAGTTCTGTTTTCTTGAAAAATGTACCCCCCTGTACAGACATTTTACTTTTATCAAAATCACTTTGGGTGAAATAATTTCACTTGAGCCCAAGTAAAACTTTCTATATAGCAACAATATATCTTCATCTTGGTTTAAAAAATAATTCTCAGGAGGGAAGGAATTCACGAGACTGATGTCTGACTGACAGCCATATAAATAACATAATAAAGTAATTAAATAGTTGAAGTTTATTTCTAACAATAAACTGTCTTTGCTCCAGCTGCAGTACATTAGAGCTACTTAGAGACACACTGAATCCTGTTGGTTGCCAGTGAACACAAAATGCATACAGGTATCATTTGTCACAAACCAACGTCCTGCTGTGACTGAAAGCTGGTGCAGCCACATAATCACATCATCCTGCCATTTTATTTTTTAACTTATTTAGTTCAACCAATAGACAAAGACCAAAATGAATCCCAATAGTTGATAGTGTTTTGCTGTCAAGCTAAAAGTAGCTCAGATCCATCTAATACAAGTGTTTCCAAGCCTTTCATGCCCCCCCCCCCCCCAGCATCTCCCTTCTGGGAGATCTTTTTTTGTTGTTGTTGACAACAAACACATTTTGCCGACACAAACTGAAGCGCTTTAGGTTACCTGGACCCGCCCAAACAATACCTGAAAATATCTAAGCATTTCTCAATATATGCTGAATTACATGCAGCCTGGGTCCTCATAGACACCTCGACTACAAATCACCCCCCAGGCATTAAACGCCTCAATTAATACACACACCCTACAAGCCTTATCTCCTGTTCTGTATTATCTCAGGTGTCCAGATAAATGTTTTGTGCTGAACTTATACAGGCCATGCCTAATCCCTCTCATTAAATTCTAGTCACCTTATGGAAAGCTATTACATTGTTAATGATGATTAACACAAGTGAAACCTTTAAAGTGTGGGATTGAGGAATTCTCTTTTGAGAAAGAAACACACCGGTAATTAGAAGACAAAAGGTGTTTGTGTTATTCCTATTATAACTTGTGCAGCCATTATGGGGTGGTGCAGAAGAAAAAAATGTATGCTGTCCATTTAATAGAATGTAATATCACACCTTTTTAGGCCGTATACAAATGTGTAGTTTATTATTATTTGTGAGCAGCAGTATGGTTTCATGCCAAAAAAGAGTACTACAAATGCAGTATTTGCTTTGAGGATGTTGATAGAGAAGTACAGAGAAGGCCAGACGGAGCTGCATTGTGTTTTTGTAGATCTGGAGAAAGCTTATGACAGGGTGCCCAGAGAGGAACTGTGGTATTGTATGAGGAAGTCTGGAGTGTCAGAGAAGTATGTTAGAGCGGTGCAGGACATGTATGAGGACTGTAAGACAGTGGTGAGGTGTGCTGTAGGTGTGACAGAGGAGTTCAAGGTGGAGGTGGGACTGCATCAGGGATCAGCTCTGAGCCCCTTCTTGTTGCTATGGTGATGGACAGGCTGACAGACGAGGTTAGACAGGAATCTCCATGGACTATGATGTTTGCAGATGACATTGTGATCTGCAGTGAGAGCAGGGAACAGGTGGAGGAGAAGCTAGAGAGGTGGAGGTTTGTCCTGGAAAGGAGAGGAATGAAGGTTAGCCGCAGTAAGACAGAGTACATGTGTGTGAATGAGAGGGACCCAAGTGGAAGAGTGAGGTTACAGGGAGAAGAGATCAAGAAGGTGGAGGATTTGAAGTACTTAGGGTCAACAGTCCAGAGCAATGGAGAGTGGGGAAAAGAGGTGAAGAAGCGTGTACAGGCAGGATGGAATGGGTGGAGAAAAGTGTCAGGTGTGATGTGTGATAGAAGAGTTTCAGCTAAAATGAAAGGAAAGGTGTACAAAACTGTGGTGAGACCAGCGATGTTGTTTGGTCTAGAGACAGTGTCACTGAGGAAAAGACAGGAGACAGAGCTGGAGGTAGCAGAGATGAAGATGCTGAGGTTCTCTCTGGGAGTGACCAGGAAGGATAGGATCAGGAATGAGTACATCAGAGGGACAGCACATGTTAGAGGTTTTGGAGATAAAGTCAGAGAGGCCAGACTGAGATGGTTTGGACATGTCCAGAGGAGAGATAGTGAATATATTGGTAGAAGGATGCTGAGTTTTGAACTGCCAGGCAGGAGGCCTAGAGGAAGACCAAAGAGGAGGTTTATGGATGTAGTGAAAGAGGACATGAAGGTAGTTGGTGTGAGAGAAGAGGATGCAGAAGACAGGGTTAGATGGAGGACACTGATTGGCTGTGGCGACCCCTGAAGGGAAAAGCCGAAAGGAAAAGAAGAAGATACAAATGTGTAGTTTATTAAAACATGTGAAAATATGTCAAAAGTTTAACAGATTAAAACAAGTATTGGATTCATCCAGGAATACAAGTCATAAACTAATAAGGCAGTCAGAGACTGCAACATCCTGCAACACGCCTGAACTACTTTCACAATGGTGGCAGCAATGAATTCTATATTGTACTATCGAGTATGACATTGAGCTACTTTTCCAAAGCTGAAGGTCATCATCACTTTTTTGTGCCTCTGGCTTCCTGAAAATGTTGCGTTTTGTTTAGTGATAATATCTCATCAGGTTATAGAGATGTGTACCTAAAGAGGCATGAAAGTGAAAATCTGACCTTGACCTAGTTTTCTCAAGGTCAAGGTCATCATCTCATTTTCATCCCCTTTGCTGGCCGAGTCATGTGTTTTTTGTTTAATCCTTATCTTAACCTCAATGTAAAAAACAAACCAAAAAAACAACATGTTGCTGCTTTCCAATACATTTTGTAAGTATGGCAAATCTTTAAAAACTCTGGCTGCTTGTGTTAAAAGGTGTGGTCACACATACACTTACATTGTTGTCTTGAAGCAGATGGCATCCGGACTCCATGAGGAAATATTTTATTTACAAGGTTAATATTAGGTGTAAGATGTTGCTACACCGTGAGTTCAGAACACACTTTCACTTCTTTAGTTAAACACTCGTGATGCATCGATCAGCACTGACTCCGAAACAAATGAACATTATTAATTGTTTCCTTTTTTCTCCCTCTTGAAGAAACAATATTGTTTTTTAAAAAGGATATGGGGTACAAGTGATTTGTTTTACTCACGATACACCCATACATTTCACCTCTTAAAGGGACAGTAAAGTTAATTTTAAGTGACATACCCTATATGTTATTCATCATTATGAAAAATAGAAGAAAATATCAATTTTATGTGTGTAGCATCATCTGTTTGGTCATCCATCCATCCATCCATCCATCCATCCATCCATTCATCCATCCATCCATCCATCCATCCATTCATCCATCCATCCATCCATCCATCCATCCATCCATCCATCCATCCATCCATCCATCCATCCATCCATCCATCCATCCATCCATCCATCCATCCATTTCTGCTGCTGTATCCGCTGCAGTGGGTCACGGGGTGCTGGAGCTTATGCCAGCTGGCATAGGGTGTAAGGCAGGGGACACTCCGGGCATGACGCCAGTGCGCCACAGAGCCACACACAAAGACGGACAATCTTCAGCCCACTATTTCTTTGACAGGGGGCCAGAAGTTGCCGGTTTGTATCCCGGGTGGGCCAAAGCATTTGGAGTATGAGCTGGAAATGGGAGGTGTCAGTTCAACTCCTGAGCACTGCTGAGGTGCCCTCGAGCAAGTCCCCCCCTTGTGAGGTGCCCTTTAGCAAGGCACAGCCCCTGCTGCACGGTGCTCATTCGGGGCACCAAAGAAGGAGCTGGTCGTCACTCTGCCTCCCATCGTAGATACTGGATGCCCATAGGCCCCTTGTGTGTGTGTGTGTGTGTGTGTGTGTGTGTGTGTGTGTGTGTGTGTGTGTGTGTGTGTGTGTGTGTAGTTCAGGGGCCTGTACACACATGTATGCATGTCTTAATATACTAACAAAAACACCTTGAGTGAAAAAAATAAATTTGTACAGGATCAATAAAGTATATTTCTTTCTTTCTATGCTTGCTGTTGTTAGCCTAAAGGACTAAAATGTTCACTGTTTTGTTGCAACACCTTTGGTTGCAGTGGGGTGTCTCTTACTACGTTGCTGACATGACCATCCAGATTTAAGATCATCAAAGGATCATCAAGCATGTTTTAAAAATGATCATCACTCAACTGCTCATAAGCTGATTGGGAAGAGAGGATGACTCCACTAGATAATCAGAACTAAACACTGAGATGAAACAAATATCAGAGCAGATTTGCCTGCAGGTGTATATGAGGTGAAGTTAGCTCCATTCCGATGTAGTCTTGTTTCTGGACTACCAGAGGAACCCAATACATCTTGGACAAAATCACTGGAGACATCGGCAGAACATAGAAAGTCCTCATAGGTCCAACCTGGAGCCTTCTGGCTATGAGAGTCGAGTGCTATCCCCTGCACCATTCTGACCCACAACAATTGAACTATGTGTAAATGACCGAAGCCAGAGCTTGGTTCACATTGCCGGCAGTAAGTCAGACCTGTTCCAGGTGCATGTTGGACCCAGCAGGGCTGCCCTCTATCACCGGTTCTGTTCATAATCTTTATGGACAGAATTTCGAGGTGTAGCCAGGATCCGGAGGGAGTCTGGTTTGGGGACCAAAGGATTTCATCTCTGCTTTTTGCAGACGATGTTGTCCTGTTGGCCTCATCAAACATGGACCTTCAGCGTGCACTGGGACGGTTTGCAGCCGAGTGTGATGCGAGTGGGATGAGGATCAGCACCTTTAAGTCCGAGGCCATGGTTCCCGACCGGAAGAGGGTGGTGTGCCCTCTTCAGGTCGGTGGAGAGTCTTTGCCCCAAGGGGAGGAGTTTAAGTATCTTGGGGTCTTGTTCACGAGTGAGGGAAGGATGGAACGTGATGCAGTCGCTGTATCGGTCTGTGGTGGTGAAGAAGGACGAAGACGAAGCTCTGGATTTACTGGTCAATCTACGTTCCTTCTCTCCCCTATGGTCATGAGCTTTGGGTCATGACAGAAAGGACAAGATCCCAGATACAAGAGGCTGAAATGAGTTTCCTCCGTAGAGTGGGGGGGCGCATCCTTAGAGATAGGATGAGGAGCTCAGTCACCAGGGAGGAGCTCGGAGTAGAGCCGCTGCTCCTCCCCCTCGAGCGGAGCCAGCTGAGGTGGCTCGGGCATCTGTTCCAGATGTCTCCTGGACGCCTCCCTGGGGAGGTGTTCCAGGCATGTCCTACCGGGAGGAGACCTCCAGGAAGACCTAGGAGCGCTGGACGGACTACGCTTCTCAGCTGGCCTAGGAACTCCTCGGGATCCCCCCGGAGGAGCTGGAGGAGGTGTCTGGGGAGAGGGAAGTATGGTCATCCCCCCTTAGACTGTTGCCCCCACGACCTGGCCCCGGATAAGCGGTGGAAGATGGATGGATGGATGGAAAAGAGCAAAACAAATGAGACACAGGAGGAGGTGAATCTGTAATGACTTTAATCATCTACAGTAGAATAGAACAGTGGAACAAAATGTCAACAGCTATCGACGAATTTCACAGTTCTAAGAACATGAAGGACAGCAGATGAGGAAGACGTGCAGGGAGCGGGGGGATTTGATGGAAGAAGTTAATGAAAGATACCAGGACTGATTAAAACACGGAGAATACGGTATTACTCACCAGAAAGAAAGGAGGATGTGGAGAGTGTTTCATTATCAGGCATATCCATGAGACTATCATCGTGTTTCCACAGGGCTCCACGTCCCTCCACTCGCTTAGCTTCTGCTACCTCCTCTGTTTCATTCTCCCCTTTCTTTGTCATGTCTGTCAACCTGCAGTATCTCTCCCATCGCCTCCTTCTCTTCACCTCTCATCTCCATTCTTCTACCCGTCTGCTGATACTCCCCTTTGGTCGCTCCTGCCTTTCTTCTTCTGTGCTCACATTTGTGGCATGTTAGTCTCCTTCTTATGCACAGTTCCTGCATTCTCTCCATCATTATCCCTCTACGTCCCTCTATCTATCGGTAGCTCCGACCGTAGAGATGATTAACGGGACATTATTGTGGATATCAAGACAAAGCAGTCCAAAAAGGAGCTTCTTCACTATAAACTCTTCACTGTACACACACACACACACACACACACACACACACACACACGCACACAGTAATAAATTGGGTAGGTTTCAGGTTCTTCAAGTCCAGACCAGGGTCCAAATGTAATTCCATGTGTTGGTCAGAGCAGGGTTTGGTCAGATTAACATGTCTGGGTTAATCTGACCTCTGACACTGAACCCCCTGTGTGGTTGTGATGCGGGAGCATTGAGTCCCCCCCCTTTCCTTTCAAAATAAAGGCTGATCAGTGTAGGATTGTTTTAATGTATATCTGTCGTAAGTACTTGCGCTGCCAACATATCTGGAACACATCCCCACCTCAGTCTACTGGGATTGGCTCTAGCAACCCCCGTGACCCGCATAAGCAGACAAGCGGTACGGAAAATGAATGAATGAGTTCTTTTCAAGGTAAGTATGGCTCATGGTTTGGATGAACGCTGATTTAGTTGGTGAAGAAATTTCCATTAGTCTGGTGTCACTTTCCACATTTGGAATGAACGATCAGAGGACCTTTTAAAGTCTTTGGGGACAGTTTTACACTTCATCATTTACTACTAATGTCCACTGCTCTGATGCAGCTTCTGGGCTAGACGTTTCCCACTTATAGCTCAATTTCCTGGTTTGAGAAATGCTGACATACACCAACAATCTCACATTACAAAATGTTGATGATACACTGCAAACATGAAGGTATTTTACCACACAATGGTGCCCTTCAGATGGATCACCATCCTTGGCAAGATAATGCCCCATCTGCATTTGAGATGCAGTTTGCACAATGATGTCATTATGTCTGTTTATGATCCCTTCATTCCTCCCGCCGACAGCCTTATTTCTAGTGAAGGCATCGTCCAAATCCAGCACCCAGATTGCATCAGAAATCCTTCTAGCACGCTTTGCTGTTTCATTCCTGCTGCCGGCAGTAATTCAGATTCCGTGAGCGTTGGCTTACAGGTGACATGACAGATGAGTCAGCCCACCTCAGCCGGTCTGCATCGTGTACCAGAGGGCGATTCAGGATGTGCTTCAATCTCCTGGAATGGTGCTGTGTGGTGACACGGCATGTGTAACACCTGACAGGTCCTACCTGTGTGCTGATACCACAGCTTTGCTTTCTGACACCTAATTAAACCCATTCCAGATGCAAAGTGCACGATATGTAATTTACCACGTAGAACATTACCCCATCCTAGAAAAAAAGAGAGGCGTCTTGTGTTTTTCATACGTTTGATTGATTATCCATGTATCTGTTATAACACATCTTGTGCTATACGACACGCTGACAGCCCCCACCCCCAGTTTTCTTTCCACTTCTCTTTTCATTCAGTGAAGATGCTTTAAACAGGAAGTCAAGTAGCCTCTGCACTCCAAACCACTCAGACGCTTTCTTAGATGGAAATAATTTCACACGAAGTATGACCACTAAAGACGAGCTTTGCATTAAATTGACAATAACTGTGGACATACTGATATAATTGCATAAGAAACGTCTATAAGTGGTGCTGTTTCCATATGTGAAAACTAAATAATTCCATATGAACAAAATCAAATATTATTCTGTTGTTTTTGAACTCATACGTTCTAACCAGTTGGAAAGCACTATAGGTGGGACATGGAGACTAGAGTGGTGACCACTGGTGCACTAAAAAGTTTACAATACAGTATGTATATAATGTAGAAAAGAAATAGTTCATTCATTACTTATAAAATATCTATGTTGGTGTCTACAGAGACAAAAGAAAGTGTCCCGACCAAAGCACTTGCAGCACGCTATTAAACTGAATTAAACAGAACCCCAATTTTTAAGGAAAGATGAAAAATGAAAATTACCAGTATTTAAATTAGTAACAGTAATTGAAATGCATAATTTTAAAGAATTTAGAATCTGCTTTGAGAGGTTTCAAGTATGGATATACAGCATTATAGGAAATAGTTTGTATTCTTAACAGGGCGATGGAGAATGTGGTTTGGGTGGTTGTCCTATAAATAATAATAAAATAAAATTCACACTTGTTTTTTCTTTTCATCACCTTTCAAAAACACAAGGACACATGCAATGATATGAAAATGCTTTATGGATGTATTTATAGGTCTTTTATCCAAAGTGCTATGCAATTTGCATCTCACCCACTTATTAACACACACTTACTCACCAATGAATCAATGTCAGGGGCTGGAGATGAAATGAGGATGATTAAAAGCGAAGAAGAGGAGGACGAGGGTTTGGGACTCCCATGGTGGCTGTGTCTAATTGAAATGAATTCTGACTAAAGCAATGACTATAATGACATTTGGAATCCAGGACTGTAGTAATGAAATAGAGAGGCCTCCAGGGACAGAACACCAGGGGGAGGGGGGAAAGAGAAGGAGATGGGAGGAAGAATAGAGAGGGACAATCATGGGGGGTTTGCACAGGTCAGGTTTGGAGAGGGGACATGTACTTTTTTAAGGCAGCCTGGGGGGAACGGGAGAAGGAGAGAGGCTGGTTTGTCTTCATTTATCAGTCCATCTAATCTCTGTGTAGCTCATGTCCCAGACTGGGAGACATGCTGATTGGTCAGTCCTCTGAGTGCAAACCAACTGAGGCTTTGTCACCTCAAAATCTGGTGGAACTCAAATATTCATCACCAGATAAAATATTTATGAGGCTAAAATCTAATATCACCTTATTTGAAGTTAAACTGCTAAGAAAAGGCTTTAATTATGAACCGGCTTGCATAGGAACCAACCAACCAACCAACCAACCAACCAACCAACCAACCAACCAACCAACCAACCAACCAACCAAACAACCAACCAGCCAAACAACTAACTAGTTTTATTAACAAAACTAAAACTAATCCAATACACCCCCGAGGCTTCATCATATGTAAATGTAGGACATAATCTAAATGAGCACATTTGGGTCTTATGCTCACAAAGCTGTGATGCAGCACATGACTTATTGACATATTAACATTATAACCATGTGACTTGTTTTTGTTTATTCTGTGAATTAAAATCAGTCAATTATTCTGCATTTATACTAAAAAGTTTTCCATTCAAATTCATAAAAAATAGAAGAACATTTTGTCTTCTAATGAGCGTCTATTTTTCATGTCTTCATTATAATCCAGAATTAGCTCTGATTTAGCGCACTGCTGCACATCATTATTTGTGACCTCAGTTACGAAACACACGGAGACCGAGTTCCAATGGCTCACTTACACAATGAATAATGAGAGTCACTAAAACAATAATGGAACTATACACTGGACCCTCAAAGACAATGAATTGTTGAGAAAAAAAATTATATATATATATATATATATATCCTTCAGTATTGTGGAACATGTCTCAAATTAAAGTTGACAGCTGCACTACAGTCATAATGATCAAGTGATTTCATATTAAAGGTTAAGCATGCAAAACAAGTCCAACATTGCTGTGGTCTAAACTGAATGCTAATTTTATTTCATATGAGGTGACTTCTCTTAGTACGACGTAATGCTTTACAGTATAAGCTGCTAACGTTATGAATGTAAGTCAATGCAATTAAAGATGCAAAGGCCTGGGATTAGTTCAAAACAGGATCTTCATTTGAAATCTTATTGTTGTTCTTATTCTTTGTGTTTGTGGTAATGCTATTAGTTTGTGTGTGTCCTGGTTTATTTATATCAGACTACTATTAATAGATCTGGGTCCCAGGAAAACATTCAGTTAACTATTAGTGTATCCAGTATGGGACCAGTTAGTATTAGATTTGATAAATCAATGATTAAATGGCTAAAATAGAACGGAGGCAGTCAAGATCCAACAGTTCTGTTAAGAATAAGAATAGTCAGGAAGTGAAACAAAGCAAAGAACAAACAAATCATCAAAAACATTTGTAAAATAATTTAACCGCAAATTTTATTACTACATAATTGTGATCAATTTTGCGTAAGGGTATAATAAAAAAATAAAGATGAGAGACAGGGTTATAAAAACAAGTTCAAGAAAAACATCATTTAACAATTTGAGACAAAAAAAACTGAATTTACAGGAGTTTGAACAGCCATGGCTGCTGGAAACAGACGCAACAGATAAAAAAAGGTGAAAACTCACTGTTATGATGAGGTTCTGTGTAAAACTACAAAATTCCAGCCTTTATTACTTTGCTTTATTTGATTGATCAATTTAATCCACCAAAAGTCATCATCTAAGGGGTAAAATGCGATGGATAAATCACATTTTACGGTCTCTGCTATAGCAGCTTAAAGAATTATATGTCAGAAACCCTTTGGCCAATCAAAATCAGACTCATCTCCCTCTTGTCTCCGTCTTTGGTGTGTTTGTGTTTCTGTTTTTACAGTCTAATGTTTTACAGTGCAGTTAGTGAATCTGTTGTCTGAATTATACAACCAGTAGTGAAAGGGTTAATGATGACAGAGATGAGGGATGGAACTGTCTGAGACCCAACGCACACACACACACACACACACACACACACACACACACACACACACACACACACGATCATGAACCCTGCTGCGTTCATCAGTCCTAGCTGCCACTTGTGATCGCTCCTGTTTTCCTCACCAATCAGCTCGTCTCCAAACAAAGTGAACACATTAGTGAGTGAGTGTGTTTTCTGTGAGCGTTCACTACCCTCCACTGATGCTGTGCAGCCTTTGTGTATTTTGGATTCTCCCAAACTCAAGCAGACTGTTCAAACAACTGCTGTGCCCCATTTACAGAATAAAGAAATCCATTTAGATCAACAGGATGCACACACACACACACACACACACACACACACACACACACACACACACACACACACACACACGGTGTCACGCTTTGGTGTATTCTACGCTGAACGGGGCACAGAGAGAGGCGAGGGACGGCTCCCTATTCAAATAGTAATTGCTCACACTTAATCATTGGTGCCTGTGCGTCCTGAGACTGGGACGTTTTGCTTGGGGGGGAATTAGAGTGTGATTGTACAACAGCGGTCGTCGCAAAAGTCAGGCATCGAATGAAAGATTGAAGTAAGTGGTACGGGGATTTTGTTGCTCCGGATTCATTAGATTTCACGGTTTGACACAGAAAACAATCCACCTGGGAGGAGGACTGTTCCAAGAGCTTTGGTTAAAGGAAACCCTGAGTTCTGAATCCCCTCATCACTGGCTGTCACTCCCCCCCCCCATTCTTTAATTGATATCAGAATGTTATCTCCCCAGCGGAAACGTTTCATGTCTACAGATGTTTCTTTGTTGGGGGATTTGGAAATCGACTGTAAAGTGAAGGTCGACCAGATGTCACATGTCAAAAGCAAGCTGGGGGTGTCTGCAGGGAATGAAGTTCCTTCAGTTACACAACCAAACAGAAGGAGAGCCGGCAGGAGGACGGGTTATTAGTTAGTGGACATCAATCTGCTGTCAGGCTTGGCTTCATTTTACTATTTTTGTCCATCAATAATAGTGTCAATGATGAGATGAAGGCCAAACACTCATAAATCTGTGAGCGTAGAGCAACATGTTGATCCATTGAGTAAGAAAACGGAGATGAGAAATAACCCTAATCTTTTGCTTTAGTTCAACAGTTTTATATTGGCTTTAACATAAATTTGTTTGAAAATTACACTGTGAGAGTTAATGAAACAGGTCAGAGTTCAAAGTTCAATGTCATGGAAACAAGACACCTTGAGGGTGTATTTTAGCTAAATGCTAACATGAGCATGATGGTGACCTGATGACAGTGACAATAAAATGTGAACAGTTATTACAACTCATCCTTCAGGGGACATTAGTGCACGAATCACAAAGCAATCTGTTCACAATGGATTTCTTATTCTATTTGATGGAACGATCACCTCAGTGACATCACCAGCCAATAGAAACGCACCACTAGAATGAGCGTAGCATGCACACGTTTGGTTTTTATCAGGACTTTGAATGTTAAAACCCAGAACCAGAGGCTGTTGGAGCTCTGAGGGGTCAGAGCAGTAGAAAAAAAACACCCTGAAAAAGTCACTTTTCTTGAGAAGTTCTATATTTAAAATATTGTCACACTGTCAAAGCATTACTGCGAAGGTGAACCTCGTTCTCCTCTCAGTGTGATTGTTGACCAGGTGTATTGGGTGGAACACAGGTGACATAATGTCTCAGGAGACATCGGGTGTGTTGACCTTCAAAATAAATTAAAAACAGATTCTTGATGGACATTTAGATAAAACCCACCTTGCACTGAAAGGGGAACATCTACCTATATTGGTAGAGTGTTGCCAGGGGCAACGGGCCAGCCAGACTCACATCAGGACCGCAGCCTCCAGCTCCTCTCAGAGACGAGCCCTGAAGGTTGGTCCAGACCACATCAGTCAGCCTGGGGGGGGACTCGTCTCCACAGGTCGTACAGCAGGAACATCAGGTTTCATTTTACACTGCTGTTTTATGATTTCTTTTTAATAACTCTTCTTTATGTGGCCATAGGCTAATTACTGTGTGCCTGTAATAAATGATGGGTGTGTGCTATGGAAAATAGGGACAGCCACTCAGAACCAAACTTTACAACTAGTGCTGTCAGGTGATTAAAAAAGTAATCTAATTACAGGATTTGTAATCAATTAATCTAATTAATGGGTTAAACTGACTGCCCTAGTATAAAGAAGTGACCCCTCCAAAAGTGAGACAGAATTGTGGTGTACAGAAGTACAGTATTTTCCACACTATAAGGCGCACCTAAAAGCCTTCAATCTGCTCAAAACCCACAGTGTACCTAATAATCCAGTGCGCATTATTTGTGAAAAAGTTTTGCAATAGGCCATTCATTGTAGGTGCAGAAAATAAATGAGTAAACAAACAAACAAACAAACAAACAAACACAGGATAAGTAAATAAATAAATGGATTTAGATGGAGTGTGTCCACCAGACAGAGTAAGTTACAGGTTCACCTGAGAATTTGCCAGGTTAAGATTAGGATTAGGATTCAAAAGGTGGCATCAGTTTAAAAACAGATCATTTTTACTATTTGATCTTAATGTAAAATCTGCTGTGTGTGTGCGTGTTTGTGTGTGTGTGTGTGTGTGTGTTCCTGTACACCCATACACACAGGTCTCTAATCAGTCTTTCAGCAGTAAATGTGATTCAGCAATTTTGAGTAAAGTAACCTAAAATTGGTGACGTTAAACAGAAAATAACTTTATAATACACATCAATGGATAAATATAACCATTTAATCTGCTGCATGTATGAACACACACACACACACACACACACACACACACACACACACACACACACACACACACACACACACACACACACACACACACACACACACGATGCTTCTCCCTCCCTGTGGTGTCATAGATACTGTACGTAGGGGGGAACATAGTTCTGACTGTTACAACACGTTACATCATCTGTCTACCTTTGACTTCTCAAGAGGAATCCCCCCCCCCAAAGAAAGAAAGAAAGAAAGAAACCAAAACCCTCGTGACCTTAAAGGTGAATGGGGTCGAACATTTGTCAGAATGTTAAAGTTTAAATCAATCACAGGGAAAATACTACTTGATATTGATGCTTAAAAAGGGCAACGGTCAAAATGTCCTAGAAATAAAACAAATTATAATTATAAAAAGAAGGATTTTATTTTCTTAATGTGGTAAATAAAAACACGCAGGACGGAGATAATTGTCTCTACAAGGATGTTAAAAATGTAATTTGTAGTAAATGATGAGTTTATTTACTAAAGCGGGCTTTCTGCCTCCTTAGTTCCTGTTAGCACACCACACTCCTAATAAGGTTGGTGATAAATTCCAGGTTAATGAGCCAGAGCCATTATAAATTAGCATAAACTGATACACCAGCGAACTCCTTCAGCAACATGTCAAATTCTTCAGTGTAGGACAGATGACACGTCCAGTGAGCGATGAACCTACGGCTACACGGTAGGTTCACACGTATGTAAATCTGATGATGATGAAGTCATGAACCTCACCACACATCACTGTTCCAGGATTCATTGATAATATGAGTTTCCATCAGTCCAACACAACATCCTCATGATAATCATCGCCAACACTGGCCTGTTTGTCTTTTAGCGGGACCTGATGAAGAGTGTCTGAACACATTTTGATGAAAAGAATGTAATTTAAACACGTGGGCAATACTTTAGTTTGCATGTTGTTACGTTATTGACACCTATACATGTTCAGTATTAAAGGTCCCATATTAAACTTTTTTAGTCACACAGCTGCCATATGTGTGATAATACATTGATGAGTCCAGTTCACTTTGCTGAGGGGGGTAAGGGGGTGAATTTTAGGGGTTTGGGGGTGCCAGGGTGGTAGAGTTCAGCAGGGAGACAGCTGTTGGGAACTAGCTGTTCCTGAACCTGGTGGTCTTTGTTTGGATGCTCCTGTAGCGCCTCCCAGAGGGCAGGAGGGCAAACAGTCTGTGCGCTGGGTGGCAGGAGTCTCTTTTGATGTTTGATGTTCTCCAGAGTCAAAGCTTCCTGTAGATGTCCTCAGTGGTAGGAGGTGTGGTATCGCCTTCCGGTCCGAGACAGATCAGTTCTGTACCAGACTGTAACACAGTTGGTCAGGATGCTCTCGACGGTGCAGCGGTAGAAGTTCACCAGGATGTCTGAAGAGAGATGTTTTTTCTTCAAAAGCCTCCAGAAGATGAGGTGCTGGTGATCTTTCTTGATCAGAGTGGAGCAGTTAGTCCTCCAGGTGAGGTCCTGTGACATTTAGACGCTCCACCGTCACACCACTGATGTGGACGGGTGGATGGGTGACAGCATTCCTCCTGAAGTCCACCATGAGGTCTTTTGCTTTGGATGCTTTGAGCAGCAGGTCATTGTTGTTACACCACACGGTCAGGTGAGGCCCAGATCTGTGATTGGTTAGTAACTTAAATGCTGAACACACACACACACACATAGATTTTAGCTTGGAAACAATGATTACACCTCACGCGTCAGTCTGTTGTCAGCAGTATTCCTTGAGGGTCTGTGTGTGCAGCTAAACGACTGGACGCTGCTGTGGAAATGACCCAACAAGTGGAGCATTAAGGGAGATTGGGTATAATGATGAACACTTCCTTTGAACTGAACTGACACATCCCATCATGGAAACAATGTGATCAGTCAGACCAGAATAAGCGACTTATCTAAATTATAACCCTGCTATTTGATCCTTGTGACCTTCTCGACTCATTTCCTATCTTTTATTCTTTACAATGATTCTGTATTACGTTCTGGCAGCTGTCCAGACACAATGACTTCCCCTACCTTCCACTCTCCATATTAACTCATGCACTCAATCTGCTTTGCATAGAATTAGCTTTGGACTCCACAGGGGTATTTTCTGTATGACAAGCTGGGGGGTTGCCAGCATCTCCATGGAGGGCTTCATTATAGATGAGTACTGATCTTGTGGCCGTCCCTCGTGTGATGATCATTTTTCTGTTCAGGGGTAGAGAGTTTTGGATGATTAGCCAACTGTAAGCTGTCTGCCTACGATGCTGACCTCATGGCAGTCACTTCATACTTGAGTGCGCTAATTGGCCTATAAATCCTTAAGGAGTCAAAGAGTGACAGTCGGTGTCCACGTGGCCCACTGGGGGGCTGTGCTGTTTTCTAGTTGGAGGCAACACCATGAAAATGGTTGCATTAATTGCAATTGTTTGATTTGTGGCTCAGTTTTGGTTCCAGGTTTGAGTTTGTTTCAAGAAACCAAATAGAGACACCAGCCCTGCTGTCCATCCTGTGAGCCGGTTGGGATCCAGTCCCTACTTGTTGGAGAGAATGAAAAGGACACTGCTGAGATGGTTTGCTGAATCCGACTGCCAAGTTGACCTGATAAAATATAAAAAACAAGTGATCTGTACACCTGTCATTAATACTCCTTATCCCACAAATACTGAACATGTCTTCCCACCCTCGTTGTCCTCACCAGTACGTCCTATGTCCCGACCATCAATCAGTCGCTGGGGCAATAACAGTCAGTGAGGATCCTTCATCAATGAATTTGTGGAGCGTGTCACGGCTCTAACTATCTCTGTACCAGTCTCAACCTTGTGCCCACAGTGTGGAGTTCTCTCCAGAGTTTATGATGTTATTACAAGTCAGAGTGCACTGAGGGATTAGCCATGGATAATTAGAAGTGTATTTACGGTGGCTGTTTCATTACATTAATTTCGAGTGGCGATATAATGTCAAAATTCAGAGTGGGCTTGATTGGAATTGGGAGAAGGTGGTTATAAATTTGGAGAAGATTTAAGATCTAACCATTAAGAATGTAGAGCTCCCTCTCCTGATTAAAAGTTGCTCTTCAGTATTTTCAGAGCAGGTTTGTGACCTCCTGTCTGATTGAGACTACATATAACCAGAACTTGGTCTGTGAAATGTATCAGCATTCATCTTTATAGCACCAAATTCCCTCTTTTCCCCATCCATCAGCAACAGATCTGCACTGCAACATAAATGACCATAATAACGTCTAACATAAAACATACTGTACCTGGAACCATTGTGTGGCATTGTGACCTTTCACACCTATGCAAATTTGATGTTCTTGAACACGATTGGAACCCAACTCTGGACAAATGATTAGCTGTTTTAGAGAAAACAGTTAACAGATTACAGATAATCCAAAGTATGTTTAACCAGCTGTTAAATTAACACAAGGCAACACAATGGTTAATATACGGTTATACAAGCAGTAACAAGGTTTCACAAAGAACACAGTATTCAGCCCAGACACTTCCAAATGAAATCTAAGCGTATGAGACACAGATTCTTACAATCAATAATAATAATCTCGTGTGAATTCCACTGAATTGTTGCCCTCTGTTTATGAGGAGCTGGGATTTGACCAAACCTCATATCAAATTAATTATATGCAACAAGGGTAATGCTAACAAGTGTGGACTGTGGATTTCATCTCTTATAAAATTTGACATATGGTATTAAAGTATATAAGAAGAGCCGAACACTTCTGGGTAGTTGAGAAATGTTCTGTCAGATCTTCAAACTAGTGATTTTATGCTAGCATGATAACATCCAACAATCACTCATTTCAATTTGCTGCACACTTGTGTCACCTTTTATTATCTCCTTCACAAAACAGGCGCTCCTCACACCAGAGCACGGCGCTTCTTTCAGAACATCTGAATGGACAAAACAGAGTCGTCTCCTTAATGACTGCCTGGAAAAAACACTTTTTTCCCCTATAACTAATGATACAACATTAGATGTGGGGAAGTTAACATCATCAACGATACGCTGTGCAGTCATCCTCTTAAATATAGATTTTAATAACAAGAGAGCACAGGTCTTGTCAGTAAAAGCAGAGTGTGTGCTCTTGGCACACACACTCTGCTGTCTTGATGCATTAGTAATTTACAAATCTCTGTCAATGGGGAAACTCTGGGAGAGGATGCGCTGTAAAATGTTTGATACTGGGAGCCAAATGAAATATCCTGCATCGTACAGTACATTGAACAGTAAGATTACAAAAGTGTGCAATATTGGTCCATATTGAGGTCTTAACGGGGGGTCCGACGTTGTCCCCAACAGAACTGCTGGGATACCAGAATTAAGTGATATTTTTAAACACATTTTTATACTCAATCAAAAATAAATCAGCTGTATATTTTGTGTTAAAGGGTAAGTTATACATGTCTAATTGGACAATCCAATCCCACGTACTAGCTGCTATGTGTGTAAGCCTGATGTATTAGAACTGGTGGTGATGGAGCCTCATTGCTGGCCAAAGATTGTGACAATTTCTTTTATAGCCATGATGACCAGTGTATTTTATTACCATTTATTATAATTTATCAGATATTTTCCGTCTCCTGGTCCAGTGCTGCAGAACAGCAGCAGCCTTACCTGTTAACCTATGCATGAGAAGAACACTCCTCCCCACCAGCCCCATGTTGGAGTCAATACAGAGTCAATATGTTGATGCTGGCTCTAAAAAACCCTGCAGTGGTTTAACTTTTGTGTCACTTTCATTTTTATGGTGAGTGAGCCTCTTTGCAACTTACTGTTGAAAACCCTGCACTGCGCCGTGTAGTCGCCATGGGAACCGGCTACATGAATACCATCTGTATCATTATCCTCTGTATTGTGGCTCTAAAGAGGGGCAGACACAGAGAGATGAATGAGAAAGCAACAGGGAGACGGAACGGAGAGGATAGAGGAATGAAAAAGACGGGGCCCTGGGGACCCCTCTGCACCTCTCACCCATTACTGCTCTGGAAGAAAAAAAAAGAGAGGAATAAAACACAGCTGCAAGGTAGAGCAGAGGAGAACATGAGCCAAGGACGAACGGAGAGAGATATCAGATGAGGAGAAATGAAAGGAAAATGTTAGACATGAGAGGAGGGCAGGGAGGGAACGGACGAGACAGACGGGTGGAATCAGAAAGACAAACGTCTGAAAACGTGACGGTGAACATGCACGACAACATGAGTGTGTGTTCAGGTGACAGAGACACAGTGAGCACGAGGATATAATTGTACAATAACATGAAAGCATCAGAGCTGACAGAGGAAAAACACAAAAATATGACATAAAAGACCCAAAACCCATTACTTTCAGTTCAAACCTGTGTCGTGTTTCATTCATTTATTGGTTCTGTTTTAGGACAAACAACACAATCCCCTGACAGGACGAGCTGGAAGGAACTTTCCTCTGAACGCCACTCAAATGAACCACAAACAGGACCTTAGAACTGTGATGGAACCTCCAGGTCATTCTTGATATGGTGATGATTGCATTGAGCCTTTAAGACACATGGGTGAAACTCAAGGCCCGGGGGCCAAATGTGGCCCTCCACATCATTTTATGTGGCCCGCAAGAGCTTAAAAGCTCAGTGTCTAAAAATAAATAGGTCAAAAGTGTGATTTGTCCAAAACTACATTTCCCACAATGCAGTAGTTCAGCCCATTTGAACTCTGACTAAACGTAGTGAACAAAGTTAACGTCCTAACTTGTGTCTGATGTTATTTTTCTTTGTTGATTGATAGTTTGATCCTTGATTGATGGAGTTCTGTGGGTTTAATAACCTGACAAATGAAAAGGATTTATGTTAGAACAGAGAAACAAACAAACATGTTTTTTCTGTCTAACTGTAATGTTTGGAGTAAGTAAGTAGTTACATTTATGCTACATTACATTGAATTACATTGAGTTACATTTGTAAGGTGAGTATATATAAGTATCTGGCCCTTTGAGGACAGCCATTATACTGCTGGTGAAAATGAGTTTGACACCCCGGCTTTAAGAAATTGTATTGTCTTTAAAATGTCAAATGTTTGTGGGCGGGACCAGGCAAAATGAGTAATTCTTTAAGTCTTTAAGTGTGTGATTTAAATGATTTAAGACGTTATACTGTATTTAGATTTCTTGTTGGATGAAAACACCTGGTTGCTCAGATGTTTAAATTAATTAAGTGAGTTTTCACTAAAATGTATGGTACAAGATAAAAGCCTATGTATGTAAGGCCCTTTATGGAGGCTATCAGGACTGACTAACTTTATCTCCCATCTTCTGGTACAATAAGTCAGAGCCCACTGACAGCTGAGCAGATACTCTACAGAATAATTAATGTAGATCCTGATCCACACCTGTCAAATGACCAGTCTGAGTCAGATATAGACGGCTCAGACGATGAGTCAGAGGACGAGCTTCACCCACTGTGTTCCAGGAGTGACACAGATTTAATCCTGAAATCCCCTATTTAAATATATGGTGGCTACATTTTCGGTTTGTCTTTAAACAGTTGTTAAACATTCAGAATAATGAAGGCAGAAGGAAAGAACAGAAATTATAATGTCTACTAAACAATAGAGAGAAAAAAGTAATTTTTTTTACTTACAAAGGAGAAAGGAGAAAAATGACAAATGATCTCGATTCATCAGATGAGCAAAAGGAGACCGCCTCAGCCTGACAGACAAATTTCTGGTAAAAGACAAAAATAAAAAAGCTCTGGTTCACCTAGCCTGCAATGTTAGCACAGGGTTTGGGTGTGCAATTACTCTATTGCTGACATATCTGGCACAGAGCTGGAGGGAAGTGTCACACTGCAGTGTGCAGTGTGTGTGCGCGTTGGTTGAGGGTAATACGACTCCAAATAGGATGCTAATTGAAAAGATTATATTGAACGAGGCTCGGAAGGTGGGCCAATTAAACTTCAAGTGCTCAGGAGACATAGATTTCTTACAATATGATGTAATGATTTAGTAATCAAACCTTAAGATGTTTTATTACTTCTAGAGCAACATTTTCAAGTTAATGTAATATGAGAAGCATCATTAACAGATTAAGGACACTGTATTCACTTCCACTAAAAGCATTTTGTTTTTGACCTTTTAATATTCTTTATCAAAAACAAAGAAAAACTTTGCAGGGACCAAGAGTTTCCAGTGAAAATGCACTTTTAAAGAATTAATTTTAAGAATTATGTACTCAAATTCCTGACCTACTGACAGCGCGATTTTTTTCCGAATATGGAATTAAGAAAATACATTCTTCTCCTTTAAACTGTCACTCTATCTTTCCTTCTCTTCCCTTCTTTCTCCACCTGTCTTCACGACGATCTAGTTCCACACTACATATGGTGACACGTTGTGTCCGATCAACAGTCACTCCCATCATCCATCTCTGCGGCCCAGGTCCTCCTCTGCCGCCTTCATCACATCCCGGTTTCCATCTGTCACAACTTTCCTTTTCAGACAACTTTTAAAATGTATCCTTTACAGCTGCTGCAAGGAACTCCATTGTAGAATTGAGTTTTCAGTGTAAAATATATTTGTAAATAAATAAATCAATTAATTTATTAATTACAAGGTCCTAAGATCAGTTTGTAGTTCAGGACATAACTGTTCAAAACCGATAAGAATTTAAACACCAATAAAAAGTAAATATTTAGTGACTTTTTGGATCTGTTGTGTAGGACTAGGTGTAGATGTCCCTCAGTAGTACTGAAGGCACCGATGAGACTCTGTGGAGTTCAAGTGAGTGATGGCGTCCTTCGTGTTGTCACGTGGGCGCCCTCGTTCACTGATGTTTCTCTGATTGACCCACGACACCTCCAGAGGGTCCAGCAGTGAGTCCCAGGTTCACTCCCTAGATGCCGTCAGCTCAATTGAAGGCCCAGGTCAGATCTGTTCTTTTCATCCACAGCCACTGGCTCCCCTTCTCAGCAGCCTTAGAGGTCCTTGACTGCCTGCCTGTGGGCCTTCCCTCGCACTCCCATCTCCCTGAGTAGCCTGAATGTTGATGTGGCTACAGACCCTCTGCAGCCACCCTCTGGTAGGCTGCAGAGGAGGTAATACCATCACTTTCCAGTCTTGTTGTTGTGCATCCGTAGCGAGGTCAGTATACCTCAGCTTCTTCCGCTCATAGACCTCCTCCCCTGACCCTCTCAGGGCACTGTGAGCTGAATGATGTAGACGAGCTTGAGCGAAGGTGACCACAGAACAAGGTCCGTATGAAGGTTGGTGGATGCTATCTCAGGTGGGAAGCAGAGTTTCTTGTCCAGGTCTGTCAGCAGCTTCCAGTCTCGTGTTCTGCCCAGCTGTCCAGCATCAGCTCTTAAGGTGGTGATGCTGGCCCGTCCCTCTTGGATGAATGGTGTTGGGTGCCAAGAGGATGACGGGGGAGGAAGGGCATTCACGGCTGTGCGTTGGCCCTCCAGCACCGCTGCAAGACACCTTAGCACCTGGTTGTGCCACCAGATGTATTGGCCCTGGGTGAGGCTGGTCCTGCATCCCACCAAGATGTGCCTCAGTGTTGCCAGACTTGGACATAGCAGGCACGTGGGGTCTTCGTCATACCACTGGCCTAGGTTTGCAGGAAAGGGCAACACATCATAGGCTGCCCCGAGGGTAAAGCTCGCCCTGAATGTCTCCCACAGATCTTTCCAGGAGATCTTTAGCTTCTCCAACCCTTCCCATGCCATCCACTGTCCTTTGCCTGCACCACAGCTTGTGTGTGCCTTCCTGTTTCCTCTTCCAGCCGTACCTCCTGGCCTACCAGCTTGTGTCTCTCAGCTGGGTTGGCCTTGCTTCAGGCCGGTGTACTGGCCCCGAGACCAAGACCAATTCTTCCTTCCTGAATTCGGCCCACAATGTCCCCGTGTCTGAGCGCTGCCTTTGCCTACTCAGTTGCAACCAATGGGGTCCACTTCCTTCCAGTGGCCAAGATGGGTGCCGTTTGGGCTACAAATGGATTGCTCGAATCTAGTAGCATCATCTCCAGTCTGACCTTGGCACACTTGTACTCCTCAGCCAGCCTGGAAATGGACAGATGTAACATTCCTTTGCCGTAGAGCCCAATGCTGCTGAGGCACCTGGGAAGGCCAAATCACTTCCTTGCAATATGAGCTAACCAGTCTCTCCAGCTTTTCCACCTTTGAGAGCAGAACTTCATAGAGGGTTAGTGGCCACAGAAGATGTGGGAGTAGCCCATACTGCATGCACCAGCCGTACTGTGCAAGCCTTGGTCGTGGTCAGTGTTGTGAGGTCATCCATATAGGCCCAACCACCCAACGAGAAGCCCGTATGATGACTTCCATGGCTGGGGTGAAGGCCAGCGGGGAGATTGTGCAGCCGGCCATGATTTTCTATTCCAGAAGTTGCCACGCCGTGGTGTACTCTGATGTTGTCACGCAGAACTGGATGTCCTGGAAGTACTTCCTTCCAGTGGCCAAGATGAGTATCACTTTCCGTTATATCACATGATTAATGTTCAGGCTCTTAACAGGCATCGTTTTACTATTCTAATCAGGGCCCTGAGACTGTACACACCTATTATCCAAAGATTCCTCCAGGGTCTGTGTCTGGCGGCGGGCCCCTGAATTATTTATTTTCCCTTTGGGTTCAATTGTGAGGAAAATACTCCATTCTCATTTCACTGTCATTTAAAATGAATGAATACCCAAACAAGTCAAGGATGTGGTGCAATGAAAAGAGTCTGCAAAAACAGTCATGCTATTTAAAAACTTTTCCTAATCAGTGAAATAATTAAATATCTCACAGTGATTCTTCAAGGTGAGCCAGTCACCATCATCACAGAACTGCAGATGAACATTAAATGGGATTAAAGGCGATGGACTCAGCAAGAGGCTCTCCATGACAACAGATCTGAGGTTATTTCAGTTGACTTAAGGCAGTGACTGTTTTCAAATGAAGGAGAGCAGCTGGGTTGGTTGAAACCAGAAATAATTGACTATTCGTGACACCCTCGAAGTTGATGAAATTTAAAACTACATGAATACTTGTGTGTGAAATTGAGTTTTAGTTGTTATCATTATTTATTATGGACACTAGAAAGGCAAAAAAAAGGCAAACAATCAATGGAGGATGAGTGTTCACAAACACGATCTAGAGATACTGAAGTTCATCTCTGTTCTACACCCTCCAGCTGTGTGGCCCCACCCCCTGTCTGTCATTGGCCTGCTCTGGTGTTTTACTTCCTGATCCTGCCTGTCTCCCTCTGCTCATCAGCAGAGACACAAGACACACCTGTGGGTCATTGACTTCAGGTGCTGCTAAAGCCAGACTCTACTCTCCTCCTGCTGCCAGGAGATTCCTTTGGTTCCCTGCATGTTAATATTTGAGTTAACGTTTCGGGTACATGAATCTGATGGTATGCTGTTGGTTAATTCTATCAGTGTTAAGTTTCTCCTGGATTTTCTGTTGCTGGTTTGGTTCCTTGTGGTTAACGCGTTCCAGGAACCACATGCGAATAACGAATTCCGTGACAGAGCATTAAACTATTAATTTTATTATTTACAGTAATTTAAACGTGAATGAACCCCCCCCCATACTGATATTAAACCACCTTCTATCTGCATTACCTTTGAAACACTCTGATAGACTGTTTAAAGCATTTTTGTGTCTCACGGAAGTCCGAGACTCACAGAACGTAGCACACTTCTGGATGCCGTCAGCCAATAGAATGTGCGTACGGTATCATGTGACTGCCTACCAAAAATCCGCATTGAGGAGAAATTGAAATCGCGAGCGTTGATGCATGAATGCGCGACGGTGTACTGTATTCCTGTTCATGGTGGTTTATTGTCTTTATTCTAAACATCACAGATAAATAAAATCTCCAGCAGAAATGAATTCACTGTAGTTAACTTCAATTGCTCACCTAATTGTATTTACAGCACTTTATATATATATATATATATATATATATATATATATATATATATATATATACAGTATATACTTTGATCAGATTGCTTAGTTTTAATTTGATTGCGTGCTTCTTAATTGGACATGTGAATAACTGTGGATTCACCCCTGGAGGTCTAACGCAACCAATTAGATGGTTATTGCATCCAGACAAGCTCTCCCCTCAAGAAATATCATTTATCCTCCTCCTGTGAGTGTGTGTGTGCGCTTCTATCTTGCTGTGCTTCCGTTTGTGTATTTCACACAGAAGAATGGCCAACTTGCTGAAGGACACACAGATACGGAGGTGGATGTGTCACTGTGGAGAACAGGAGAGGAGGGAAACTGCAGATGAAGAGAAAAGTGAGATGAGAAGTTGGGCAGAGGAAGAGGAAAGGGGTAGAAAGCAAAGATCCTTAAGTGGCTCCTAAGAGGCTTCAAATTGGTCATTAGTGTAATCTTGAGGAAAAGCAGAAGTGTGTTCCGTCATGGCCAACGGGAATTCTCTGTGTCTCTCCATCTCTCTGTCATTTTGTCTCCCATCACTTCTTCTGCTTCCTCGTGTCTTTTTGAAGGACCTTACCATCTTTTTACCCCCCATGTGTCTCTCACACAGCACTTGACTGTGGTTTGAATTTAATGCCACTGGTGCACCAGCTTGGGACATTTCTGAGTGTTAGAGGGGTAATTGGAATGAATTGTGAAATGTATGCAAGTCATACATGTGTTACATCCTTCAGCAGGGTATTATGTGGACCCAGAGTAATGTCCATATCGTTTTTTCAATGAGTGTGATTGGTGACTGTGAAGTCAAAAGTGAAATTCTGTGAATACAGCTGTAGCAGTGTGAGAGCTGCCAGTACTGGTTTCATCCCAGTCTACACAGTGAGGATTGTGTTTCTACCTTTCCTCCTCAATGGGTCAGTATTCTTACCCAATACACAGCAAAGCGGAGCAGATAGTTGGTCCATTCTTCTGTCCATGTGTCTGTATGGACCATAACTGATGTGTAAATGCATCATGAGGAACACTTCCTTCGTTGAGACAGCTTGACTGAAACGTTTGAATCAAACCTGGCAGCAATTTTGCTTCCAATTTCAATTGAGGAAGCAAATTTGGTTTTAAACATTTTCAAATAAGTATCATAATTCTTAAAATCAACCCTGATCAGCACATAAAATCAGGACAATTCATCAAAGTATTTTTGCTGCATTCGACCCGTCCCTAAGGAGTGGATTGGCTCAGGCTGCCTCGCCCACCTTCTGAAGACACACCTTTTAGTATTAGAACCTACGGCCCCTGTTTTTCATAAGGGGTGTTGGGGGCTAGTGATGAGATACCCTAAGGTCGTAAGCATTTTCACATCTAGGTAGGCTCGTAAACGGACACGCTCCACTCTGGATGAGTCTGTGGTTTCAACTGTGTGGCAGTGGTGAAATGAACTCTCCAAGCTAACATACTGAGGTACTAAAACTGTTCTTCCAAAGTCTGATGGCTGTTTTTTTGAGTGGGCGAGGTCAGCAGAGTTCAACAAAAAACAATGTGATTCTGGAAACTTGTAATCAGGACGAGCTGTTGGACTTGTGTAAATGCTTGTGAATACGTAGTGAGTGTGTGGTCAGCTGCACTGACTTACTGGTCCAGACTTTGCCTGGATAGAGTGATTTGGAGCTGGTATTTAGATTTAGGCAGCCACAAGAAGCTATTTTTCTCATTTCTCTAAAGAGATAAGTTCATGCATGACTATATATTTTAAATGGAAGAGGTTGTAATGGACATCTGCATTATAATGTGGCTTTTATAGCTGGACATTAACCTCCCTCTACCATTGTATCTGCAAAGGGAGGCTGGATCAAGCTGAACTCATTAGTAGTCACCCCCTGTAGCTTGTTGAGCGTGTCCACTCTCTGGTGTGGAGACACAGAACAAACATGATGCTGTACATGTGAACCTGCTGGCTCTGATGATATCAAAAAATAGATATTGTCAGATTAACTTTTGGTTCTGCTCCTAAGTTAGTCACACTGGTCCTTATCACATCTTCCTTATGCGTACATCTGGTGGATGCATCTGCCTGATAATATTTATTCCTGGTAAATGAGGCCAGCTTATCATTAAATTATGAAGATTGTTGAAGATTCTAGCTATTTTATTTTTATCGTTCAATTTATGCAGTATTCAATCATGATTGGGCGTCGCACAGAAGTACAACGTGCAAATAATTCAAGTCATCTTTTGCTTGTAGCTCTGCAGACGTAAAACTGGATTTGCTGCACTATGGTTTTCTAGAATTGTGTGAATACAGACGTCATTATGTATTATATGTACTAGAGACTGTTCTATTTTATTACCATTTTTACTATTTTATCTCCAATTACACTTCAAGAATTTATAGTATTATGTTTTTAATACCCCAGAAGGAGAATATTGAAATATTTATCATATACAGTAGATTTTGTAGTTTTCATTGGAGTCCATCACTTACTACATATCTAAGAGACACAAATGAGGCCACTGTCTTTCTGTTCTGCAGAGTTAGATTTCTGACTATCTAATTAGAGAGGGGACATATAATTTTATGCAACTGTGAAGTCCAAACACACATGGGCTATTTATGAACATAAATAAGTTCTAATATGTTTGTAAAAATGTAATACTTATAAATATTGCTGTTTCAAGCAGACTGACATATGTGTTAAATTTAAATCATTTTCCTAAAAATAGCCCTTACCCTCATGCCTTTGTATCTCCTATCAATACTTTGTTCACATATGAAACATTGCCACTGAATATCAACCAATTTTTTTCCAAAACACATTTTTGTGTGCATTTTTTGCTCTTATATATTTTTACAAACACAGTGTTCCACCAACAGTTTTCTGCTCTTGGTTTCACTGCTAGCGTTATCACACAAAAACTCACAACTTTTGACACAATTTGGTGGTTGAGTGTGAGATCTGAGGGAGAAAGTCAATATTGCAAAAGATCAGGACAAAGATCGGGTGAAATGGAAAATAATCCCAATCTGATTCCAAATTGCAGGGGTGTGTTTTGGTTGTCATATTATAAAGGTCAAACTATCTTGGCTTTCAGCTGTAATGACATAATGGGGGGACTGAGTTGCACCGGCAAAGGTTTGGGCTATTTGAGTGCTCTAGTTTCTTTCTACAGCAGAGACAGCCCAGTTCAAGGAAAATATATTTCCAGCTGTGAAATACTTTATTTTCATTTCATTGCTGATTTCATGGGATGTTTTCTGCTTAATTGGATGCAATAACAAACACAGTAAGAATAACAGGCAAGTTCATTTTTACATCTGATGTTCAACGACGAGCCCCTGAAAGCTCATTGATCTTTGAGTAAGACTGCAAAATGAGAGAGAATGTGAGCACCTGCTCAGAGCCATTAGTGAATGCAGTTACTATCTGCAACCTAAATTAATGTCTTCAGATCAGTGGTAGTGTTGATGTTCCATTAGACACTAGTGTCAGCTCCCAGTGTGCCCGTCTGCAGACTAAGGAGATGGAGAAAAATGGATAGCGAAGGTGACTAAATGGAGAACGACAAACCCAAAGAGGGTGAAAGTAGGGGAGAAAGGACACAGCACTAGTGAGGTGGGAGGACGACTAGACAGATATATAGATACAAGAAGACAAAGGATACCCAGAGGCAGGCAGCAATGAATGGAGAGAAAATGGACAAGAAAGGACAAAGAGATGGGAAGAACCAAAAAGAATGAAACAATGGCAGGAAAGATGAAGACAAGGATGGGAAACGGGAAGTGACAGAAAGAGACAGATCAAGCAACAGAGAATTAGGAGGAGACCCTGGAGTCAGAGAGGCAGAGGCAGTCAGGGACTCATTTATTTAACAGGGTTGCCATGGCAAGTAGCAGCTATGATGAGTGTGTGGGCTGATTATGTAACCAACTGACTATAATTTAACCAGCTGACAGGATATCTTGACCAGCATTCCTCGGTGAAGGCGGACATTAGTGGAATGGAAATATAGGCTGTAACACCCATATTTTGCCAAAATAGTGTCACTGGCAAACTGATTTAACACAAGAGGAAAGCAGCACAAATGGTGACACTGAACCACACATTCAAGAGTTATACCCTCATTAGTCAACACATTGTCAACCCTTTACAACAACAGTGGTGTCCACAGGGTGCACCGGAACCCTGCAACGGCAGGAATTAGCAAAAAAAGGCTGATGCAGTGCAGCAGTCACGTTCTGTGCTTCTTCTTCAGATACAGACTTCCTGCTGGAATGACATACTCAGTTCCCACAGGGGTAGGTTGAACACCCAGACAAACTGCTACAGCATCACAATACAATGATAGAGGTAAAATAACCAGCAGATGACTTTTGCCATCTACCACTACTGTGTGAATGTAGTGGTAGTGCTTTACAACACTGACCTGTGTTGTAAAGCAACACATGTCTGAACTGTCATTTGTATGAACACCTTCTATCCAGCCACATTCTGATTAGCAGTTTTACCATTTTATCACATTTTACATTTTGACAGGGTGCACACAGAGTGATTTTAATAAATTGTGACTAAATACACAATGTACAGTACAACAGTCTTTTAGTCTAGTGTGTCAGCTGAATCATTGTTATTTTTGCAGCATGGTAATGAAACATGGTAATGAAACATATGGCAAACACGTTTTGACGCTGGTGCATATATAAAAACAAGTAACCCCCAGAACAGGTTGGTTTGGAATGGCAGGGCTCTTATACAACAATATGAATATATTGTGATGTTGAGTCTGCAGGCAAAGACTAGAAGATTATGAAAGCCCATCTCTTTCCATGTTTTGCCAGCTTTTCTTCACCTTTCTCAGTTATCTGTGAAAAAGTCTTAGCCTGACATTGTACTGAATAATTTCCAGCGTTTGAGTAAAGAAGAAGCATCAAAGGCATCCAAACAGCACTGTCAGAACACTAAAATAGTCCTCTGATGCTTTTGTTCTTCTTCTGTTTATGAATCATGTTTTATTCAACATCTTTGATAGTTTGCTTCCTGCTAAACAAACTGCATTATGTCAGTAAGGCTACAGAAACAGAGCAAGACAGAAAACAATGACATAAAATCAAGCAATTAAAGCAAATGCATGAGAGATGGATCTGGTAAATCCTCTCAGAGAAATTCAAACACATACAGAATGGTCATTCCATAACAAGGGTCCACCAGTTAGCGTCCATCATTACGCTAGGTAGCTTTGTTTCATTGAGGCTTAATTCATGATACTGAAAGAAAAAAAACAGGATAGTGAAACAAACACATTTTATTAGTCTCAAAGACTAATTGCATAGTTTCAGTAAAAGACTGATGCAAAAAGAAGCAAAGATTTTTTAAAAAAAAATTATTTACTTTAAAGCATGTTTAGTCACAGAAACGAACAAATAGACATTCATTAAATCAGCCAACAACCAAACACAAGTGGACATGGAACACACATCTTTGACATACCACAAGTTCAAAATTGTCAGAAAAGTTTCGAATATCAAGTTCAAAAGTTACTAAATTGTTTTCTTGTTCTATGTTAATAGGCATCCTGTGCTGAATGAACTTCAGAGTCCCAAAACAATCCAAAATGTTTTTGGACAAAATTGTTGGTGCCCCTCTGTTAACGATAGAAAAATCCACAACAGCTATTGAAAACACTTGAAACTTACACAAGTAACAATAAATAAAAATTTATTGAAAATTAAGCAATCAAAATCAGTCATCACTTTAAAATTTTCGTTCAAAATATATATATATAAAAAAAAAAATTACTGAAACATACCTGGACAAAAATGATGGTTCCTCTGTAAAAGATTTTTAAAAAATGACCCGAGGGACATGAATAACTCCAGTTTGTCTTGTAATTAGCATCACAGGTGTGTTGAATCTCACAAGTAGTCAGTCTGCCTATTTAAAGGATGACAAATAGTCACTGTGCTATTTGGTGACGTGGTGTGTACCACACTGAACATGGACAGCAGAAAGCAAAGGAGAGAGTTGTCTCAGGAGCTTAGAAAGAAAATTATAGACCAGCGTGTTAAAGGTAAAGGCTGTAAGACAATCTGTAAGCAGCTTGATGTCCCTGTGACAACAGTAGAACATGTTATTCAAAAGTTTAAGATCCAGGGGACCGTAGCCAACCTTCCTGGACGTGGCCGCAAGAGGAAAACTGACAATAAGAGATGGATAGTTCGAAGGTATCCAAAGAGCCCAAAACAACCTCCAAAGAAATTAAAGATGAACTCCAAGGCCAAGGTACATCATTGTCAGATCGTTCTTTGAGCCAAAGTGGGAGACTAAGCTGGACACCACTGTTGAAAGAAAATCATAAAGCGAGACTGGAATTTGCCAAAATGCAGGTTGACCAGCCACAGAACTTCTTTGGACAGGTGAGACCAAACTGGTCTTTTTGGTAGGCACATCAACTCTATGTTGACAGATGGAAAAATCAGGCCTATGAAGGAAAGAACACTGTCCCTGCTGTGAAACATGGAGGAGGTTCGGTTATGTTCTGGGGCTGCTTTGCTCCATCTGGTACAGGGTGTCTTGAATCTGTGTAAGGCACAATGAAAGCAAGACTATCAAGGCATTCTGGAGAGTGTGCTGCCTGGTGTCAGAAATCTTGGTCTCAGTCGCAGATCGTGGGTCTTCCAACAGGATAACGACCCCAAATACACACAAAAACACCCAAGGATGGCTTAGAGAAAAACATTGGACTACTCTGACACCAACTTACAAGTAATTAAAATTTTCCCAAAGGCGTTGGACAGGTTACACCTGGATTAGACGCCAGCACATCGTATGGCCACGTAGAAGACAAATCATCACTAACATTCAGTGAGGTACGATCAGTTCACCCCTACCAAGGAGGTAGGAGGACGCTGGAGAAAACCCACACAGACACACAAAGAACAAACACACTCCACACAGACAGGAATCGAACCTGGAACCTTGGTGCTGTGAGGCAACAGCGCCACCCACTGTGCCACCTGCCGCCCATTTTATGCACCATTTCAACCAATCGGTGAGGTTTGACTGGTTTCTTTCCCATTTATTTACTCCCATCAGGTGACTCTCAACTAAATCAACAGAAAACTTTGAGGCTTTCCAAAAACGACAGAATTGTGGAGTAGAGTACACTGAAAGGGTCATTTAGTGTTAATCCAGCAGAGAGCAGTGGGAGCTGTGGCATTGAATTAAAAGGGTTGAGAGGTTTTTGTGTTGTGTAACAGAAAAGGCTGATGTTTTACCCATAATTAATTGACACCAAATTTATAAGACAGAAATCACATATTGAACGCCAGTTTGCAAAATTTTCAGAATAAGTGAAAGCTGTGCTCAGGCAAAATGCAGTATCTGCTAGATGATTTATAATCTTAATCTTTATTGTTAGTCAGTAGACACGGTTTTGAATGTTAATATAATTGTAACTAACGTGTATGAATCCATACCACTAGATAGAATGTGTTCATCATGTTGTGATCATCAGCTCCTTAAGTTTATTCTAACAAATATCACTTTTGTTCTGAGTAGTTGTTTTAAAGTTAGTGTGAATTTACATGCATTGCAGACATCAGCTGTTATTAATTAGTGACTTCATTCACATTCGATTCACTCTGAGCAGGAGAGGACACGATTGCAGAGACTGTGTTCAATCTGTTCAGGTATTTATGAATGAATCTGTTGAGCCATCAAAATAAATTAAATATTCATTATTATAATTATTTACCAGCTGTGCCTGGAACTATTAGTCCACCTGGTTGTCAGGCCTTCATCTCCATTCATTCTGTCTGCAAACTCACGACGACAACAGGAATAAGCCAGCAACACCCTCCATCCTGGAAAAGCTGAGACACCAGAACAACTTTTGGAGGAGAAAGCTCTCAGGTGAGTGTCGTGTCTGCTGTGTGTCTGGTGGCAGACCTTTCTCTTCCAGGTGATAGTCGCCTCACGTAGGTCATTTATTTTTGAAGAAGGAAAACAAAATAATCAGCCTGTATTGTGCATTGTAAAGGAAATGTATATAACGCAAAATACATGGACACCACACAGGGCAAACAGAGGAGCCTCTTGTCATCACGTGTTGTGTGTGCTTTGTTTCCTACAACTGACCAGTTAAATCCTGACCTAGATGACTAAACAAACACACACAATGTCTAAGGACTGAAGCTGTTTTTCTTTCAAGATGTCTTAAAAAGTCCCTGAAATTGATGAACCTATTGAAGTACAAATTCCTCCATGAGTCAAAATTTGCTCAGTGCACCTCATTTGTCTGTTCCTTTGACCAGTAAGTCAAGATTAGCCAGCAGCAACTCCATCCTGCGCTCTATGGTTGCTTTGCTCAGGTGCCTCTGGGTAAATGGGTGTGTTGTCTTTGTCAGTGGATGTGGAACATCAGATGATTTGCATACTTCTTTCTTTCCCAACACTCACTCCCAGGACTTCTGAGCAGGGCCAGACCAGCGTTCAAACGCACACAAACACGACCAGACACAGACACACACATGCGTGTGCAAACACATGACCACACATTCACATAACTCTTCCTCCACATTAAATAAATATGCTGAAGTGTTTTTAACCCACAGGTCATGTCAAACAGCATGGAAGGTATTGTTTCTGCTGACAGTCATCACCTTCAGGTAGCAGCCATTGTTTCACAAGCTACATTCACCATCATACATGTCATCACTGTGTGGACACTCACTGAGCATTAAACTGGATCTAAATCACAATTAGTTCCTTCATTGAGTTCCAATGGAATTGTTACATCCGTGAAGCAGTGATGTAATCGTCAGTGTCCGTCCGTCCGTCCGTCCACCAAATATCTTCACGACTGTGAGGACAGAGGAAACACAAAGCACATTAATCAGGCAGCAAAGGGGATGAAAATGCGATGATGACCTTGAAAAAACTAGGTCAAGGTCACATTTTCATTATCATACCAGTTTAGGTACACATCTCTGAAACCTGATGAGATATACTCACATCGGTTGTTCTTTCACCTGTACAACGCAGTCACATGACGTGTAATATTTAGCAGTGTTCTCTGAGCGAGCCTCTGATAAATAAACTCAACACCTTCATTTCCTGCAGCAGCAGCATTTTGAACTGATTAAAAACAAAACTTTGTGGATAGAACTAAGCAACCTTTCACCAGCTGTGTCACCTGAAGGAAGAACTGTTCTCGTCAAAATGTCAGTTTTAATGACGCCGTTCCAGATATGCAGCAACTCTTTTAAGTCTTAAATAGCTGGTGGAAAGCATCAACCAAAATTTTAAACTTTCCTTCTGTCGCTTCCATCATTTCCTGTTTTTCTGCTTCTTAGCTCAGCTCTTTGGAAAGAGACAGCAGTACTAAAATGGCATCAGTGATACACAGTTCAGTAACGTACTGCTAGTATTTAATCCATGGTTTTCATTTGATTTAGACTGACAATTGGAAGGTAACATTTCCTCTGACGTGGATAAGAAATAATTCAGACGAGCCCTTTTGTAATTATTTATCAAATGCAACACCGACACAGAAATGTCACTATAGGTAAAGAGTTTGTTTCCTCTATCTCTGGACAAAAAAAGACATTCTGTTGAAAGATGCTTTTGCAGTGCCGTCGGATTATTCAGCAGGAAGTTTTGCATTCCTGTCATCAGGTCTTGTGTCATCAGCTGTAAGTCAATATGAATCAGATCGCCAATCAATAACAGACATGTCAACTGTCGCATAATAACAGATACAACTTTCTCCAAACCGATGCACTTTAATACTGAGAATATTCTAGTCTCATAAAGTATGAATTATGGTATGGATTTTGAACATTTGTCCACTTATAGCTGACCCACCAGAGCTCTATAACAATGTGTGGGATATCTATGTGCAGGTGTAAGAAAAGTGAACACTGCATGCATCTAATGCATTATATAGAAATATTTCAAGAACAACAATTTGAATAAAAACTGGTTTTATATGAAATAATCATCAGTCTTGTGAATGGGAGGGCGGGGAAATGATTGCAGGCATCAGGGAGACACCCCTATTTTTACATTTTGCTAATTAACCCACCACGTCTAGATTGATAAAGTCAGATTTAAATTTCCATCGATGGAACCTTCCTGCTTTAACTGGTTAAAAAACACCTCCAGAAAATATGCATTACTTGGTTCCTTGAAACCATCTGAAACTTGTGATATTTAACAATTAAATAAAAAAGTTTCCTCCTGAAGCCAGCAAAGTGAGTGCCCATTATGATTTTGTTTTGTATTAATAGTTACATGAAGCCATTTCAGTTTACAAGATAAATGTAAATCCATTAGCAGAGGGAATTGAAAAGACTCAGCATCAGCAAGATGTCCAATGCTGCGAATAAAACCTTTATATTTCCTTTAACTGATTCAGTATTGAATGGAGTTTTGACAGAAAGCATTATCTAGCATAATTTAATCACGATGCCACAGCGGCAACACAGCTACACTTACACACAAACACACACTCACATTTGGGGTGAGTTTGGAATAACTTTCACCACAAAGTATTAATTGTACTAAACAAATTAATTAAATATAAACCTAACACAAATCTAACACCACCTGGATAAATTATTTTATCTCTTCAGTAACACAGAGTTAGATGAGTATGTAATAACTAGAATGACATCCAGTACATCCCAATGGATGAACAAATTCAGCAAAACTTGACTCATTTCTGGATCCTTAAATTGTTTTTGTTAGTGACCAAATAAAACATGGCAGCTTCTCTGAACCATTTTTAAGACTGAAATAAATTTAGTTTAGTTTGTCACACAGAGAAGCTAAATATACAGCAAACTGCATTAAAACACACAAACACCGAGTGTGAGTTCAGTGACGTCTCACTATTTGACTACCTTTAGGCAGCACAGTCTTCATTTATTGCAAACACAAGCAAACATGCAAACTGCCCACCCACGGGTGTTCTCAGTTTTTGCCTGCGCTTGTATTCCTGTGCATGTGTGAATTTGTGTGCTTGCATGTCTCTGAGTAGGTGGGTGAATAGCTGGGGTTGACATAACATGACTCTGCTGTGCAGATTTAATGAGGCAAAATGCAGAAAGCTGCCGGCATTCTGCGATGCATCACCGATGCAAACGTCTCCTCAACAGTTTCAAAAAACGCATTTGTTGTTTACTGTGTGACCAGTCAGTGGTACAGCCGAACCATCTATTTTTATTCATCGTACGTTCTCCCTTCTCTTTATATGTATGATGACCTGAAAGGCATAATATTAAACATAATAGTACTCCCAGTTCCCATGAACACAACTATCCTCAGTTCTCACCTGAATCTCTCTGATCTTAGTTCTAGGGAATGATGATGTTTCTATCATTTTACATCTAGAAGGACACTAGATGTCTGAAGATTAAATGCTTGTCATTAGCATACTTACATTTAAAAGTGGCTCCTTTCTGAACATTTTCATTAGAGTTACACAATTAATCAAACCCATCAATCAAAATGTCAATATCCAGGTCATCTATTAAAAGGGTCTCATTATTAAAATCATCCTTTTTCAGGTCTCTACATACACGCAGTGGTCCTCCCTAACCCGACCACCTCCTACAATCTGGTAAACAAACACTTCCTGCATCAATAGATATTTGATGCAGGATATTTGTGTGTGTTACTTCAGTCACACACACACACACGACAATACAAGAGAAACACTTGGTCTTACCGGTAAAATCCCGTGTTTCATTGGTTTGCGTTAGCTTAGCTCCCGTGTTATCCACGATCTCTCGTTGTCATAACGATTTTCAAAGAACACAGTGTGATGATCTCACCGGCCGGTCTGATCATTTTTACACAATGAGCCACGAGTCTCTGTTCAGTAAAGACTGAGAAAGCAGCTCCACGCTTAGCGCCGAAAAATCCAGCGTTATATCATGAAAACAAGACGAAAACACGAATCAGAGCGACACATGTAGCGGTGAAGTTAATGAAAGTTAAAAAAGCTCCAGACTATGGCGATTGATCCATCTGTAATGTAGGCGCGTTCGAGTGGCTCATGTAAACAAACGTACGTGAACATGTGGGGGACGGCAGTGTTGATTGGTCAGCTGAGGGGGGGGGGGGTAGGGAAGGCTCAGAGGGGGGGGAGTGGAGATGGGGAGCTGAGAGCTACACCCCATTAAAACACACCTTTAGAGAGCGGAAATGGATTTATCAATATTCAGTCAGAGACATTGAGGACCACCGATCACTTTGGGGCGAGACATTCTAAACACAGTGTAGTTGGACATCTGGCAGCAGAATGATATGAATTAAAAAAAGCACGATATAGGACCTTTAAAAAGTTGTGTCTAAAATGTACTTTGTTTCATATTTGGGGGGAAAAGCAGACTTGGGCTCTTTTCAATTGTCTTTATTATCTTCAGCTGCTTATCCTGGTTCAGGTCGTGCATTCAGACTCTCCTCTTTTCAATCAGTTTGCTCACTGCAGAAGGAGAGTCCAATCAACTCCTCTAGTTGGGCCAAAACTCCTCCCTGACCTGGAGTGGGAATCTGCCCTTTTCCAATCAAGAACTGTGGCCTTAGACTTAGAGGTGATGAGCCTTTTCTGACTCATTCAACTGTAAACCAATCCATTGCAAGAGTTACTTTCTTAGCACCAGGACCGCAAAATCCCTCTAGAGCAGAGATGAAATCCTAAAGCCACAAAATTCAACACCCTCTGCCACCTGAATCAGGGCCATTAATTTTATGATTAGGATTGGTGACAAAGGGAACCTCTGGTGAAGTACTGCCCTGAAAAGAAACAGGCTTGACTTACTGAGTTGTGATTCTCAAAGTGTTCCCTAGACCAACTGATGATGTAACAAGTCTAAGTCAGCAGCTCCCCAACCCACCTGTAGACCGCATGGATACAGCATCACGTTCCTCACCTGGAGCAACAGAGTTTGCCAGGATCTCTTTGTGGCCATCAAAAGTCCTCCTCCTCCCACATCTGAGTTGTGGCCACTGTGAAATCCACAACACACTTGGCATTAAGTAGCTGTCTGCTGCTTCTAGAGTCCCATAAGCTAAGCAGGTTGCATAGGACCGTTTCATCAGTTTTACAGCACCCAGCATCCAAAAGCAGATTTGGGGATTAAAGCCCAACAAGCACCAGCAATCTTGTGACCACAGCCCAGCACTACAACTACCATCTGTAGAGGTGTCATGGATTTTTGACTAGACATATTCGATATGGAATGGCACCCCGGGTATGTGTTTGAAGCTCCACCAGATGTTCCCCAAGTCCATCCAACAACCTCAATCCGTGATCTGATTCAACTCACCACCAGGTAGTGATCAGCTGACGGCTCAGCTCCTCTTCTATTAATAAATTAACATTATTATAATGATATTATAATAATTATTTACTAGCTTTACACGCACAGTTTCAGATAGCAGAATGAATGCTTGTGAGGGGTGAATACTCAGGTGTAATGACAAGTTACTATAACAAATAACGTAATAACTTCAGTGTACCAAAGAATTGTGCTTCCCTGGGAGTAGAGTTGGGTGTAGCAAAAGTTAAAAAGAGCCCTAATGTTCCCACGTTGATTGTGTGAAGGTTCATATTAAATGGCCTTAGGAGAAAACAGTTGTCAGAAAAGGTACTGTATGTCACTTCAGACCTAAACAATGAACATCATGTCCCTGAATTACCTTGGACTTGACAGCACACACATGTCTAGACTTCAGTCTGTAAACTGCAGGCCAAACCTAACAGTAATATTTGTCTATATGTGACTCAGTCCTAACTCACTCTGTGATAAAACTCCTCGGGGAATTTTGAATGAATTATTCAACCTGAACTTGTTGCCAGTTCCTTTTATCCTGACTGGTTTGACATCAGTTGCATCCAAAACAAAGTGGTTGCTCCAGATAATTCGGAGAAATGAATGAATTTGTCTTGTGATTATTCTGCACTTATAAAAATGTGAACAATCCCCTGAAAATACGGAGGCATTTTCCTGCACAATAGCACAATCATTGTCCTTTGTCGCCAGACTAGAACCTGTTAAATTACAAGTATTGTCTAACAAATGGTCTTAGCTACTTAAATAGGTAATCGATTGGTACAGTAATTATTCACAATAGACAGATCCTTGTATATGGATTTGTAGATGGGGGTTTGTGTGCAGAAACCTGCAAAACTGTAATTTAACGAAATTAAAAGATTTCCTCACTTAG
Organism: Antennarius maculatus; assembly: GCA_013358685.1. Lineage (NCBI taxonomy): Eukaryota > Metazoa > Chordata > Actinopteri > Lophiiformes > Antennariidae > Antennarius > Antennarius maculatus. The sequence continues at coordinate 751,705 of CM023614.1, forward strand.
CAAAGAAAACATAAACTGGAAAAACAAGCTAAAAAACACTAATCAATGTAAAACTTCCTATACAGTGTTCCTATACTGTGTTTGAGTTCTGGGAAGAGTACTGTGTTAGAGTTCTGAATATTCTCGAAGGTAATCTATTCAGAACTCAAACACAGTACCCCACACAGAGGGTAAACACAGCACCCTAGGGTAAATAGTCTTTTCAAACAGTCTGCTCTGTAGTTTCACCTGAGTTATGGTGTAGACAGGTATAGACAGGTGCTAAGCAAAACAATGTTGGTAAGTGATTAACATAATCCTAAAGTCAATCTATAGCTGACGGGCATTCAATACAGAGAGGCCAGTAATACATCTCTGAATACTTTCAGGTAAAAAGAAAATTTCAAAATTCAAGCTGTGGGCAAATAATCGTTGAAATGATGCCTTCAAGGTCAGAAGTTGTCTTTTTCTGATTTTCAGTTGGAATTGTGTTAACAGCAGGTCATATGTACTGTAATTCAGAGATTCCTTGCATATTGTTTGGTTATGAGAGCAAGTAGCATAATATGCTTTGATTTAGTCTTTTATTGAAATTTCAAGGCAGGAATTGAGAAGCTCAGTTTACTCAGAATCACTGTTGTGAAACACTGAGTGACATCCAGACCTTTATATTGTTCAGACAATTGTGGAGAGAGTCTAGGCTGCAGTAATTATCTGGTTTCATGGATATACTTGTTAAAATGAAGCTATAAGTGAAATTAAAAACCAGAGCTTACATCATGTATTGTATAACATGTTCCTTTGCAGAAGCAGGTCAAGAACGACTGTTATCATGGTGGATCCAGTGTGTGATTCTGGTCAAACCCACATTTCATTTTTTTCCCATTTTACTGGGGGTACAAAGAGCCCATTGGTTAACTTTCACACATTTTTCTGCCAGTCTATCCATTAAAAACAAATGACATGAAACACGTCATGTTGAAAAAAAATTCTCAAAAACTGTTAAAGGCGATTTGTACGTACAGTAATCCTTCATTACTCAAGGTTAATGTGTTCCAGGACCGGCCACGAAAAACTAAAGTCAGCGATATAGTGACCAGATATTTATTATATTATTTACGTATAACTTAAAAGTTTCTGAACCCTCCCCATTCTGATATTAAACCACCTCTTTATTTCCTTTTCCCACACTCTGATAGACACCTGCATCTCATTGAGGACTATATATATATATATATATATATATATATATATATATATATATATATATATATATATATATATATATATATATATAATTTTTTTTTTTTTAATCTGCGATGTTGTGAAGCCGTGCATCTTGAAGTGAGAATAAGCGAGGGAATATTGTAAATATATGGGGGTAAAATTGTTTATAATAGATGGATTATCATCAGCGTTTTAAATCTTTTACTTAAGGAAAAAGCTGGAGGCAGGGATAAATGGATTTTATTGAGTAAGTCAACCAGGTAGGACCTCTGAAATTCATTGGGAAAGTGGATACCAAAGTTACAGGGAGTTATTTCGCCCCATTTTTCCAGTCACACTGGAGATCACATCTAGTGAGACTCAATCTGTTTTGTACGCTTACAGTTATAGTAAAGTTTACTTTTGTATGCTATAATTGTGCTTGTGGGATGAAGAAACTGAAGTAATTGTTGTAAATATTGATGAGACCAGAAAGCAAGATCAGCCAGTGTCACTCGTCATTTGTCATTAACCGTTTTGGAGTCATTAAGCTTTTGAAAAACTCAAGCAGGGCTGAGACTAGTTCACTAGTTCAATAGTGACAACATTAGAAACGATCATCTGCGTTTAAACATCAGGGTAGAGTCCAAAAGGGGGCACAGGCTCAAAAGCTCGCTGGTATTTGATTGGCCGACCCATAATCAACCTACAAAGCTGCTTCAAATTTTGTTCATTTTGATGTCATGATTGAGTATTCTGACTGTTTTGGGATGTGAATTGTCTTCTTTAGATTGTTGCCAATTCATTTAAGTAATTGGTCTTGGAATATGTAAGGAACAGAATAGTGTAGGAACTAAACTTTTATTGGTACTGTTCTGGACTTGTGAAACTAGGACTGGTTATCGTTCAGGTGCACTTTCACTTTGTAAATGTAAAGGATAAAGAAACCGTTGGTTTCATCAGTTGACAAAGTTAATGAGGTCAGCATTGATTTGTGTTCTAATTGGGGACATTGATGGACGAAAGCCCCTTGTTTGACCCTCTACGCATCCAGAACTCAACTCTAATCAGACCGCCAATTTATTACTACTGTTTTATGGGAATTTGTTTTCTAAATGATATTTCAGTATCACAATGCATGTCTTGTTTAGTCATTTTTGCTCAGTAGGTCATTAGAGGCTGAATCACATGAAATGGAATGAATAAATACTGCACAGCGATGACGATAACGTAACTGTGTTAGCTAGACAAGTGTGTGTCACCAGAATGTCTGTATTTATTCCCATTGAGGGTAATACAGTAGCTCAGCATTATAGATAGTAAAAGGTCAAGTACAATCAATATCTGGTATCTTCCATCAAACTGACTGAGGCTGCCTTGAGCTACCGTGTCCATAGAGGGGCTTCCTTCCCTTAAGTGTAAAGACATGCTCTCATTTTGCTTCATGTACTACAGAATGTGACACCTTGCTCTCCAGTTTAAACATCATTCAGTTCCAATGTTACTATCAAAAAGTTATTTTCACAGGTGACGGCTTTTCAACTTTATTTTGAGAACTGAGGAACTAATATGTAAAATTGAACTATGCTGACAGATAGGATCTCATAGTTTACAATCTGAAAGTTTTGTTTTGTAATATATAAATTTTCTTTTGTTTTAATTTAATTTAATTTATTTATTGTTCTTTAGGGTTGTAGAGCATTGACACCAGAGAGAGAATGTCCAGTGCACTGCCCTCTTTGGTATAAAGATCACACAGAGATTTAAATAAGACGAGAAATTAATTGAGAGCAGAGCAGATGAAGGTACCATCACTCATGGTCAAGTTCATTCAAACATCTCATAAGTGATTGAAAAAAGGTTAACATATTGCTTTTCATTCAGGAAAATGCTTGGTCAGTGGAGTTTGTCCGTTGCATGAAGCTGGTTTGATAAACCCTGAGTTAAACCTGTGAGTCTAGATTGACTTACTTTGAGCTTGGAAACCCAGGCTTTGTGGTTTCACAACGGCTGCTCTGGGTCAGTTAAATCAGGAAATCGAAAGGCCTGGAAATGGCTCCCCAAATTCAGCTCACTATGGACATCAAACTCAATCTGGCCTATCTACCACTCTCCCTCTCTTGCTTTTTGCGCCCAAATAGATGGGTGGGTGTTTAGTCATGGGGTAAAGGGGGACTTTTCTTAAAATGGACTGACAGCTCTTTGAGAGACATAATTATTGCTGAATCTCATGGGTCCAAATACTTATGAAACCCAGTAACATAAAATATATATCATTAAAAAATCATACGATGTGATTTCTGGATTTATTTATTTATTTGATTGTGTCTCAAACACTGGAAATGTGTCTATGATGAACATTTCAGGCCTCTCCCCATTTTCTAAGTGGGAGAACTTGTAAAATCTCAGGGGGTGTAAATACTATGCTCCTTACTGTATAACGGTACCTCTCATAGACACAACTGTCTGGTGATGACAGGACGTCTACTAGTGGTCATAGGATCCTCTCTGGATGGACATTGAATTCCCAGCAAATTAATGCTGCACTTTTGTTGGCAGGATCCTCGTCAAAGGGACACGCCATGTTCACTTAGCGTTCACGGTGGGTAAATATGTCGTGTGCCCTACGGACTTCTGAAATATGGACTGACTTTTTCTTCTCAGACCTACGGCACAACTCGCCGTCTGACAGAATGAGGCCTGAGCGGCTCAGAAAGAGGGCAGAGTTCTAGGGAAGGCCCTGGGGTAAAACCTGTTCCTGACAAGGTTATCTTCAGAGAGTCTCTGACTGCAGTAAACACAAAGGTTCAGTTAGGGTTAGTCTTTGACTCTGGGTTAAGTTACCTCCCTTTGTGAACCGGAAACGATGGCTTTCCCTCATTTCAGGATTACCATACACAGGGTTTCTACTAAACCTGCTTTGTGAAATGGACTTCAGGTTTTAATGACAGTGAACAGTTGGTAGAAGAAATCATCAAATTTACAAAGGAAAGAACATTCATGTTTCTTTTCTGAACTAATCCTCCTGGTGAATTTGTCAGACGTAAGAAAGATCATACAGCATATCTTCTGTTGGCTGCATTACAGCAAAAATAAATACATAAAACTCGAAAACCATGTATTTTCTGTTTATGTGTTGTCTCAAACAACAAACTGTTAGTATTTGGGCACATTTATCTACAGCTTTGGGGCCCGGGGGGAAATCAGAGAGAGGGAACTCAATTCCAGCAATACAATTATGTTTCTCTGCCTGCAACAGATAGAGTCAAATGGATAAAGGGGTAAGAGTTTCAAAAATACCAGAAGGAATGGTGAGAAAAAGATATGAGTGAATTTGAGGTGAGATGACCTAAGAAAAGCTCCCACAGGAATAGTTTAGGATGCAAAGAACATGGATGGCCATGACAGTGGAGAGAAGGAAGGATGTAGGAAGTAGGAGAGAACAGCTTGGGGAGGTATCTTGGGAGCATATGAGGGTAAACTTGTAAATGCAATGGGTGAAGGGCATTTTCACACTTCAGTGAACAGTTGATGCGGATTTTCAACAACAACAATAAAAAAAATTAGATATACATTATAATAACCCTAACTCTTGGATGCAAATATACTGAAAGACACATTTGGAAATACTTTGATTCTAGCATCCACATGTTTTTAGTAGACAGTTTTAGAATTATACCTTTGATATATTTATAGCATCCAGTCTTGACCATTAAAGTCTAGATGACACCAACACCTACCATCACAAAGTACTGTGTGCAGTTAGACAGGACTCATCTGCTGCTCCCCAGGGAACACCTGGGACCCTTTAGTTTGTGTGGAATGATGGATGATGGATGGATGATGCACGGATGGATGGACCTGATGTGTTAGTATTATTAAAAGTCAATTAAATAATTATACAACACACAGGGATATATTTTTTCTTTGTTTCATTTTAAATTATTAAGTATGGGAACTATTTGAGGAAAGGTGTGATATTATGTCAGTTCTGAAACTGCAGCAGGTCTGTCATTTCCTGTAAAGGATTCTTAGAGGATCTATTTTATTAGCTAAAATACTAAAATACTTTTTATTTAAGTACTTGAAGCCGTTTGTGAGCAGCTTAAAATGAAACCTATAAATACGGTACAGACAATTATACTGATTTACTCACCAACTCTGTTTTTGGTAATGGTAATTAAGATTCAGAACGCGCTTTGCTTCCTGTGAACACAGCCGGTGTGGAACATGTCTCACTGAGCAGGGGTAAAATGTGGGGGTGATTCACCCGTCAGCCAATGGCTTCCATCACCAGAACCTTAAAACGTTTGTGGTTTGGTTTCAGCACCAAACCACAAACTTGCCAGATTGATTTCATGAAGAAACATCCACGAACGCCGTAGCAACCGACATTCTGCTCACTGGCCTTGTTTGCTGCAGTAATTACTCTGTTTGACCAGTCTTAACATAATGGCTTCTATTGACTGATTTGTTGCTAAATTGCTTCTCAAAGCAGTGATGATATCAGCCCTCATTTCCTTAAGTGCTTCATTTTTACATAAAGTCACCTGTGGGTCAACCAGTTGGATGTTTTTTTTCGACTAATATTGATTTGAGATTGAATCGTCAGTCTTTGGAAGCTAATTATCCATAACTGCTACAATTACAGTACGCCCCCAGCAGCAGGGCTATTGAGCTGCTGACATGGGAACAGGCCAAATGGAATCCAATGTTTGTTGTGTGGGTGTTGGAGCACAGAAGGACCCACGTCCAGGTTTGTGCTTGTATATTCAATAGACCTTCATGCGTGCGCTGATCACAAACATTTAATTAGAATCTGCTACAGAACAGACCAGCAGACGCTGTTCTCTGGCTTCACTCCTCTCTCACACAACAGGTCATAAAGGCAGCTTGGTGCTGAGGTAATAACACAACCAGGACACGTGGGGCTGCTTTGTGGGCATAGCACTAATACCAGTGACATTAGTAGTGCATGTATATTTGTACTTGTGAACTGCAGGGGGTACATCCTTACAAAGGTCTGCTAATGTGCTGCATTGAGTGTTTGTCCCTGACCGTGTGTGTGTGTGTGTGTGTTCTGCATGATATTCCATGGCCACTGTGCAGGTTCTAGAGAAAAGTCCTTGCATTTCATGGATGTCTCACCAACAGTGACGTCCATTATTTCGTTTCTGAGCTGTCCACATGTCACTCACAGGATTTGATGGACTTCACTCGGTGACAGGTCACCTCACCAGTCACTCACGTACTTAACCAGGCAGGAAACATGCATTTTGTTATAAATAATGCTTTTTATTTGTGATGCCATCATTTTTTTCAGCTCATGTTTTGTTTTAACAATAGATTTTTTCAGCTATCCGATAGGAATACAGAACGTAGTCAGCACATTAAATGCTATGAGAAACACCAGACTTAGAAGCTTCCCATGCATCATCATTAATACATCCGTACGCTGTGGCTCTGAGCCGGCTGATTCTGCCACTCCACCATCAAATGAACAAAGCAGCACAGCTTTGTTCATAATCTCAGAGCACTAGGAGATGCTACGTAAAGCAGCCTGGATTTGCAATAATCTTTAACAGTGCTGTGAGTGTGGGGTTTGATATAACAGAGTGGTTGATTGTTGAGCTCAAAGCTGCTGTCTGTAGCCCCACTAGTCAAAGGTGGTAGTGAAGTACAGACTAGAAACACAAAAAGAAATGGAGGGGCTGGGATGAGCCGGTGCTAACTTTTAATACCTTTTTAAAGTACGTCACAATCAGTGTAGCATCAGATCACATCAAGCTCAAACAATGAAGTAGGCCTCCTATCATCATCTGAGCACATCCTGAGCTGTCGTCTCTGTCGCTAATGCTTGACTAAGACATCTAAAACTGTTCTAGAGGAATACATTAACAGGATACAACTATGAATGATGGGAGGAAAATTGGAAAATGTGCAAAAAGCATGGCCACAAAATCAGAACGTCACCGTGAAAGTGATCATTTTCACAAAACAAAAAGTTTTGTCTGAACGGTGTATATGTGTCATTTCTTCCAGAACACGACCCCAAGCCAGAACACAACTGGACCTCACCGGGGCCAAAGCAGGACCCTCACATAGAACACACTACACATCTCAGGAAGATTTTTGTCTTTTTCTTTTCATGTGGGCCAAATCACTCACATTAAAAGTAAACTAATGAAAATTGCTGCTGTAATTTGATTCTTTTAATAAGCCATGTAACCTGCTATGATACAAGGTTTTGAACACGTGTGATACTGGTGTGAGGCCACAGCGTGCACACCTGGTGTCGCTCACAGTGGTCCGCAGTGTGCTCAGGAAGCTTGTGTGTTAGCCCAGAAACAAGGAAGACTAGAGGGAACATTGGTCACTGGTTTCAAACAGAAGCCCTTAATATACACAACATGGTCACTATAATGACCTCTTCACACGCCTGCAGCAGTCTGCTGGACTGTTGGTCACACCAGTAAATGCCTGAATCTCTTGAAGCTACAACAGAAGAAAGATGAAGAAACAAACCAAAATGTGTTTCTTTAAAACAATTATATTGTTGAACTTTTTACTGTAAGCAGGAAGATCACTGCAAAGGTCATTAAAGAGAAAGTTGAAGACAGATGGATGAGACACAGTCAAGATGTTTAGACTCCAGTCATCAAAAGTACTTCCTTACCTGAACTTCAAACTGATTTTGTTATACTCATACTTCATTTCTCTCCCACTCTGCTCTCCCACATATCTGTTATTTATTGTTTGCTTCTCTTTGCAACCCTTGCACTTCATATTACAGCTCTCACCATGAATTTACAACGCAGACAAGTTAAGCATCCAGTCACTGTGGAGGCAGCATTCATTTTTAAATAATGTCCCAAGAAAAGCTTTCAACAACTTTAACTTTGTTACAGGAGAGTTTTAAAATATTTTCATCCACAACATCTACAAATAAAGCCACTTAAAAATAAGACCGTACTGACACCTATGAGGGCCAAATTTAAAATACACCATCTGTGACGGTATTATTGACTCTGTTTGCAACCAAAAATGATAATGATGTAAAGTCCATACAGGTTTTGGAGTATTTTTCAGGGACACCTTGCCTGTTCGAAACAACAATGAGTCATAAGTCATAATGAAGAGTATTAGTAGCAGATTAATTTTTAGTAGCCATACATATAACATTGAGAATGTTTCCCCATTATGTAGCATAGAAAATGATTTCAGAGACCCAAGACTGCTCTGAGGTCATACCTTTGTTGTCAACTTGCATTTTGCTTTGTATGTTTTGAACATCAGCATGACCATTTGATTGACTTTGCAACGTATGAAAATGTTTGGACCGGTACCCTGTGGACTAATTATGGAATCCATTTAGGATACTAGGGAGCCACATAACAGTCGTAGGACTCTTGCTACCTCTGGCCACTCCCCTGGCATTAACACTGTTGGACAGACTCGACATCAGGTATCATGAGCCTACCTCACTGAATTTATTTTGTATGTCACAGCTGGTTCCTGTTGCCAAAATACACCTTTGGTGCACAAGTTGACACTGACCCAACTCAGCTGTTATCTCAGATAGTTTCATGTGACGCGAGGGTTGCAAAAGACCACTGGGAGTGCTGGCAATAAAAGCCTATCAATTACTGTTGCAACAGACCCTGAGAGGGGTCAGTAAAGGTCATAGATGAATTAAAAGGCTTGGTGCCACAGCAACATCCTTGGTGCTACAGTCAGCCTGCAGCTGCTCTGATCAGACACACAGCAGAGCAACTATGCTGTTGTTACGGACCTCAACACCGTTCAAGTCTGTCCAGCTTCGTTATCTCTCTTCCTCCCCTCTCCACTCTATCTTTCAATCATGTATTCATGTGCATACTCCTTTGCAATTTTGCCACTACTTCTTTCTTAATCCTTCTTTTTTCACTCCATATCCTCCACATATACCAATTCATCTTTAGCTAATGATATTTCTTAAAATTTGTACAGGTAGTCCTCAACATACAAACATTCAACCGATTATTGTTCTGCATCTCAGAACCGGATGAAACGGTTGGAAGATGACTTTGAATTTATCTCAGTTGTCTCCCAATGTTATATTTGCGCTATTTGAGGATGCAAAGCTCTCTGTTATTTTTCAATTTGTTTTGAAGAGTTGCAGAAAAAGTTTGTGTGTTGGTTTACAGTTACAACTAAAAGTGCCTTTAAAAATACATGTTTTTATTGTAAATGTATATTAAAGTAATTAAATTTGTTTTTGTAGTTTGTATTGCAAGAATTTTTTTTTTGGATCGTGATCGTTCCTGATCCATGGTTCTGAAGCCTCATTAGGACATTTTCATCATCTTCATCTTCCACATCATGGCTGGCACAGAAAGACAAATGTTTCATGTCTTTTAAAGTTTGCATCAAATATGAATTCATGACTAAAAAAAGCCCTCTTTGTTTATTTGTTTGATTGTCGTTTTTTTGTGTGTGGTTTTATTTTGACCAATTGCCCCCCAGCTATGAAAACCAATGTAAATTGCTCAAGAGATAATGTGCTCAGCATTTGATTATGAGGTGCAACATTTCTGGAGAACATCCTGCAGAAATAATCACCACATTGGAGCACCTCAGGTTATTCACGCTGGAGACACCACACTCCCTGCTGTCTTTTCCTGAATTGAGAACGCTTTGGGAACAATAGTGGAGTCCAGGACAGAGGAGTAAAGCTAAGTCTAATAGTATTCAGTTAGAAATCATCCGTTCAAACGGTTCACTTTCTATTGCAATCAGAACAGGGGCGGTCAGTCTGCTGTCAAATCCCTTCATCATCAGACTGTAACTGTTTACCCTTTTTGTGACCATCTTCAATCACCTACATCAAATGTGTTTCGTCTCATACTTTATGCTGTACTGTCTGTTCTACTGCCTGTGTTGTACTGCCTGTTCTACTGCCTGTTGTACTGCCTGTTGTACTGCCTGTTGTACTGCCTGTTCTACTGCCTGTGTTGTACTGCCTGTTGTACTGCCTGTTGTACTGCCTGTGTTGTACTGCCTGTTCTACTGCCTGTTGTACTGCCTGTTGTACTGCCTGTTGTACTGCCTGTTCTACTGCCTGTTGTACTGCCTGTTGTACTGCCTGTTGTACTGCCTGTGTTGTACTGCCTGTTGTACTGCCTGTGTTGTACTATCTGTTGTACTTCCTGTTGTACTGCCTGTTGTACTACCTGTGTTGTACTGCCTGTTGTACTGCCTGTTGTACTGCCTGTGTTGTACTGCCTGTTGTACTGCCTGTTGTACTGCCTGTGTTTTACTGCCTGTTGTACTGCCTGTTCTACTGCCTGTTCTACTGCCTGTGTTGTACTGCCTGTTGTACTGCCTGTTGTACTGCCTGTTGTACTGCCTGTTCTACTGCCTGTTGTACTGCCTGTTGTACTGCCTGTTGTACTGCCTGTGTTGTACTGCCTGTTGTACTGCCTGTGTTGTACTATCTGTTGTACTTCCTGTTGTACTGCCTGTTGTACTACCTGTGTTGTACTGCCTGTTGTACTGCCTGTTGTACTGCCTGTGTTGTACTGCCTGTTGTACTGCCTGTTGTACTGCCTGTGTTGTACTGCCTGTTGTACTGCCTGTTGTACTTCCTGTTGTACTGCCTGTTGTACTGACTGTTGTTCTGCCTGTGTTGTACTGCCTGTTGTACTGCCTGTGTTGTACTTCCTGTTGTACTTCCTGAGCTGTTGATTAAAATGTTCATTTTTTTTCCTCCACTGGTCAGTTGTACTGCCTGTTGTTCTGCCTGTGTTGTACTACCTGTTGTACTGCCTGTTGTACTGCCTGTTGTACTGCCTGTTTACCGTGGGTCTGAGAGGACTGCAATTTCATCTGTGCTGTATGTCGGTCATATATGGTACACTTGACAATAAAGCTGACTTCGACTAACCAAATGAGCTGCTAATTAAAATGTTAATCCCCCCCCCCCCACCGGTCAGTCAGCTGTCAGCCGTCAAACACGGAACATCCTTCACTTCTTCCCACCGTGTCACATATCTCGTTTTGAAGTAGATTATCTTCACGAGTCATTACAAGCTGTCCCTTCCTCTCACCTGCTTCTTCCCTCACTCTGTCTTCCTTCTCCTCTCTCAGCGCTTTCTCCCTTCCTGCCATGACCGTCAATAGAGCATCCCTGTCACACTGGTGCATCCCCCCCACCTAGAAGCACACATTCCATGTTGGTCACACTGGGCTGGCTCCTCTTCCCTCAGTCGTGTTAGTCAGATATTGAAGGTTTGGAGGCTCCTCTCAGGGGAATGAGGGTCCAATTAAATATTTATGGATCAGCATCCATTCAAATGTTTTGCAATGGATGAATCCTATGACCGGAAAACTGACATGACTTGTTTTTGCACAACATGCAGCAGGGGAGGGGCAGAGCTTGTCCTCAGCATGTGTCATTACGTATGTTTGCCATCCGGCTGTGTTGACAGATGATGTTATTGTTGTCGGCATATTTTAAAGCTTGGCTTTTCTGCTGCAATCATAATCATGTCATCTTGTTGGAAAATTCTAGTTTCATCCATTGTGCAAATAAACAAACTCTTGAAAAGTGACAAAATTTAAGAGTTAATTCAAAGGACTGAGATATGTATGCGGCATCATATGCATGTAAGAAGTCCAAATCAGTAGGAGCTGAGACCTGAGTCATGGACCTCCTAACCCTTCCAGTGACACCTCTTAAACAAGGTGTCCATTAGCTGGGTCTGACTCATGCATATATTCCAGCCTGAGCAGCTTCTAGAAGCTCCTGCAGTTCATTTGCATGCATTTACATTTGAAGTTTGAATGACCCTTTCACACCCTGACAACTTTGAACCAAGGAAAGAGTGGCTGAGTGACTGTTTAATCTCAGAGCACTGGGAGAGGAGCCTACGTGCACTGCTAACGAGGCTGCTTCCCTCTCAGGTGAGCAGTGACTCCGATGCCTCTTTCCAGGTCACCATCGCTGACACCTGTGTCAGTCACCTGACGAGCAAACTGTTCAAGAGAATTAATATCCAGAAGGGTCCAGTTCAGATGACATCCCCAGATGATGCAAAGCAATGAGTGTGTTTGGACCAGCTGGTTGCTTTGTTCCCCGGCACCAGATCCAACATCTCACTGACTCCTGTTGGGGGCGGCCGTAGCTCCGCCCACTAAGTTTTGGACTTATGAACTGGAGGGCCGTTGGTTCAAGGCCTGTGTGGACCAAAAACATTTGGAGTGTCAGCTGGCGGTGGGAGGTGTCAGTTCACCTCCTGAGAACTGCCAAGGTGCCCTTGAGCAAAGAACTATCCCCCTACAACATGCTCATTTGGGGCGCACCAGAATGGAACTGTCCGTTTTCAGTCTAAATGACTGACATCATGTTGCTTTCACTGCTGTAGAGAGAAAATGGTTTTAAAGGACCACAGCTGAAATATGACAGAAATAATTTGCATCTGCTGCCACTTTTATTTGTCTTTTTATTATTTTTTTATGATTAAGAGACGATGCCTCTAGAAAACATATGTTGGGCTGGAATGGGTCTTTTATGGGACTGTTGCTAATGTTGGTGACAACATTTCCAGCATTCACCAGAAAAGGTAAGTTGCAGTCAAAGAGCTGCAGTGAGTAGTTTTGATGCAGATGTAGGTGAGAACATGCTGCAAATCTCAGAACCCTGAAGCAAAGGTACACTTCAAAAAATTACTGGTTTCTTGTCCTTATTACAGCGTGTAGTTAAAATAATGGCTGACAAATACATTTTTTAAGAAAAAAAAATGCTTGATGAACCAATTGTAAGTACAGGTGAATCCATTTACTCATTTTTAAAATAGGTACAAAACATACAATATCCTGGTGAATCTTGCTGTGAGTGGGATAATTTACACGGAACCACATTGTTGGAGATTTACAATATATTTATTTTGAGAAATACTTCAGATAATCGTATAAAGTGAAAATCTATGGTAATGGACAAATGTAAAAACTGAATAACAGTGGAATCGAGTTCTTGAAAAAGTTTTATTAATTTTCAATCAGCTGGGAGAGTCTCCAGCTCCCCGCAACCTGCCACAGCAGATGAAGTGGTAGAAAGTGAATGAATGAATGAATGAATGAATAGGTATTGTTTTTTTGTTTTGCTTTTTCAGCAATGATGTTTGTTAGGAGGGAAGGAGGGGTGTGGTAATGCTGCAATAGATCCACAAAGTCCATTGAGGAAAGACGTCAGGTTGAGGATCAGCCAATGAGACGCGGCAATCACTGTCCACTTCCTGTTCCCTACTCGCAGCCAGTGTTGGTTTCATTTAGCCGTGACAATTTTCCCTGACAAAAAAGTCGATTTCGACAAAACTTTTCAACACTGCATCTAAACCAGTCAATTCCACTTCCTGTCTCTCGTCAGTCAGAAAACACAATGTTCACTTCTATTATGGAGTTGAGAATGGAAAGACGACAGAAATGGGCCTGCATCACCATCCACTGGGGGAGTCCATCTGGTCCATCTGGTTCCATCTCACTGGGTTCTGCTGTGGTTTGGGGGTTTTGGGGATAATCTTACACTATAACTTTTTTGAGATCAATGACTTGGACACTGTTTGGTCTGTCCTCAGAGTGGTGGATCCTCTGCAATCGGTGACCTCTGTGTGCTTCATGGGCTGGTGGTGACTCACTACTGGATGGATCAGCGTGTCTCTGTCATACAGTTATTATTATTATTACTGTGTTGTTAATCTGTACATGTGATATCTATGGCTTCGTCTGTCCACTCCTGGAGGAGGGGTCCCTCCTCTGTAGTCTTCCTGAGGTTTCTCACATCCATTTTTTTCCCCTGTTAAAAGGGTTTTGGGGGGAGTTGTTCCTTATCCGATGTGGGGGTCGTACTGCTGGCAGTACACAAAGGTCAGAGGGACGTCGTCCATGTGCAGACTGTAAAGCCCTTTGAGACATTGTTTGTGAATCTGGGCTATAGAAGAATAAATCCAGTTGAAACTTGAAAGGCGAAGGCTCCACACTGGACTGGACTTTAGACACGTTTCCTGTGGCGTCTCTACATGCTCTAACTGGATTCTTATGAAACACACAGTTGATAACTGAAACCTCCAATCAGAAAGGAGCCCAGGAGTCTCCTCGCGGCTTAGTGTGCACTCATGAAGAGGTTGTAGGCATCCAAGAGTCTCTGAAGGAACCTACAACAGATGAAGCCCCCCATAATGAACTGCAGTAGAACTAAAGCCTTTCATTGTTTACAACAGATAGAATGTTAACAGTAGGTTTAGATTGTGGAAGTGTGAAAAAGTGACCGTATGTTGGGACCAGAGGGAACCCGTGTAAATTCCACGATGAAACAATAATATCAGACTTCATATCAAACATGAAAAGAAATGTATTGGTTTATAAACCAAGCACACCCAACGTAGTCAAACATCAACGCGGTGACGTAACCACTTTGTGTTAGCCAATCAAATCCCGGATATCTGCGTTGTCGTGTGGACGAAAGGCGCAACAAAAAGCCTCGCTGCCTGAGTCCTTACGTCGTATTGGTCACGTGATTCCTGCTGGCAGATGCATCGTGATTGGTTGGGCGCTTGCTTGACAGGTAGTGGGCGGAGTTCAAGCGTGACAGCATGAGGTTTTCAAGTGAGCTTATTCAAATACATAGGTGGGGAGATGGAAATAAGAACTGTACCCGTTGTTACGGTTACCACCCACATGTGTATCACTACACCCGCTGACAAAAATAGAAACCACTAAATCCTCAAAGATGGATGATGTTTGTTTGCAGCTGTCCTCAGAGTCACATGAGCCACTAACAGGGAGGGTAGTGATGGGATGCAAATACCGTAATTATGTCGTATCAATCTACATAATGACCCCCCCCCCTCTTTCTTGCTCAAAAGCATTCCAGCATCAGGATGTAAGCTTTCTAATGACTCTATGTCAGTGTGTTAGAATGCACCTCAGAGGGTCTGAGCCCGACTGTTAACCAGCAGCTGGTTTCACTCATCAATACCAGTTAAAGAGAAGATGAAGACCTACATGTTGAAATGAGCTGCTGTGGGGTCTCTATGAAGTTACAGTCTTCAAGTTGTCCATGATTCATTGGTTGAGTGTTGCTTCCACAGTGGTCCCTCACAAGAGGGAAACTGTCAAAGATTAAACTGGGGAACAAATGAAAATTAGCATAAACATCAGGTGTGCGTCTTTCAGAAAACCCTTCATCAATCATTGGTCAATACAGTCGTGGTGATGAACGACACGTATGAAAGCAGCTGAGCATCACTCAGCATCATGACACAAGCAGAAATGTGAGATAAACATTTTGGAGTTTTGGAGAAATTAAAACGGAAATAGTTTTAGTCAAGGTTAAATGTGAAAAAATGTTCCTCCTTTGTGTTGACACCTGCACATCTCCCAGCATCACTGTGTTTGGATTGAAGCTAATAGGTTACAAGATACCAGCCAAATATGGAAGCCTGTTAATAGCTTCAGCCAAATCTGGCTCTGTAGGAAGTGTGACGGGACCATCATCAGCTGCGCCAGCTCAGGACGATCGCTGTGATAACGTCTGTAAAGCAGCCAGGCCACAGTGAGGCCAGGCTAAATAGGTCACGGCTGAGAACCGGTGAGGAGAAGAGCAGCGCTGTTCTGATGGATCTGACTCTCCTCTGATTCGAAACAGTTAACGTCCTCCAACCAGTGTGAGCTTATCAGTGAACAGTGCGCATGTGTGTGTTTGAGGCCAATTGAATGGGTGCTTATCAGCTGTGGATAAAAACTGTGGCACATATTGGGGACTGGTATGTGCCTTTTTGGTTCAGGGACACTCTCTGTAACCAATCTGCCTTTCTAATCCAGAGTAAGCCATGTTAAGCCAGTTTCAAAGTTGCCGGTCTGCTGCATACCAAGCATTGAGTATCGTGTGTGTGTGTGTGTGTGTGTGTGTGTGTGTGTGTGTGTGTGTGTGTGTGTGTGTGTGTGTGTGTGTGTGCGCACGCGTCATAATGCCCAGAGGAGGTTGTTGGGCTGTAGATAGGCCACATACAATGTTCCCATTTGCAATGGAGAGAGGGAGATGAAGGGAAACAGACAAAACTGTAGAGAGGAAGTGGGTGTTTTTGGGTCATGTGGGGTGCCCTATATAATGATTTTTGCCAACATCTCGAAGGTATAAACACAGAGACACACACACACATACTGTAAATACATACACTGATACTCTGTCAGCCAATCACAAACCGTTAATCCATTTTGCTGAGGAGCATCAAAAAGTTCTGTTTGTATAAAGTTTCTATAAATTAATCATGCGGTTTTGTTTTGCTGCTTCTTGTATTATTCTGCAGGGGAAGAAGAGATCACAACACTGCAGCACACGCAGGTTTAAACTGTGTCCATTATGCAGATGTGTGTGTGCGTGTGTGTTTATGTATAAATACATGTATACATTATGTATAAATACGTATAAATCCAATGACATTTAAGCTGTTTTGCCCTGGTTGATGGCTGATCTGCTCTGTAGATCAAATGACTTGCTATTTTCCAAGTACACACATGCAGTGAAGCTAAAGTTACATGCTCACTATGTTCACTAATGTTATTGGTAGCAATACACTCAGAGTGTGTCACTATCCAATATGACAAAGTGGATCTTGGTTGTATAATTAGCCAACAAGCATCACGGGGTAACACGAGCCATGACACTGTGTTGTGAGTCAAATGATGTACTTGAAATAATAAAGAATCAAGAAGAATACAAAAAAAGTTAATGCTCAAAACAAATATTTGGGAATATGAATGAATTACCTTCTTCTTTTCCTTTCAGCTTTTCCCTTCAGGGGTCGCCACAGACAATCAGTTGCCTCCATCCAACCCTGTCAACGGTGATGCATGTATTCACATGATGCAAACATGTCTCGCGATCCGTGCATTTCACCTGTCATTGTGTCTTCTTTTCATAAACTCCCTTGAAGAGGGGCACAAGCTGTATATAATTATGTTAGAAGCCTGAGGCAAACTTTTTAGTTCAAAATGAATTGTTTTTGCATGTTTTTGGTTTTTATGTGCAATAAAATATCATTTTTCCATTTTCTAATTTGACTGTGTGTCTATTTGGCGTCAATATAATAAGTTATAGGGAAATAAAAACTATCTCTTCATAGAGCTGAAGTTGTGCTGAAGATTAACATACCAAGCATGGGTATGTTAAATCATTTTAATGTGGTATAGAGAGACAAATATCAAAAGTACCAAAAAGAGGCCAAAATAGGTCAGGGCTGTAAGGGTTAAATAGAGTACAGTACTTTCTGCAGTATAAGGCGCACTGGATTATAAGGCGCACTGTCGGTTTTTGAGAAAATTAAAGGTTTTTAGGTGTGCCTTATAGTGTGGATAATACTGTACTCAGCATTAAAATGGATGCCTGTCTGGCCTTAATCCTCATTTTTGACACAAAACCAGTTTATTTATTGGCATAGTAAACATTTGTAAGTGAAATGCTGATCATGGTAGATGTGAGTGAGCGTTAGCTAGCTCTGGCTAACGTGAAGCTGGAGGCAACATGAAAAGAATGTCAGAGCAACAGCGATGTAGGTAAACAACCAGAAAAGACGGAAAGGCAGATGCAGAATATTTCTCACATCGCTGTTGATGTTTGTCATTGTAGTCCAACCGTCTGTGGCTTCAAAGCGCGCAGAGGCTTCACAGGTGTGTGTTACCTCAGCTGTGGGCTGTTCTGCAGAGCTCTGACACCCGTCAAAATGAGTGACAAGCAACACTGAGCTCACTTGGATTGGGCTTTGGATAATACAGAAAACAAAAAAAAAAGAGTTTTACTTTCATGCTTGGGGTTCAACCAAGTACACAAACACAAACAGGTACATTATTATGAGATAAACCTGGGAGGACACAAATACAGCCCACTGGTTAAAGAATCAAAGATCTAAACCCAACAGGAACTAGATGATGATAGAACTGAAAATCCATAACAAGTCAAAAATAATTAACATCGAGAGGCTCAAATCTCAGGCGAGCGTAACACACAGAACAACTTACTTGGGACGACAACAAAATAAACCATAACCACATGTGAGACGATATACTGTATTTGCAACTTAAGATAGGAGCACAAAAATCTCGCCCCAAAGCATACTGTAAACAGGGCAGTCAGAGACTACAACATCCTGCGACACCCCTGAATTCAACATTTTACCCTGACCTACACACGTTTGTGCCTCTGGCTTCCTGAAAATGTTGCTTTTTGTTTTGTGATTATATCTCATCAGGTTTCAGAGATGTGTAGCTACAAAGGTATATAAATGAAAATTTGACCTTGACCTAGTTTTTGAAGGTCAAGGCTGTGATCTGATTTTCATCCCCTTGCCTCCCTGAATATAACGCCTTTTGTTTTGTCTTTCTATCTTATCCGTTTCCTTAGATATGTGTAAAGAAATGTACAAGAGTTGAAATTTGACCTTGACCTAGTTTTCTCAAGGTCAAGGTCATCATCCCATCTTCATCCCCTTTGCTGCCTGAGTCATGTGCTTTTGGTTTCATCTTTCTATCTGAACGGTTGTGAAGATATTTGGTGGACAGAGGGACGAACACACAAACACTGATGATAACAACACATCACCGCTTCAGGGGATGTCATTATTTCATGATTTGTGCATCAGTATTACACATGTGTTTGTGACTGTAGATGAGCCTTGAAGTTCTGTATATTTGTATTTCCTGGCAGAAAACAGGACATTTGATTAGATTATTATTACAGTGTCTGAACTTGAGGTCCTGGATTTCAAAATGCTGCATGAACTAGAACTGATTTGTACACTCGCACTAAACACATGATTCATACCAATGTCCGTCTCATACTGTGTGTTGTACTGCCTGTTGTACTGCCTGTTGTACTGCCTGTTGTACTACCTGTTGTACTACCTGTGGTACTGCCTGTGTTGTACTGCCTGTTGTACTGCCTGTGTTGTACTACCTGTTGTACTACCTGTTGTACTGCCTGTTGTACTACTTGTTGTAATGCCTGTTGTACTGCCTGTGTTGTACTACCTGTTGTACTACCTGTTGTACTGCCTGTTGTACTACTTGTTGTACTGCCTGTTGTACTGCCTGTGTTGTACTACCTGTTGTACTGCCTGTTGTACTGCCTGTTGTACAGCCTGTTGTATTGCCTGTGTTGTACTGCCTGTTGTACTGCCTGTGTTGTACTACCTGTTGTACTACCTGTTGTACTACCTGTTGTACTGCCTGTTGTACTGCTTGTTGTATTGCCTGTGTTGTGCTGCCTGGTGTACTGCCTGTTGTACTGCCTGTTGTACAGCCTCTTGTACTGCCTGTTGTACTGCCTGTTCTACTGCCTGTGTTGTACTGCCTGTGTTGTACTACCTGTTGTACAGCCTGTTTTACTACCTGTTGTACTATCTGTTGTACTACCTGTTGTACAGCCTGTTGTACTACCTGTTGTACTATCTGTTGTACTACCTGATGTACTGCCTGTGTTGTACAGCCTGTTGTACTACCTGTTGTACTATCTGTTGTACTACCTGTTGTATTGCCTGTGTTGTACCACCTGTGTTTTACTGCCTGTTGTACTGTCTGTGTTGTACCACCTGTTGTACTACCTGTTGTACTGCCTGTTGTACTGCCTGTTGTACTGCCTGTTGTACTGTCTGTGCTGTACTACCTGTTGTACTACCTGTGGTACTGCCTGTGTTGTACTGCCTGTGTTGTACTACCTGTTGTACTACCTGTTGTACTGCCTGTTGTACTACTTGTTGTACTGCCTGTTGTACTACCTGTTGTACTACCTGTTGTACTGCCTGTTGTATTGCCTGTTGTACAGCCTGTTCTACTGCCTGTGTTGTACTGCCTGTGTTGTACTACCTGTTGTACTCCCTGGTGTACTGCCTGTTGTACTGCCTGTTCTACAGCCTGTTGTACTGCCTGTTCTACTGCCTGTGTTGTACTGCCTGTGTTGTACTACCTGTTGTACTGCCTGTTGTACTGCCTGTTGTACTGTCTGTGCTGTACTACCTGTTGTACTACCTGTTGTACTGCCTGTTGTACTGCCTGTTGTACTGTCTGTGCTGTACTACCTGTTGTACTACCTGTTGTACTACCTGTTGTACTGCCTGTTGTACTGCCTGTTGTACTGTCTGTGCTGTACTACCTGTTGTACTACCTGTTGTACTGCCTGTTGTACTGCCTGTTGTACTGTCTGTGCTGTACTACCTGTTGTACTACCTGTTGTACTACCTGTTGTACTACCTGTTGTACTGCCTGTTGTACTGTCTGTGCTGTACTACCTGTTGTACTACCTGTTGTACTACCTGTTGTACTGCCTGTTGTACTGCCTGTTTACCGTGGGTCAGAGAGGACTGTCATTTCCTCTGCTGTATGTCGGTCGTATCTGGTACACTCGACAATGAAGCTGACTTTGACTGACTTTGACTTTGAATCTGAAGCATCTGCTTCTTCTCTAGGTTGCTCTTTGCCAGCTGTCCATTAATGAGAGGTGGATGTTTGTGTTCATGTGAATTAATGCCTTTGGATTAAGGTTTACTGATGTATCACAGCCCAGTCTAACTTTATTTACTGGTACTTCTCCAATCTCATGGACCACTGATGTGCTGCCTCAGTCCCAACGTCCACCAACAGCTCTTCACTAGACTCATTAAACATATTAATGCTCACGTTTCTGTTGACTTATGTCTCAACGCTGTCACTTTTAACTGCACGGACTAATAATCGGGCGTTGTGATTTATTTCCCTCTTGACCTCCTTTCCTGCATGTGCATCCATGTGCTTTGGATGCAACAGCAGGAGTTCTGCATGGCAGAGGGGGTGAGTCATGCTCACTCCTTCATTCATCTATTTTACACCTGCGCCACGTTCTCTCACGGCTCTCTCTACATGTCTTTAAAGCAGCATCACCGTCTTTTTCTCACTGAATGTTGGTCTTGACTCCACTCCCAAGCTTTCCTGTCGTTAACATAGTCTGACCCATATTGATTTTTCCTCCCATGTTCTGTATGCACGTTGCTCCTCACCCTCCATCTCTCGTGTTACACAGGCCTGTCTCATATCTCATCTCATTTGAGATTGGGTTTCCTGCTCCCCCCACATTGCTCCTGATTTCCTCTCATTTCCTAGATTGCTCCATACTCTCATCCAACGTTTCTCTTATTCCCTCTCTTCTTCATCAAACAAGCAGCTACATTATTCAGCAGTGGAATGAGAGAGTTAGAAGGAGCACAAGCCCCTGGGGGTCAACGCGTCTCCAGTATCAACCAATGGCCGCGCCGCCTTCACCTTTGTGCTGTACGGGGATTGGGGGGAGGAGCTGTCCATCAAACGACATTGGGAATGAGGATGATGTGCATGCAGACGAGAACACCCACAACACCATCTCCATCTCAATCATGCCAGCTAGTGAACACACATGCTGTGAAAACACACACACACACACACACACACACACACACACACACAAGAAACATGACACTCACTTTAGCTTTTCCTGATTAATACACACACTTTGAAAGCGATTGGGAACACTACCAAGCATCTGACATTGTGAAAGGTGAACAAGGCAACACACACACACACACACACACACACACACACACACACACACACACACACACACACACACTACATCTTTATGCATAAATCAATAGATGCTCTATGGCTGCATTTACTAAGGTCAAATACAGCGCAGGCAGACGGGAAATAAAAGGTCTATGTGTGTGTGTGTGTGTGTGTGTGTGTGTGTGTGTGTGTGTGTGTGTGTGTGTGTGTGTGTGTGTGTGTGTGTGCATCAATGCATATGTGCATGCATGTGTGTGTACATGACTATAAGCCATGTGGGGTACATGATGGACTGACATAAGTGTTTGAAAGGAGAGGTTGGGAGGAAGAGGGAGAGGAAGGGAGAAGAACGTGACATGGAGATGAGAAGGAGAGATGGAGAGGAGGTAAAAACACGAGCACAGGAGGTAAATGGCAGAACAGAGAGATGAAGGCGAGGGAGAAGAAGAGGCAGGCAAGAAAAGGACACCTAAAAGGCGGCTGCAGTAAGAGGAGGTCAAGAGGGGAGATGATGGAGAGATGAATGGAGGGGGGAAGGGAGGGCAGGGAAAGGGGCTTGAACCCATTTGCGGGGCTCAGGTGCTCTGGTGTCTCTGTCATGTCTCTGAAACAACACACCAGTTGATTTCTCAGCGTCTCTGAGAGGCTGATCCGGGTCAGGGAGCAGAACCAGCCGTCGTCCCTGTGGTGCCACTCATCCGGTTTCACGTTGTGTCTTTTACAACCTCACGAATGCTGTTTTCTGTCATTTCATCACTCTCCACTCTGTGATACAGCCAAAAAAATAAAATACATTTTATATATATACATATATATATGTGTGTGTTTGTATATACGTGTGTGTGTGTGTGTGTGTGTGTGTGTGTATATATATATATATATAATACATATATATACAGTATATACACATACATATATTTATAATTTATTTTATATATTATTTATCAAAAATTATGTATTTTTAAAAAATATATAATTTATTTTATAATATTCTATATTAAATTTATTTATGTAAATAAGTACATAAATACATTTAATAATGTATTTATGTACTTATTTTTATACTTATGAAGGTATATTATGTCACCCTTTTTGTCAGACTTTTCTCGTGATCATCAAGATTATATTTTGTTTGGGATTATTTTTGCTAATGTTGTTTGCTGCAACACAGAATGTCACATTAACAAGATTAGAAACAATACTATAAATGAATTTAAGAAACCAGCTTCTGAAAAACAGTTTTTCACAGCAGTCTAGTCAAACATATACATTTATCATGTTGGACATAGAGCTGGACTTTACTGTTAAATTAATTCTAGATTGGTCCATGCACATTGTGTCACTGTAAACTGAACATTTAATATGACATCAGGTTTTAAGTAAATACAGTGTTATTCTGTTCAGTGTGTGAATGTGTGAAACATGTTCGCTGAAACTGGACTTTCTAGCTTTTAGTCAAGATTGTGGAGCGTGTGACAGTCTGTTTGAACATCTTAACAAAACCTAGCAGCATTCACATTCTGTGTTTACTGTTGGAACTGTCCACTGCCCCCTGGCAAATTCAAATCATGTTCAAATAATAAGAATGATAAGGACAGTCAGGCGTCACGCAACCGTGTCTTTCGCAACTTTACGTCTTCTTGATCACCCAGACGCTTGTTTTGGTGGCAGAAATGGACGGGCCCACATTAAAATGCGTATTAAAATGCGTATTAAAATGTGCATGAATACATTTCTAACACATTCTTTAATGTGTGCGGAGTGTTGTGTGAAGCTATCAAACTTATCATCCAATGGCGTTTTTGCAGGACGCCTGAGAAAAGATGACAGCTACTCATGTGGTTCAGGGATCTATGGCGGTCTATGTCGGTGTCGAGTCCTCCAATCAGACGCTACTCGCATGCGAACTTAGACACTTGACAAACAAAGCATCTGTCATCATCAGGGAGGGTGCAGCATATTTAATTTGTTTGAAAAGTCAACAGAACAGACAAAGGTGAGCGATGATGTGTGTCAACAACAGACTTCTCATTCATGGACGCAACACATCAGAGAAAAACACATTCAATTTGATTCAGGCTGAATTTTGGACATTTTTAATATCATTTCAGAAAAAGAAGCGCATAGTTTGAAATCAAACAGTAGAAGGTGAGGTAATGCTTCACACATGTGACGGCTGTGTTTGTACAACAACATTAGCCGCTACTTTAGACCGAGGTTGTAACTGAAGTTGACATGTTTACTGTAGTTATTAAGGCACATTTGAAGGATTTAACCCAATGTGAAACAGTTTTGCAGCAGTTTTTTTGGATGTTAAACTTTATTTTGGATAAAACTGTTCCACTGAACAGACTGGGCCTTACCCAAAGAAACATTTGCTGCAGATGATCTATCAGTGGTACACGGAGGTATCTGTGTTTCCTGGATGTGTGATTGTGTCATGGCCGGTCCCACACTTCTTATTTACACTCTCTCTCTTTCTCATTGTCTCTTGTGTTCGCTTGTCTGTTGGCATGGCAACATTGTGCTCTGTTCAACCATGGACGTGCTCACCGGTTTGTCAGCTCACGGGCCTGGTGCATTAACATTTGGTTAAAAGTGAGGTCCTTTCTACCTTTCTGGTGTCATTTGCTAAATACATTCCGACTCTTAAGAATGGAAAACTGTGCTCCGCTGCAGCGACTTGAAGACCCGTTTAATAATAGTGCAGCATTTTCACTCGTGTTTCCCTAGACTCACCCAGGCCAGTTCAGCTTCCACAACTTGTGTTCATAATTAAATGATGGAATTTGTTGCCAGCAGCACTTGAAAATATCAATGATGTGACAGAGCAGCTCCCATCCTCGTCTCCACTGAGTAAGGTTGTGTTTTAAAGCCGTCACTATCAGCTCTGTATAGTCCATGTCTACTCAGCACTGCACACATTTCCTCCTAAGTTTATGAACTTGTAAATAAAAATGGAAGATGTAGCACTGATATAAAATCTCTTCATTTCTGACAGTCAAACAGGAATGAATCTTCTTACGGTTGCTATGATGGATCATTCATTTGCATCAAAGACACTGAAGGTAAGAAGAGCAAAACTGGAGATGATCCTGAAACAGGAACTGGGATCGGGAACCACTTTAGATCTGGGGTCTCATGGTGGAGAACCTTCAGGGCACCCACACATCAGAGCAGGAGAATCGGAATCTCTTTGGCCTGTTTTGAGAGGAACAATTTTAGCTGCAGCGGCGCAGCGAGGAGGTGAAGCCAAAGGCCACCTGAAGAGGCAGATGGAAGCAAAAGATAATGACAGAAATAAAGATCCTTTCAGTTACACTTGATTTGTTATGAAACACCTTTAACTGGAATTTGTGAAATAATTAAATTATAACTGAAATGGAGGTGGTATTATTTGTGTATAAAGAATTACTCAACATCTTAATGGCTTTTGTTGAATCTTGGAAGGATAATATATATGTATATATATATATATGTGTGTGTGCGTGTGTGTATATATTATATATAATTATATATATATATATATATATATATATATATATATATAAAATGTACATATTATATATATATATATTATCAACAAAAGCCATTAAAATGTTGAGTAATTCTTTATACATAAATATTAGATAATATATATATTATATATAATAATATCTTCTGCAAATACAGGTACATTAAAAAAAGTAACAATATCAGCAAACAGTCTTTATTTCATGCATTATTGGGTTGACACTGAAGGGAACTTTTAAATTTGAGGATAGCAGCTTCATACACACAAAAAAAATAATTAAAGTTTTGTATTCTGAACCACTTTACTGTCTTTCTAACACCATCACTCTATATTGTGAATAAATATAGAACTCCTTGAATATCGACTAAATCAACAATGAATTTTGGTGACAGTAAAATATTAAACACCAAACATGAATGTCCTGTTCTGTACTGTTGATCTACCAAACCAATGTCTTCAGGTGCAGACGTTTTCTGGGACTGAGCATAAGTACAGTACTGGTGTGTTAGGTAACGTGTTGAGTTACCTTGAAAATGACTTGTAGTTTCAGTGAACACGACAAACACCTTGGTGAAAGCCTTCAGAGGGATCATAAACCGGCCGTCTGGAGATTTCTCTACTGTAGAGATCATCGTTAACAATTCAACACAAATGAATCATGATCTAACATTCCAGATGACACGCTAACAGAAAAGATGAAAAACCACATGATGAATGACCTCAGAGCAAACTGTTTTACAGCTTTACACAGCTGAAACATTTTTACATGACAAATTACATTTTAATCCATGGGTGTTAATGTGACGCAGCTCGGCAGGGGTTGGGGCAGGTTCAGTGTTCAGATATGGAGGTGTGGGTAGTTGGTACCTTTTGGATAGAAGATGTCACTGGATAAAAGACAAGCAAGAAAGAAGCCAATGAATGAATGAATGAATGAATGCATTTAGAACATTAGACGTTTGCATGTAGAACATTAACACTTTAGAAACTACAGTGTGCTTTCTTAATTTCCCTTCAGGGATCAAATCAGTATATAAAAAAAATCTATCATTTATGTACAATATAAACACTTTTGGACCCAACATTGACCTTAACATTACTGCATCATGTTTAAGGTATCCATGTGTCAGGGACTCCGTCTGGTCCACCCCCCCAGGAGATAAACCAGTCATATCTGTGAAACTGCTAGTCCAATGAATCACTAGTTCATTACAAATGTTGTCTGGGAAATATCTAATTAAATAAGTGGAACAAAAAGTTTTCAAGGACGAGTCAGAGCAACACGAGTCTTTAGTTGTGACGTGTCAGCGTTTCAATGGGCTGCTGGGAAATATTCCTCCGGATCACAAATCTGACCTGATAGAGTTTTTCTGGTGGCGTTGGTGAAAACACTTTCTGGTGGAGAAACCTGTGGTTTTATTATAGTGAGGCCTGAACATTTCATCATTTATTGAATCCACTTATTCGTCACATCTGTTTTTTTACAGGAGCCCAACTACACAATTGTCTTCATGTCCTTACTTACCCTATGGGGGTATATCTCTGCATTTGCCCAGAGACTACAGATGAGAATTAGCTTTAAGCTATCTCTGGTCTGTGTAACACATTTGTTGTTCAATGAATAAATAAACTAAACTAATATATTTTCTTTGTGTCAGAATAATAATAACTTGTGTGTCACGACTGAGTTTCTGATCATTTCTTCAGCTGAAGATAACTGAAACATGTTGCTAGCTAATATTTCATATTCATAATTTGCCATTAGTGAAGTGCTAACATTGCTTAAGTAGCCTGCTGGCTAGTTATTCTGCTGCCAAAGCCAATAGTTGTTTATTGACTGGTTTGACAGATACTGTGTGTTAAATACTTCCACTCCTGTTTATTATCATGAACACAATAATCACACAGACGTCACTGGAAGTAACATCCTGATAGAATGCTTTAAAAAACATCAAAAGAGATGAAAACACAATAAAATACAGAATAACATACTGCATGGAGGGGGGGGTGGAGATAGAGGGAAACGGTGTGTTCAGTTGACCTGTTGGCCTGTAGGCAAACTAACCCGGGTCTGCTGAAGGGGGTAGGAGGCGATGAAGGGTATGCTTAGCTGCTCATGATGGTGGGGGCTAGTGCTGCTGGTTTATTTGTGGTGTGGTTTAGTAATAACATTATATAACACCCAATTCTTAAAATTAAATTTAAACCTATGAATGTTTTTACTTCCTCTGATTTGTGTTAAAACTCATTTTTCATCGAGACCTCTAACTTTAAAGCTTGATCACCGGTGAAAGTACTTCCATAAACACCCGTTCACTGCTGAGAGGGTTAGGGTTATTTCCATGGAGAATGCTTACACACTCAAACACACTTCACAATGAATTATGACTTGATGTTCAGGCTGAGTGCAGAGGATTAATTTATATGGAAATTTGTCATTTAAATAGCTGTCCGTACAGCACCACATCCCTGAATACTAAAGATTATTTTGTGATATACGTCAGAACTATGCTCCATATTTATTGTCTTCACATCTCTATCAACATTTTTCCTGTGTTAATGAAATTCACACTTATATGCGAGTAAAATGTTCTTTCAGTCATACGTCACACAACCTCAAATACACGTATGTGTACATCCTGTACATACAGAAAGAACAAATAAAGGGCAGCTCATGTGACTCACAGTTTTGCCGCTAAAAACTGTTTTTTCATGAGAAGACTACGACAAGTGTTAAGAACACACTCCATCCTCATTTAGAAACACTCCAGTTCATCAGCATGGGTTCTCCTGCTCGTACAAACGAACCCACGGCGTCGCTCCATGTCACATGTTCAATTATTGTGCAACATCATCAGCATATTTCACAAAGAGAAACACACAAAAAATGGTGTAAAATTTATCAGGCATGAAACGGCTTTCCTGAGGCTGTAAAGAGCAACAGGGCCGGCAGTGAAACAGATAAAAAGGGGATTAAGCATATGCTGTGTTTTACTGCAATCATCTTAGTCTGGCTACAATGAACGTGATGATCCATAGATGGATTTATGTGTACATCAGACTCTTTAGTATGTGTGTTTCTGTACATGTGTTAGCACACGCTGCTTTGCATAATGTGTGCATACAGAGAATAAACAATGTGAAGCGCCACGTCAGGAATGAAAGAGCGAAGAGTCCGACTGATTACAGCTGACAAATAGCTGACATTTGGTTATTCCTCACCTCAGAGTCTCGTCAATACGGGGTTAGAAATGATGACAACAGCCAGCGGTAGAACGTCTGGAGCGTTCACTCATTTATAATACAAGTGAATGAACAGATATTTTGGAGTGTAAATGATGCCTCCTTACCAAAGCTGCTGGGCTCAGCCCAGGAGATCACCTCCGTTCACAATGCAGTGCTCCTCCTTCATGTTAGAATTAATGGTGACTGCAACCATCACAATTTAATCCATTTTTTCCAAGCTGAGATTGTTGCTCCAAGTTTCTGGCGTTACAGGAAGGAGCCCTGCAGAGATGGATATCTTTGTTCAAACATAAAAGATGTGAGATGTTGCAGCCAGGAGGCTGACTTGATGGTAGATGGTGAGCTTCTAACAAGTAACAATTTGACCGGGTGTCATCTTTATGTTAATTTATGGTTGGTCTCTGCTTGATCTCATGGGGAAACCAAGCAGAGACTGAGGAAAATCTGTTGACTGAGTGAAAAGCACATGTGAGACACGCGTGTTCTCTACTCAGAATGACCGAATGAACACACACAAAACACACATTAGGAGAACAGCAGAACATTTCCTACTTGGATCATTTTCTCTGTGGGTGTCAGTTAATCTCCCACTTCTGTCACCAGCACACAAACTCATAACGCATGCACACGGACACACACACACAGACACACACACATTCTTGTTCAACAGCTAATGCATCGTCAACACCGGCTGGCTGGGCAAACACACAAGAGAGAGGAGAGAGAAGGTGTCAGAGAGAGAGGAAGAGAGACCACAGGAAGCTCTCAGGTGTGGAGGTGTTGTATACCTGCAATGAAGAGAGTTCAGATGACACCTAACACGATGCAGCACAGTGCATTCCAATGGAAGGACTCCAGGATGAAAGGCTGGCCCAGAGGTCCATCTCCACATTCAGTCAACAGTCTCTCACATAAAGGTCCTTTAAGTAGGGGCTTTATGTGAAAGTCCTTCATCACTAACTGAGTGCAGGGCAAAGGAGAGATATTCATGTTGAACTGATAGCATTGGTGATGGACACACACTCAGTCTCCCCACACACACATTCCTACTGGACACGAGACGGGACTTACCCTACAGTCTGAGGTCTCACCGTCATGTCTCTTCTGTGGTTGTTCCATATGGGGAGGTCTGAACGAACGGACGGACGGACGGACAGATGTTCAAAATCTTTAGAACAGTGATATTTTCATATTCTAGGTTATCCTCATAAAACGTGTTTGTAACATCAGACTATTTCCATTTTTATTCATTATTTCCATTAATTTTAAGAAGCAGTTTTTGTATCACTGCTGCTCTTCCACAAGTGGGACATTAAACTCAATTTGGCCTATCTGCCACTCTCTCTCTCCCTCTCTCTCTTTTCCTTGACCTATCTCTATCCAGAATGTATTTCTCTTTCCCAACCAACAGGTCAAAGCGGATGACCCCCCTCCGGAGTCTGGGTCCTGCCGGAGTTTCTTGCTCAATGAGGGAGTTTTTCCCCGCCACCGTCGCTTATGCTGCTCTGGAGGGGATTGATGGCTTTCTATCTGTAAAGCGCTTTGAAATGTCTTCAGATGTGATTAAGCGCCAAATAAATAAAAGATGATTGATTGGTTGATTGTTTGATTGATTGATTGAAAAATGAAACCAATTAAAATCAATGCAAATTTGCGATTAACTAAGGACCTTTCTCTCATTTGGTTAAGATGCTATATTTTGTTCAAACAAAAGAGTAATTTCATTTTGGACATGTACGTTTTTGACATATGGAATAGGTCCCATTTGAAGTGGAAAGCTACCATATGTTTGTTTTCAGTCAGTAGCTCCCTTTGTCATCAAAGCGTAAAAATATCTTCAATCATTGAATTGACATAGTCCCAAAAACAGATGGAATGGTGGACGCCAGTTCTCACTTCTCATAAGAATGGGCAATGCAGTGAAGGCCATGGTTGATTTTGGGATCCTCATCCCATCCGCCGCCTAGCAGCCATGGCAGTTCAGATAAATAATAATAATAATAAACATTAGAAACGATGTTTGAAATGCACGGAAAACTATAAATCGTATAAAAAACAGCCTACTTTTGAGTTGTCTAGGTCAGATTCAAAGCATGGCTGTGTGTATGTGTGTGAGTGTGTGTGTGTGTGTGTGTGTGTGTGTGTGTGTGTGTGTGTGTGTGTGTGTGTGTGTGTGTGTGTGTGTGTGTGTGTGTGTGTGTGTGTCTTAGCCAACATCGTTGGCTACTGTTAACTAACAATACTGTTAGGTACTGTTTGCTATCACTACATTGTGTTCTCTACCTCAATACAACACTGTTAGCTAACAACCAAGTAGGTTAAACACACATTTCACACATTTGATCACTAATGTGAACACACTTTATAATCTGCCAATGAAAAATAAGTTCATAAATGACGATAAAACTTACGTGTGTGATGCTGTGTTAAAGTGACCTGGGTGGTGCGACTGCTGACATCAGATGTGTAAATGGGACGGTGTTAACAGTCGACGTTGGATCAGATGTGAAAGATGACATTAGATGTGTCAATGGACAGTCTGAGTCATAAAAAATCCAAAGGTTCATATAAGATTCTATAGAAACTGTTTGGGGTCATTTTTGACCCCACCTGTGGAAGAGTGGGGCAGTGATACAAAACTGCAATTTCTTAAAATTAATGAAAAAATAAATACAAATTCAAACATCCTCATTTCCATAGGTCTGGACTATCTGGACTATCTATAACCATAAAGACACTGACTCTATCTGGACTATCTATAACCATAAAGACACTGACTCTATCTGGTCTATCTATAACCATAAAGACACTGACTCTATCTGGTCTACCTATAACCATAAAGACATTGACTCTATCTGGACTATCTATAACCATAAATACACTGACTCTATCTGGACTATCTATAACCATAAAGACACTGACTCTATCTGGTCTATCTATAACCATAAAGACACTGACTCTATCTGGTCTATCTATAACCATAAAGACACTGACTCTATCTGGTCTACCTATAACCATAAAGACACTGACTCTATCTGGACTATCTATAACCATAAAGACATTGACTCTATCTGGACTAACTATAACCATAAAGACACTGACTCTATCTGGACTAACTATAACCATAAAGACACTGACTCTATCTGGTATATCTATAACCATAAAGACACTGACTCTATCTGGACTATCTATAACCATAAAGACACTGACTCTATCTGGACTATCTATAACCATAAAGACACTGACTCTATCTGGTCTACCTATAACCATAAAGACACTGAGTCTATCTGGTCCATCTATAACCATAAAGACACTGACTCTATCTGGACTATCTATAACCATAAAGACACTGACTCTATCTGGACTATCTATAACCATAAAGACACTGACTCTATCTGGACTAACTATAACCATAAAGACACTGACTCTATCTGGTCTAACTATAACCATAAAGACACTGACTCTATCTGGACTATCTATAACCATAAAGACACTGACTCTATCTGGACTATCTATAACCATAAAGACACTGACTCTATCTGGTCTATCTATAACCATAAAGACACTGACTCTATCTGATCTATCTATAACCATAAAGACACTGACTCTATCTGGTCTACCTATAACCATGAAGACACTGACTCTATCTGGTCTATCTATAACCATAAAGACACTGACTCTATCTGGTCTATCTATAACCATAAAGACGCTGACTCTATCTGGTCTACCTATAACCATAAAGACACTGACTCTATCTGGTCTATCTATAACCATAAAGACACTGACTCTATCTGGTCTATCTATAACCATAAAGACACTGACTCTATCTGGTCTATCTATAACCATAAAGACACTGACTCTATCTGGTCTACCTATAACCATAAAGACACTGACTCTATCTGGTCTATCTATAACCATAAAGACACTGACTCTATCTGGACTATCTATAACCATAAAGACACTGACTCTATCTGGACTATCTGACTCTCTCTCTGTCTCTCTTTCTCTGACCCTGTTCTTATCTTCATTTATTTCTTTTCCACCCAACCGGTCAAGGCAGATGGCCGCCCAAAAGAGTCTGGGTCCTGCCCGGAGTTTCTTCCTCAACGAGGGAGTCCCCCCCCTGCTGTCACTTATGCGCTGGGGGGTTCAGTTGGTTTTCTATGTCTGTTAAAGCACTTTGAAATGTCTGTTAATGTGAGTAAGCGCTATATAAATAAAACTTTTTGATTGATTGATTGATTGATTGATTGATTGATTGATTGATTGACTGGTTTCAGCATTCTTTTCACCTCATATTCCTTTAGCTTGTATGGAGGGCGCTGGTGGGTAAAGGTGTCGTGGTGACGGTGGGCTCCGGTGGGCTCCGGTGTGTCCCTCTCGAACTGGCCTTGGAAGTGGTTGGCCTTAGTGTTCTATAGCCTCTGTAGTTTTATGCTTCGTAGAATCATTTTGGTCTATGACACAATATTGATTCCATCCTTTCCTCCTTCATTCATTGAGTCAACTATTGTTGCACACAGTCCCATATTTATTTATTGATTCAGTTTATTTTTTCCTTTCCAGACATGTTATTACAGCAGACTTCACTTTCATCAGTTTTGGAACATCAACAACATCTGAAAAGACGGGTAGAAGCCAGTGGCTTGTAAGGTTCCCGTCCCTAAATCAACAACATCTCTCTCATTGCAACACATTGTCAACCAAATTCATACATTGCATGTCACATTTAAACTATTTTATTGTGGTGCATGGTTGTTTTAAATTGTCAGTTCAGTCCAATAGACGAGCATCTTTGCACACGTCTTTGTCAGTTCTTGAGAAGACTTACATGTGCTGACTATTAATCTGGCTATCGCTCAACGTCTCCGTTGCTGCACTAAGGTTACAGTGACATTTTTTCACAGGCATGACACATGTACTTTAACCATCATTTGCATCAGAAATTGCAAAGTCACATTTTTAAAAGCTTTTTAAAGGCAAATACAGTTCCTAGACTCCTAACTTTGTTATCCAAAAACGTAATTATCGACCTATGGGACAGATCTATTTCTATTTGGAATGATGGGTCTTGAGGGTTTGACCCAACAGACTCTTTCTCTCTGAAAAACAGATGATTAACATCTGATTATTAGGTCACATGTTTGATGAGTGGGACCAGAGACCCTACGTCTGGAGTCTTTTGGAGGATAAAGGCTAAACCAAGCTAACTGCTGCTCACGTCTGTCTTTGATGGACTTCTGCTTGCTTTGTCAAATTAACTGAAGACTTTTGCTGTGTCCTGATAGGTTGATGACACATTGATTATTTGGGACAGATTAAAACTGATAGGATATAAACCAAACACCCATTCATCCTTTGACTCTAACATGATTTTGAACTGTGGGTGGAAGCTGGAGCTGGAGCTGGGGCGACTGGGTGCACCACTTTATTTCCAACATTATTTCATTGAGGACCACAGAATGTCTCATTGTGAATGTGAATAAATTAGAACTGCATGTATTAAACATCAAAGGTAAATGTGAATGATGTCACTGATGACACAGTGAACATCCTGAGATGATGAACTGACTCTCACGTGGAACATGAACAAATATATTAAAAACCCTGTATGCCTGTAATGACATGAACATAATGAAATGAAGAACACCTTCACTGTGGGATCTAATTGTGTCTATATTCAAATAAATTAAGGTGTTGTAATATGACTTAAACTACAGGCTTCTGGAGATAATGTTTTCACTGATATGTGGTCTTTGATAGTCTCTGGTGTGTTCTCTATGTACCCTCAAACAAAATACAAGTTGACCCCCGAGTCTGACCAACATTAAAAATACGCAGTTTCTGGTGAGATGTTTTTTTTCGGTTACGATCCAATAACATCTGTATGCACCTTCTTTGGCCCTGGGGGCTCAGATGGGGTTTGGGTATTGTGGGTTTTTCACACATTTATTTCTTTATTTCTTCTAATAAATCAATTCAGAAGATGAAAATCAAACAATGATGGACCAGATGGGAAATAAATGAATGTAAAAATGTCCAAATATTAGAGAAACAAACGTTCCCACTTATCATTTAATATCATAGAAGTTAGGATGCAGACACTGATCGACACATGATTTTAATATTTTAACTTCAAGGAGGAAATGATAAAGGCAGGAAACAGTTTGATTCGTGTCAGCGAAGAGAAGAGAAATCCAATACAAGAACGATATTAAATGGACTCATTTACTGCATGTTTTAAATCACGTTCATTCAACTTAACTGCTAGCTCTGAGGATGGGTTCCATTATTTTTCCATTCCATACTTTTTATTTTTAATAAAGCTTTACTTTTCTCTGTTTAAGGATCTTCATTTAAAACAAACATCTTTGTTGGTTCTGAAGATAAAATGAAAATAATATTCATTATTGTTTTAATCAAAAGCAGATTTCCAGCTTCATTCTTCAAAATTAAATATCGAAATACAATTACTTTATTTGTAATTTTGATATTGCGTCAACACTTTCCAAATGACAACAAAATTGCTAAACTTATTTCCATGAAATTCAGGGGTGGGCTCCATTAAGCAACATTCTCAACAGGGTATTTTTATTTTTTTGGTTCCATGACAGGAGACAAGATAAAAATATCAAATCTAGACATATTTTTTATCCTTTTACACAAGACAGCTGGTCCAGGATATCACCAATACCTCAAAACATTCCATTAAACAGAACCAGAGTAGAAGGGCAGACACGTTCCAAATGAATGAAGGAACAAATGAAAAGATTCCTACAGAACTGAATAGAGATCTTTCACTGTGTTTAAAACCCAGTTTGTTCCTTCAGATGTAATAATGTGTCTAAAGATAGGAACACATCTCATGAACTGTTTCTCCATTTACAAAGGAAAGAAATGTCACACTTCAAATGACTCTCTCACATTCCAAATGCTTTGTTTCACTCAGACTGCTGCCTCATTTCTCGTGTAATAATGAATTTCTGGTGTAAAAATGATCTTGTTGCAGGATGTCAGAACCACAGGACATGTTAGTCATTTGAGGTCTAATATGTGTGTATTAAACCCCAGCAAACACACACCAAATCCAAATCACCACTGTGAGTGTGAACCCGTGGTGTCAGGCGTGTCTGAGCCGCCTGCAGCAGAGCCCATGTTAAGACTAACTGTGGTCCGCTGGCTGTCCTTGAGGGGCCAATTCATTAGTTAGCTAGAAAACCCAATGAATCACAATGCATTATCGAAGAGCAGAGAACATCGGTCAGCTCAGGTACGGCAAAGAGAAGAGACGGGGGGAGCAGAGATGAAGGATGGATGGGGGGAACGGCAAACCAGACGGATTGGCAGCGGGGAGGAATGAAGAGGGATGACTGCGTCTGGGCGCGCCTTCACGTTCAGGTGGCTTTACAGGAGCAACGGCCAAATTAGGAATGAATTTTAAATGAAATGTTCAGTTGTTTGCTGTAAGAGACACAGGTCTCATGATTAAATATAAGTTATTGATCAGCGAGAGAACGGGCTAATGGAAAGCCTGTGATGCGCTCCCCAGGGGTGAAGTTAGCACACATAGACACAAACAGGAAGGTAATCTCTGAGGGCCGTCCCAACGTATGCCTGCTGAAATTGTTCCCCTGCCTTCATTGATCACTCACAGATCGATGGGATGAAATAGAAACAGGTGTAGGTTTGCATTCAGAGGAAACGGCAGCACATTAATCACAGCCTGAGCGCAGATACGCTGCACATGCAGCTGCTCTGAGTTTGCATGAATAACTTTAACGATGACTCTCAGGCCTAATCTGTCAAAACGGACGTTTTAATGACTGTTTTGGCTGCTTAAAAGTGATGATTGTAAATGACTGTGATTCAGAGCTGCAGAGGTGTGGAGTCGCTCAGAACTCACCGAGTCAACCCAGGTGTGAAGAATAGCTTCACATGGATGCTAATGGCTAGCTGGATAGGCTAATTCTAGTTAGAAACACCTTTACAAACAGGACATTTTCCTGAAGGTCATATTTTGTTCCAAAAAAAAAAAAAATGTCATGTGAAAATGTTTTTAAAAACACCATATATATATATATATATATATATGGTGTTTTTAAAAACACCATATACAGTATATATAAAAATATAAATGTGTATATAAATATATAATATATATGTATATATATACATGGTCTATATATAGTGCCTCTAAATGCACTTTGCTCATTTGCATTAGCATCTAAATGCAAATGAGCACGACGATTCAAATGAATCATGAGATAAAAGAGAAAGAAGGGACGACAGAGTCGACATTAAAGATTTAGGGTTGAAGATATATTCAACAAGAAATGAATGGATCACATTCCTGAAGGAACATTCTAAGCGTGTTGTTAGCGTGTACCACTGTTTCATAACGCAACTGAAAAAGGAAGTAAAGCTCGTCACAGGATTGAGAGCTCCAGAAACACAACGTGTAATGGCCATCATTTCCCCTCAGTTTGGTCTTTTATGATTGCACATTAATCCCAGATGGGCTCGTTTCTACATGCATTGTGTTTCCACACTGGCCAGAAGGAGCTCACCCCAGTGATTACACTCCTGCATCACCCTCAGCCCCACCAGGCAGGCATCAGGGCCAAAAAACGGATACTTCAACTAAATCTGTCAGTAATTTTATAAAATATTGTATTTTTGTAGAGTGGATGTCTCCTCTGGATCTGGAGACTCATTATTCTTGTTTAGGACATTAAAACATGCAGAAAGAAAAAACAGGCAAGTCAACCAAAAAGCCACAGCCTGTCAGGAGATGTTCCTCCAGCTTTTATGAAAGTCCCTGAAGTGGTGAGAAGAATCGCATCGGAGTGTCTGAAGCAGCGCCGCTGGGTTGGTCCTGGTGTGATGAGGCGGGGGTGAGGGGGGGATCATCGTCTTCTCCTCATTTGGGATGCGTTGGGTAATCTGTGGTGACCCTGGAGACACCGTCCCCCTCCCATCCCTCAACACACCATGGCTACATACATGATGTGTGTCACTGCCTCACAGGCTGCACAATGACCGTGTAATTAAAGCAAATAACACGTCAACAGAAGCGAGAGCTGAAAGGACAATGAGTCAGTGGTTTCATCATTCAGTCAATCTCAGTTTGAACGCTTGGATTAAATCTGTTACCACAACACAAACAGATCCACTGTTAGATAACGTGTGGAGCAGAAATAGGTTCTAACCCTCCTGTATTGACTATTCCTTTCCCCGTCACAGAAAAATCTATCCTTCAGATTATTTACTTTAAGAATTGACATCCAAACTTTTACCTTGTGTAACCTTAAAACTTTGAAAAACACTGCAAACCTTCAGCAAAAGCAAATATTCCACCTCAGAGCTCAACTTCCTTTTCTTATTTTTGTGTTTAATTTAATATCGCCGTTTATCAAAGGAGGCACATCCTCCGCCGGCTCCAGCCACTACGTTTATTCAACTTATAAATGAGAGGTTGTCCTTAGAATGTTTATACGTGTGCACCAGCTCCTTCTATGAAAAGAATAATTCATTTCCTGACATGAAAAGGAAAAACATTTTTAACGGAAATTTGTGCAACGGTTGGACAAATGTTTTTTTAAGGGTTGCAAGATTTTGTTTTCCTGTTTTCTCTAGAAAATGTTCATAACTGTTGATGTAAAGATACAGTTATGGTGCAGACTGGGATGATAATCCACATATGTTGGATTAAAAAAAAAAAAGACAGGATTTTCATGATTATTCAGATCAGGCTGAGTCAGCGTGCCCTACGCTACAGTAATGACATCAAATCTTAATCATTGATCATTAATCATCTTCATTGTGGTGAAAAAGAGGACGGTTTAGTTTCAGGGCTTCGCTGGTTGTTCATCACCAAACACATTTGACAGAAAGACATGACTCATTCAAAAACAGTGAAAACTGGTAGATCTTATTTCTAATAAAAACTCTGGTATTTATTCTTTAAATTTCATCTCAACATTTACTACAGGAATTTTTTTTTTATTTGCGGAAAAGAAGTTAAAATATTAAATTGCTCTTTGAACCTGTGCACACAGTACATGAATTACTGGAGGATGTTTAAAGTGAAATCAACCAATGTTCCACATTATGTAACATAACTGGCATTATGACATTTGGAAAAGAATTATCTTTCTGGATTCATTAAACTATCTTTTAATTATTAGAAAAACAAACATTTTATTGCATCAGCAATTTCATAAATTATTCATACACAATATATATATATATATATATATATTATATTTACCTCTGAGACTGGTGAACACGAGTCGTGCACTAATTGAAGAAAAGCAGTTAAATGCATTCGCTTAACAACACAAAAGAAAAAAAACCCAGATGTATCATTAACAGATTATAATGATAAAACATGATAACTCATTGAGCTGGAAGGATATGCAGTCAGACGTGGTTAGTCAGGTGTACAGAACAACGAGGAAAGAGACCAAACATCACCTTTAATCAACAAAATAATCAACACAATGCTGTTGTCAAAATGTATTCTCAATAGCTTTGAGGAAATGTCTTTTTAAAAGTAAGAATAATTCTTGAATTTGATGATTTAGACTATAAAAATATTTTATTCCTGCTGTGTTTAAATGCTGTTGGTACAGTTTGGATTCAAGTCTTCCCGAGTCCAGTAGGTTAGTGTTCTTGTCCACTAAATAAAATACTGTGTTGTGTACTTGTGAGATGATAGAATCAGAATAAGACATGAAGACAAAAATGTGTTCATAAATTCAGTGATGTGTTATGTTTACTCAGTTTTTCTTTTCCTTTATTACATCTTCTGTAAACTTTATTGATCGTCCTGTTGACTCAGTGTTTGCATCTCGTCTCTTTACTTATTCTTGGAAATTATAATCATCTTCATCAGCAGCAGAACTCTGCCTGTAAATTCCCAGAAAAAAGCAGAGAAACAACTAAAAGGGAAACAGCAACTCATCTCATTTCATCCCAACAGCCTTCAAACACCAACAGCCTCCGTCTCAGTTCTCTGTGCTCTGAGCTCACAGCGCCCCTAGTGGCCAGCTGTGGACTAACTCATGCTACTATCAGTGAATATTATTCATTTTCCTTCCACTAATGACCAGTGAGTTAAACTACAGTAAAAACAAACCATTCCCCTCTTTCTGGTGATGCCATGAGAGCCCCTCAAGGACCCTAAAGCTTCCAGGAACAGAACCCCCCCCCCGCTCAGGAGCCAAGTCACTGCAGTGAAACGCTGGGCTGAAAAGAGCATTTTCCAGCCAATAAGAGCCTTTTATTAGAATCCAAATGATAGTTCTGATCTATTACAGAGTTGTATCCAATGCATAAAGAGTGATGGGGAAGAGAGAAGGAGAGGATACGGGGCGGGGTGGGGGGACATATCAGATTCATACCCCCCACCGAAACATTCATTTTTAGTTCATAACTGCCGAGGGTATTAATAAATAATGAGGACAATTCTCTGGTGTCTGCATGAGTCATACTTTCTACTGCTTGGTTTCCCAAAAGCCCCATAGGTTGGATTCTCACACACAGGAAACGTGAATATTTAACCCTAAAATGGAACCAGCATCAATGTTTGAAGTGTCTAAAAATGGAGCGAGCAGCATCCCTCCCCAAAAATCAGGTGATGTTTGGAAAGGAAAACCAGAGAGAGAGAGAGGGAGAGAGGGGTGGGGTATCAGAACGAGGCTACGTGAAAACACAGGGAGGTGTGAGCGACAGCAGCTTGACATGACGACAGCAACACTTCAGAGTCAGGAGTCACAAAAAGACGTCGAGTAAAAGAAAAAGGGGGACACGGCGCAAATAGGTGCTGATTTTAATATCTTGATTTCAACATGATTATACAAGAGAAAATTAACCAATATACAGGAGCTTTATAACCAATAGAAAACTGTATTCATTACACTTTCCAAGATACATTCTATTCATTTGTAATGTCATTAAACACTCATCATTTCAACAGAACAATACCTTAAAAAATAAGGACCAGATAGAGCTGATAAAAGAATCCTTTTCAAACCTGTCTTGACAACATGATGTCAAACTAAATAAATTAAACACAATTATTTTGAAGTGAATTAAGTGAGATTTTTACTTCTATTGCACATCATATGACATGATATGATTCTGCCGTCTCCATTCCTTCACCGACGGTTTACAGAACCATAGCAAGTTTAATGCACATTTATTTTGGTTGCATAATGTTAATAAGATAATGTGGGAGATATAAGACTAAGGAAACTGCTTTAAACTTCACAGACCATCAGGATCCCACTTGTCGTGAGCCAAAATCAACTGGTAAGGGAAAACACAGATCAGGTGACCAACCTCCTCCAGCCGGTCGACACCAACACACCCTCCAAAGTCACTCCTGACGGCCAGAACCAGGGATACAGCTTTCCTTCAAGTCCTCTTTTTTTATATTATTTATTTTAAATAATATCAACAATTCTTTAAATAACCCTGTATATAAAAATAAATGAACTATGTTGTTAAATTTCTGACTAAGAATTGAGAGCTGAGAAGGGGAGGCAGATCACCGATTGAATCATATTAGTGGTTCGTCTGAAAATTCTGGTTTGTAGTCTCTTGAAGATGACGCGCCATTGTACAGTGTGGTGGTGGTGTGTGTGTGTGTGTGTGTGTGTGTGTGTAGATGTTTGTCCTTCCTTGTAATTTACAAATCAGTCCCACAGATACAAATAATGTAAGTCTTACAAAATAAATTCCAGGTTACGCTTACATGGCAAGCAGCTTTGTAGTTATTTATCATTGGGTTTTCATTTTTCAGAAACACAGTCCTCTGACAGTATATGTGCCATTTAGATACCACCCCAAACATACAGTTACTGTAAGTAGCAATTGTGAAGAGAAACACAACTCCATTCAGAAGACACTATATTTAACATGGCTCTTTACACAAAGAGAACAAGTCATGAAATCATTCCCCAAAACAGTTTTTTGCAGTGCCTTCAATTTTCATGAATGGATAACAGGAGCTGATTGGACTCCCAACAAAGAGCACGTGTTCTGCTTCTGGTGTGTAATCCATACGAGACGCAGCCAGCTCAAGAAAGTATCCTCAGAAACAACACATCCCAACAAATGGAAAGAGTAAAGAAAAGCATCCATGGAGTCCCCCAATCCAGTTCATTTCATCCAAGAAGAAGGGATTTTTGGATCTAATCCCAAGCAAAAGACCAACTGACATCACCTCCTTTTGTTCTCCTTGGGTTGGAGATGTAAGGTATATTCTCAAGTGCTGTTTTCAAGACCCTTTGATTTGGTTGGAAAAGAAAAAGCAAATGGTAGAAAAAAAAGGACAAGAACAATAAAAACCATCAGATAAGTACCCATTTCAATAGCAGCAAAACATACACTAACGTCTGCTTGTTCAGAGCGTCCTGCTGTACGTGTGTGAGACTCAGACATGATCCGAAAGGTCTTGTTCTGTCAAATAGTTCCACACTGATTCTACTAACAGCTTTTGTACTGTGGAGAGCCACCTTGTCCTTCTCTGCATTGGTCATTAAGGTTTTCCAAAAGGCACTTTTTATTTTTTTTACTGTGTGTGAATGTGGAGCTGCTGAGAGGAGACAAAGCTAGAGATCTGGGGGGTTGGGAGCTGGACTACTGGAGCACTAGAGATGCTGTCTGTCTGCCTACATGTGCCCAGCGTCATCAGTGCACTAATTCAAACACACTATCTCTACATTTTGCTCAGTGCAGTCTGCTCCTCCAGTACCTGCAGGTAATCAGGCGTTCCCTGGTACTTGGCTTTTAGCTCGTAATACTCACTTTTCCTCTGCTCCACCACGATCTTACTGTGGTTCCCGCCTATCAGCGATGACTTCTTCATCTTTTTATCCAGAGTTTTGTCCGGGTAGCGGATTTCGTACCCACCCATCCCTATACTGTTGAAATCTCTTTTGTTTTCCAAGAAGTTCTGGATGAACATGCTGGGCTCTCTGTGTGGAAGAAACTCCTCAAGTTCATCAATGGTACTGAGGCGTTTGTTGCGCTCCAAGGTAGAAAGAGAGTCTTTATCCTTGTCGGCACTGCTCCGGAGGATGATCTTCTGCCTTTGTGAGTCTGCAAACTTGAAGCCAGCGTCCATGTCTGACGACCGTCCTATCCCGCAGGTGTGACTCTTGCCGATGTGCTCGATGGTCTGGGGAATGAATGCTTCGCCTCCCAGGTCGTCTCCTGGGATGGAACCTTTTTTGCCAGATTTGTGGCCATGTCTGCGGAGCTGCAAAGACATGGAGCCACATTCCTGATTCCCAAGCTCTTGTCTACCCACTGGTTTTTTATTCCTCCTAAGGACAAAGACTAGAAGACAGAAGGCCACAAATACAGTAAGGATGAGCACTACGAGGATGCTGAGTATCATGATGGAGAGTGGCACAGGTCCTCCTGGAGGTGCTTTGCCAACTCCAGCAGGTGACATTGAGGTCAAAACTGGGGTGGCGCTCGTGAAAATAAACGGTGGTCTTGCAACAAGTTTAGGACACAGGATCTCGTTCTTCAGGAGGCGCAGTTCTACGTTGGAGAACTGCACTGGGGTAGCACATTTCACCTCTTTGGCAGCCACTCCGTCACTTAGCTTCTCTAGCCAGATTTTGAGGGAGACAAGATCGCAAGAACACTCCCATGGGTTCCCCTCGAGGTCTATCTGGGTCAGTGACTGCAGCTGGTCCAGGACACCACTCACTGGCAGGGTCATGAAGTGGTTATTTTTCAAATTTAGTCTGGCTAAGGAACCGGCCCGCAAAACACGTAAGCGGGGGAGACTCCTCAAAACGTTGTTATTGAGATAAAGCAGTTGTAGGTTGGGCATGGAGTCAAACGTGCCCGCCAGGATTTCCTTTATGGCATTGTATTCCAAATACAGGTACTGTAAGTTAGACAGGCCCAAGAACATTTCCGGGTGTAACTGTTCAAGCTGGTTTCCATTCAGATACAGTCTCCTCAGGTTAGTGAGGTTAGCAAACACCCCTTTCTGCACCGAGGAGATTTGATTGCTGCCTAGGTGTAACAAATCTAAACCCTCAAACCCTTGGAAATCCGCCGGGCTGATGTCGTGGATGTAATTCCCACTCATATGAAGTTTCTTGGCATTTTGAGGTTTGGGAAAGAGATCAGCTAAACTCTTAATATTCCTCTCTTGACAGCTGACGCTGATGCCAAAGTCAGAAGGGTGGGCTTTACAGCTGCAGGGCTGCGGACACAGAAGTGGAGGAGTCCGACGTCTGGAAGGAGGACAATCTGGCTATTTCTACCAAACGGGGGCAAACCGGCCACGATCCCGTTCCCGTAGATCTTAGAGGAGTCAGTGGTTTTTGCCATTTTTGCGGTGACAGAAGCCGTGGTCGTCGGGGACATTTTGGAGGGTGACTGTCCGCCTTCAGGCTGCACAGGGGCATCCTCACGTCGAATCACTTCCTGTTCCCATGGG
Source organism: Antennarius maculatus (assembly GCA_013358685.1). NCBI lineage: Eukaryota > Metazoa > Chordata > Actinopteri > Lophiiformes > Antennariidae > Antennarius > Antennarius maculatus. The sequence continues at coordinate 795,726 of CM023614.1, forward strand.
ACACAGTTCCTGTTTGTTGGTTTCCTTCAGTAGCCTCCCGTACAAGTCGCTCGGCGTTTCACATATGGCCTCGCCAATAAAAATGTTATAGGGCATGTTTTCAAGCCATGCCTTTAGAGGTGCTAGATCACAGGTACAATTCCAGGGATTATCATCCAGCTGCAGCTCCACAATGCGCCCGATGTGCTCCAGAACCCCCAAATAAGGGAGTTTCTGGATCCTGTTCCCTCTTATATCCAGGTGTGTGAGTGAAGCAAAGCGGAATATATTGTCAGGAAGTGCCTGTATGAGATTATCATTGAGAATGACCACTTTAAGCTTGTGCAGTTTGTTAAACGCTCCCTTTTCAATGTATTTTATCAAGTTGTAGTCAGCCTGAAGGTATTCCAAGTTCTCTATTCCCTGGAACGTATCGGCCCGCAGCACCTTCAGCTCGTTGTTGTTCAGGTGGAGCTGCTTCAGCGCGCTCATCCCCGTGAACGCCCCGCCCTCGATGTTCTGCAGCTTATTGTTCCCCAGCTGCAGCGACACGGCGTGGGTGAAGTTGAGGAACGAGTTTGGATACAGGATGATTAAGAAGTTGTTCTGAAAGTTCAGGTGGTAGAGCGACGAGGCCGGGGGGACGAGCTGCGTGGGCCGATAGACCGTGATCTTCTCGCAGTTGACGTACAACACGTTTTCCACCGACATGCAGGAGCAGGCGCTGCAGGTCTCG
>CM023614.1:796540-1144040 GCA_013358685.1 Antennarius maculatus
ACACACACACACACACACACACACAGCTGCCTGTGTCCAAACACCAAAACACCCACAATCCTCTCGTGCTCTAATCCCATTTGTTGGATTAAAATAAAGCATTTTAATATGTGTTTGTAGGGAGTTCATTGATCCCCTTTTGTCCCTCACAGCCTCTCTGAATCTGAATTCCTCCAGAGCTGGGAATGCAGTTTGTTGTGCTGCCCCCTTCTGGTCATGGAGGGAACTGCATATGTGATGAGACGGGTAGGCCAGCACTCAGTCCAGGCCTTTCTTGTTCATCTCCCCCCCCCCTGTTTGAGGGGAGGATTGTGGGTGTTTCTGTCAGGAGGTACAGAATGGTTTCAGCCACAGACACCTGTTGTTCTGATATAAAACCAACATTGATGCAAATAAAGCCAATTTATTGTCTGTAGCAAATTAATGACAACACATTTATGTCATCATAGCTTTATGGATGTCAGGAAGTGTGCTTTGCTTCACTAAAATTCAATTCAGTGGAGAAACAAGGACGTTTACATTAAACCTTCACTTTTTCTCTATTTACCCCAGAGGAAGATTTAGAGGGGTAAAGCTGCAGCAGTAGACCGATGACGACTTGTCCTTCTCACCTCTATTGTTTCATCTGGACGGGAAATCAACATGTTGAGATGCCATCTGAGTTGCCTTCAATTATTACAGTGCGCTCAGAGCAATAAGCTGTCGGAAGCAGCAGTGATTTATTGGTAGTCTTCATTTGACCTGGGTTTAATCTCCCAGGCGCCATCTCCAGCTCCATAGGTTGAGAATCTCCCTGCAGAGAGACTGCAAATGGAAAAATACTCCAAGCTCTCATGCACAGTTTACAGCAATCGTTCACAACATCACGATGTAATTCATGATTTTAGGTTATTGATAGAATTTTATCATGTTTTTTATAGATGGAAAAACTGTGAGGGGAATGCCTTCAGTTTTTTTTTCTTTTTTTTATCCTGAGGTAGAGTGTTACTCTGACTGAATCAAGATAAAGAGAAACACACACATATATTTAAAAATAAGAATAAAAATTGTAAAGCAGTGAAAGTGAAATTATATTACATTATTATAATTTTTTTATATATATATATATTTATATTATAATTATATATAGAACTTATGTATGTGTATATATATTTATAATATTAAAATATAATGTATTATAAAATATAATAATTGTATTATAATTATATACATAAATTATATTATGTCTGTATATATATATATATATATATATATATATATACACACACACACACACACACACACACACACACACACACACACACACACACACACACACACACACACACAGTGGTTCCTCTACTTACTTTTGAAATTAATTGGTTCCAGAAGAAATTTCATAAGTAAAAAATTTTATTAAGGAGTTTAAGGCATGCGTGGAATTCACTCTGTTGTTCATGGTGAGGCAGGAGCGCATGAACCAAAGAGGGCAAAAAACAATGAGGACAGCAGTTAAAAGGTTAATGACCATCATTTTATTCTTAACTCTATTCTTTGTTTTTTACGTTATACACAACTCTCATTTATTTTGTAATAATCTAGTTATAACATGTATTTGTTACATGTTTTGATGCATTTTTATGCTTTATAAAACATTTATTTCTGAATTTTGGGGGCTTGGAACGGATTAGGGCATTTGCATGGAAAACACATCTCTACTTACGAAATTTCTTCCAGAACCAATTAATTTCATAAGTAGAGGTACCACTGTATTTAATCTCTGTGGCCCTTCCACTTCCACTTGGGGTTTGTGGGTGTGTTTGGATGCCCTTTGCTGCTCCTGGTTGCATAGCTTCTTACTCTGCTACCAGCTGATGTGCAGCGATGTTCATGTCGTTTCTGAGCTAATGAGAGCCAAACTGCGATCACACGTCTGTGTTGAAGCTAGTCTGTACATCCACATTTTAAAACCGCTTGCGAGCGTCGTGCAGGACGTTGAGAGAGGAGGTTAAATCAGGTTACACCCCCTGCTGTTTAGAAAGAGCATCAGCATTCATTTCTTCTTAACTCATTTGAATTATTGTACATTTGTATGAATTGATTTACTGTCTCACAATGCATTGATAAATCTGAGAACTTTAGGTCTTGTAGTAACACATCAGTTTGCAAAGGCTCTGTCTGATTCTCAGGTTCATGTTGTCCTCTAATATGTGAACTAATGTTGTCCCCTTGGATGTAAGAAGCAAACTTCAAATTGTCTGCAGTGTTGATGTTTAAATCAGCCAGACGGTGATGGAAACACGAGTCACTCTGGGTGTTAGGCGTCCTTTAAATATCCTGCGGTAAATCTCGTCTCAATACAAGACATATGATGTGCTGATCCGGAGGAGGCCTGCAGTCTGTCCTTCTCTGCTCTGCTGTGAGAACGTCTAATGTAAGCAGTCACACGGCGTCAGCGGGGCATACGTTCCTCTATATGTGGAGCTGAGAGGGTGACAGCAGGAAGACGGTCCTGTTTCCAGTCAAACACCGAAGCAGACGTCTGTCAAAAGCAAGCAGCTGCTCACTGGAGTGTGTTCAGCCAATCAGGTCTGGTGTGGCCTCGCTGATGTCTTTCTCTGCTCTGTCGCGTTCAGTGACCTCTTCTAAAGTCTGTCCGTTATTTTGATCACCTGATTTCACCTGGTGAACTGAAAGGTGACAAAGTGGCTCCTGAATTTTCTATTTGTGTTTTTGTGTCTTAACACTGAACTCATGATTACTGTATTTTCTGCACTGTAAGGCGCACTGGATTGTAAGGCGCACCTTCAATGAATGGCCTATTTTAAAACAGTTTACACATATAAAGTGCACTGGATTATGAATTGATGAACACACTTAAATGAATAGAGAAAAAATAAAGTTTTGGTTCGTGATGCTGCAGTGGATCTGTACGGATTCACATCCCTTCATATCCCATATCCCACCCTCCAGCAGGGGTGGATGAGATTCGCCTAGAGTACTTCAAGTCTCTGGATGTACAGGGACTGTCATGGTTGACACGTCTCTGTAACATTGCATGGCAGTCAGGGACAGTACCTCTGAATTGGCAGGCCGGGGTGGTGGTCCCTCTTTTCAAAAAGGGGGACCAGAGGGTGTGTTCCAACTATAGGGGGATCACACTCCTCAGCTTCCCAGGGAAAGTCTACTCCAGGGTACTGGAGGGGAGGATTAGACCGATAGTCGAACCGTGGATTCAGGAGGAACAATGCAGTTTTGGTCCCGGTCGTGGAACACTGGACCAGCTTTACACTCTCCATCGAGTGCTCAAGGGTTCATGGGAGTTTACCCAACCAGTCCACATGTGTTTGGTGGACCTGGAGAAGGCATTCGATCGTGTCCCTCGTGGTATCTTGTGGGGAGTGCTTCTGGAGTATGGGGTCCGAGGCCCTTTGCTGAGGGCTGTGAGGTCCCACTATGACTGAAGCCAGAGCTTGGTTCACATTGCAGTAAGTCAGACCTGTTCCAGGTGCATGTTGGACCCAGCAGGGCTGCCCTCTATCACCGGTTCTGTTCATAATCTTTATGGAAAGAATTTCGAGATGCAGCCAGGGTCCGGAGGGAGTCCGGTTTGGGGACCAAAGGATTTCATCTCTGCTTTTTGCAGATGATGTTCTCCTGTTGGCCTCATCAAACCTGGACCATCAGCGTGCACTGGGACGGTTTGCAGCTGAGTGTGATGCGAGTGGGAGGAGGATCAGAACCTCTAAATCCAAGACCATGGTTCTCAACCGGAAAAGGGTGGTGTGCCCTCTTCAGGTCGGTGGAGAGTCTTTGCCCCAAGGGGAGGAGTTTAAGTATCTTGGGGTCTTGGGTTCACGAGTGAGGGAAGGATGGAACGTGATGCAGTCGCTGTATCGGTCTGTGGTGGTGAAGAAGGAGCTGAGTCGCAAGACGAAGCTCTGGATTTACCGGTCAATCTATGTTCTTACTCTCACCTATGGTCATAGGTGAGGCTCCTCACCCTTAGAGATAGGGTGAGGAGCTCAGTCACCAGGGAGGAGCTCGGAGTAGAGCCGCTGCTCCTCCCCCTCGAGCGGAGCCAGCTGAAGTGGCTCGGGCATCTGTTCCAGATGTCTCCAGGACACCTCCCTGGGGAGGTGTTCCAGGCATGTCCTACCGGAAACAGACCACAGGGAAGACCTGGGACACGCTGGAGGGACTATGTCTCTGGGCTGGCCTGGGAACGCCTTGGGCTCCCCCCAGAAGAGCTGGAGGAGGTGTCTGGGGAGAGGGTAGTGGCATCCCTGCTGAGACTGTTTCCCCGCGATTGATGATGGATGGATGGATGGATGGATGGATGGATGGATGGATGGATGGATGGATGGATGGATGGATGGATGGATGGATGGATGGATGGATACATCCCTTCTGACCTCCAGAACATGTCTGTGTTTGGAAGATAATCAACCAACTCTGAATAGCAGAAACAGTCAAATGTATTATTTCAAATCACTCTAAATGCAGATGTTACTTATTTCCTAATTAATTTATTTTCATTTAGTATCCAGTAATAAAGTTATTGTGATCTTACTAACCCATGCTCTTGAATACAAATTATAGAAAAATTGTTTGAAGTTGTAAAAATCAACCACTTAATCTTATATTTAATTCTAGAATAATTAATAATCACTGGGTTGCGTTCCATATCTCAACAGGCTGGAGAGTTAAATCTGAACAGTGGTAGTGCACGAGACAAAAAATTAAATAAACACAAAAACTACAAAAGTGGTTAAATGTGTGTTTGTAGCTTCAGAAGCAGGGTTAAGTGTATTTTACTGGAGGAAGACGAAAAAGAAGCAGGATCAGTCCAATTCTTTGGAAACTAAAGATAGATTTAATCTTCCTCCTCAAGGTGTTCTGGTGACCCTGGGGTCGTCTCCGTGGGATGGAGGGCTGCTGAGAACTGCAGCATCCCATGAAATGATGCATTATGAACAAACAGCAATAGAGAGAGAACCGACACAGAATAAAAGTTATTTCATGAGAAAATGACAGAGCTACGTTTCCGTCTATACTGTTCCTGTACAAATAAACGTATGAATCTGAGGAAGAGAAAAATAACTCAGCAAAGCCAGGCAGAATAAAGGAATGAAAAATAGTAAAATAGTCTTAAATTAGTCTTAAAACAAGTGCGTCTGAAAAAAAACTGGCATTTCGACCAGGATTTATAAACGTTGTTATGTACAAGTGGTGCATCACAAGCAGTTTTCACGTTAGAAACATTAAATTAATGTTATTATCTCAGAATTTATTAAAAATCACACTAAAAATATGTCCGTTCTGACATCATACCGGTTCATAAAATGAAAAAAGGAACATATTTATTATATTCAAACATGTGTGCAGTCTCTGAAGCACCTCTCGCAGGATTACAGTATTCTCCACACTATAAGGCGCACTGGATTGTAAGGCGCACTGTTGGTCTCTGAGAAAATTAAAGGCTTTTAGCTGCGCCTTATAGTGCGGAAAATACTGTAGTTTACACTGGACACTAACACCAACATACTGGTGGCCCTTATAACATCACCACATAACACACCAGTAGCACAACTGGATTGACTGATTACGTAGAAATTACGTAGAAATCGGGCTCTGGAATCATTTTGCATATTATTTGTACTTTTTTTTGTTTTTTTGTGTTTTTATTGCTGGCTGAATCTGTTCTATCAGTGTTTTTGCTCACTTTGTGAACTAACCAATATTTTTAAGAAAATAATATGAAGAGCAACACATTTTGGCTTTGCGTATTTTTTATGTCTCAGTGAAGTCTGCCCACTGATTTCTGCACCATCAAGTCGGCCCACAAGGAGAGATCTCTGTTCTCGTCTCCATGGAGACGCCACAGTCCAGACGTAAGGGTACAGTTTAAAGGTGGGCCATAACAAGGTAATCCTAACCCCAACCCTAATCTTAACGCTGACCCTAAACTGACCCACGCAGACATTTTCAACAAACATCCGTGAGGTCACCTTAGGGTCAGGCAGGGAAGGATTTCCCAAAGTTGAAGGTTCATGAGACAAAGAGGCAGTTTTTTAGCATCTTAAAACCGTCCATCACCGAGAAAATGATTATGCACTATTAGTTGTTTTCCCAATTAGGTTTTCAAAAGTAATCCCTCTGAGCATTTCAGTTGTGTGGGAGCTGAGTCATTTCTCTTTCACCTACATGAAGCACGGGGGCTGCAGGATGCTCGGCGTGGGTTGGGGTGATGTGGTTGAGACAGAAAAGTCCTTTGGTGAGGAAAAGATTCAGTCAAACAGATATTGTGGCTCACTTTTCAAATCACAGGACATTAAATCAGTATTTAAATTAGTCATTATCACTAACCAACAGCGTCGATACGTAAATGTGATTAAATGTTGTTGTAATATTGTTGGTTTACTCATGACGTGAACATTCTGTTCATTGATGGCTGCACTTAATTTCTACGAGGCAAGACTGAACGAGAGCAAAAGTCAGTCTGTACAGCAAACATACATCTTTACCGTCCTACTGAAGTGTGTGGTGGTCTGTTCCTCGTCACAGATGATGCTCTCTGCCTGAATCGTCCTGTTTTCTCTGTACTCTGCACTGCGTTGAGCGTTTGGGCAGCGGAACCATCTTCTGGGCAGCGTGAAGGTCAAGATGCATTCAAAATGGTCATCCTTGTGTATTGAGAGAGATTAGAAGCTATAGCATCTAAAGAAGATGTATACTGATTTAATAAAATAAGGAAGCGTTAGGGCGGGGATTCATATATACATGCATGGAATTAGATTTTTTATTTTGAAACAGTAATTCCCCCCCGGGTTCATTTCCTATCTCAATCTCCACCATAGAGACTTCTGATACATGAAGATAGGGGGGACAGTTGAAACCAACTCAACAGGTCTACTTTATTTATCCTTTGTTTGTCAAGTATCAGGTGGAATTAGACGTGAACCTCTAAAAGCAGCTCCCATCTTCCTCTCAACCCATGATGAAAGGACAATGAACGTTTAGAAGGATAATTCTACACAGCTGGGTTTGCTGTCGTCTGTGTCTTTCCAGCTCCTTGTACTCACCATGAGAGTCTGTCAGAGGTCAGTCCATGTTCACGAACTGGGTCCACAGATAAAGACGGGGTTCAGATTCACCTGAAGGGTTTGTCGAACACAATCCAAGACATAAATCTTGAATGAACACACCAAAGCTTTGTTCCCATAGACATGGAAGACCGATAGTGGGTTAGTGTGGTTAAGGCCTTTTCAGCAATTATGAATTATGCAAAAATACTATGCAAAAAGGATGAATTGTTAAAATATGTGGATAAGTCTGAAACACCGTCAGAGAAAACCAACAACCCCCACTTTCAGCTGCTAGGCTCGTCCATCATAGGAGGCACAGTCACACTGTGATGCTGTCGTTAGAGTGAACCTGGCATCGTTTCAGCAGTCAGCCAATCAAACGACGTTGGTGATAGTGCCCAGCTTTCCATCACACTTCACCTTTCAGAGAGAAAACATGATGGTGTCACAGCTCCTGAAGCTACACCACAGGAGAAGACATCTACCTGGCCACAAATGAAACGCTATCAGAGCCTGAAAAAGGTTGTGTCCGTCGTCACTGACGGTTCCCTTTACGGTGGGCAAAGAAAGAGACGCAGTGACTAAAAGATGAGAACCCACATCCCTCCTTCTGTCGCTGTATGATCCATGCAAAGGAAGGGATCGTTACACTCTTTTTATGCCATATCATATTATAATCCAGTGCGCCTTATAGTGTGGAAAATACTGTAATTGTTTTAAGTGTTAACAATTTTATTTTTAAGTTTATTCTGGGCAGCAGGTTGGTGCAGAGTGTAGCCCTATTGCCGCACAGCAAGGCAGTTCTGGGTTGGAGTCCTGCTCTGTGTGGAGTTTGCATGTTCTCCCCGTGTCTGTGTGTCATAGAGTGGACATCTCTCCCAAACACAGTGAGAGCAGGAGATAAATGATTATTTTTGAGAAAAATGTTTCAGCTGACTTTGGCTTAATGAATCCATTGCTGTGCCACACAGACACTGACTCCTAAAAACCTTTAAAAATGTCACCAGAAATCAGAAAACTGATCCAGATGTGCAGGAGGTGTGAAACAGTGGTTAGAATCAAATGAATTCACTTTACTTTGGAGCTGTTAATGCACTTATTGAGAATAAAATGACAGAAAATGAGGTAGACGAGACAAGAGGAAGAGCTAAAACCTCCTGTCTGATCTGATTGACTCTCTGTTGCACTGAGGTCATGCAGACAGTCCTGCTTGCTGTCTGGTTAGGTTCAGTCTACAAAAGCTCACCCAGCAACTCACCTCTCACTCCCTGAACTCAACATAAACCAGAATAATCCAGCCAGATTATCCACACAACATATCCTAGCTTCAGATGACAGGTCTGTGAATGAGCAGTTGTACCTTCACAAAAGTTAACAGATGGGTAACATGTGAATCAATCATGTGTGCTTTCCACCTTCCACAGCATCATATCAGTCATTTGAGTTCATGATTCAAGCTGGAACGTATTAATGGAATTCAGACGGACAACTTTAGTCCACCCAACTTTGAAAACGAAGAATGTTCACCGTTCCAAATTTACAAGTAGGGTTAAATAATATATTTCAAACTTTTGCCTTTACTAATGAACAGTGAATTATTTTCTGCACTTTGATTTAAAAAAAAAAAGCCCAATTGTTCTCAAATAAATCATTATAACTAACTTTTGTGGTGTCTGCAGGGCTTTGAACCAGTTCATGGAACGAAAACGAAACTGAAAACTTTTTATTTTTTAATGTTCCGGAACAGAATCGGAGCAGAAAATAATTGTAAACCGGTTAATACCGGGGATTTTTTTGTTCTTGAAAAAAATATTTGACCTTGTGTTTCACTTCCTGTCATTCACTGGATGAGAGCAGAGAGAAGTAGCGTCTATCAGCAGCAGTTAGGAAAAGGGAAGTCTCCCAGTCAGTTTAATCATACCAGGTAAACACTGCAGTAAGTCAATCTGACAAATGTCTGATTTAGACATGAACTCATTGGCTGCAGTCATTTTCAGAGCAGTGTGTTCCTGTACTGCCAGCGCTTTGTAGCATTGTTGACCTATGGGAGAAGAACAATGAAGATCTGTTGTTCAGCAATAAATGACATGGTGGAAGTTATTCTGGTCTTATGTCATGTAGTGTCTAAGTAGGAGGCATAAGCCTTAACTCCAGTGATATAACTGTCATAAAGCAGAGGTGTAGTGCTGTGGTACTGTTTACTGTAGGGTAGGGATATATCTATAATTATAGTATATAGTATATAAACTAACTGCTTTAGTAGCCAATTTAAAAGTCCTTAAGTTACAGTATTTTGCGCTCCATTCAGCTCATTGTATAAAGAGGCTCAGTCTAAATAACGGAGTTTATTTCTGTACTTTAACCGGACACACGGCGCTCCTTATTGTTCGGTCCATGTTAGCTAACGGAAGCTAAAAGGTGACTGTGGTTGAACTGTGTTGTTCTACGTATTTAAATTAAAAAAATACACCGACATTATTTTTAAATATGTTTTTACCTATTTTTTTATAAACCTGTACTAAATCCTTCCAAGTCCTCATCTTCGGTCTCCATTGAACAGCTCGGTGATTTCTCTATCGCTGACGTCACGTTTCCGGGTGTCTGTCCGGTAATGATGCCGGCTTCAGCGAAACATCGGACAAAAGTCGAAGCAGACACGTTAGTCCAGGATCCCCAATCCACCACATATTGTGGGGGTGTAACTCTCTCGGCACTGCCCCCCAGTCCTGGTAAACGTGTGTTCACGTCTCTCATCCATCGCTCCACGACCCACGCAGCTTCACGTTAAAGGCTCTGTTCACACCGATGTCCAGCGGGGGGAGTTCTTTCGTTAATCCTCCAGGATGATGACAAGCTCCCAATTCAGCCGTTTGACGTGTGGGGGGGGGGCATGGAGTCACAGATCAAGAGAGATGGCGAAGCGTGAAAAAAGCCCCCCGGTCTCTTTACGTGAACCGGAACAACCGGAACTGATATCCTGGAGTTTACATGTTGTGTCGTAAGCGTGTCTCTTCGCTGACGTCATTGTCGGGGGTCTTCAGCCAAACAAATGTGGTTAACAGCATACCTGCGGTACAGTACCGGCATTACCCTATACCGGTACCTACCGGAGGTGTGCCGGACGGAGCCTCGCGTCACGTTCTCTGATTGGTCCATCGCTGCCGGCGTACGTAGTGACGTAATACGTCCTATGTCGGTGGACAATGGCCGATCTGGCGGATCGCTGACTAAAATCACACAAAAACATTTTTATAGATTTTGTAACTCAGTGAACACATAAGACGCTTCATGTTAAAAGGAGCAGCGTTGATTTTTGAGAAATTTTAAGGCTTTTAATCGCGTCTTATGGTGCGCAAAATACGGCAGCTACATATTTATATTTACAAGGAACGTTATTAACGGTTCAGGAACTACCGTATTGGCCCGAACATAAGACGACCTTGAATATAAGACGACCCCCTTTTTCAAGACTCAAGTTTGAAAAAAAAAATTTTTGAACACCAAATTTAATTTGAAGACACCTCATTTCTCACCATCATCTTGAAGTTTGCATCATAACTTCTCCTCAGCTGCTGGTTAACCTGGCCGATCTTCAACCCACTTTTCTCCAGATTGTCGCTACGTTTCTCCTTTTTCTGTTATCTCTTCTCTTATTTTCTTCTCTTTTCTTTCTTACCGCTATTTTTATTTTTCTTCTTCGTGACAGGGGTTGGCTTTGGTCTGGGGAGTTCAGTTAGGCATTCGCTGTAAAGATATCTGACGCCATCTAGCGTTGTGAATGGGTATAATATCTAGACCCCGAATGTAAGACGACCCCCACTTTTTCAGTCTCATTTCAATGCAAAAAACACCGTCTTATATTCGGGCCGATACGGTATATATATTTTTAAATGCCCTAACCGGTTCGGGAACGTCAGTTTATGGGTGGAACGCAAAGCTGGAAACGTTATAATTCCGTTTCTGTTCGGAACGAACCGATTGGCAAAAAATTGTGGTTCAAAGCCCTGGGTGTCTGTGGACTAGGAGTTCCACCTGCCTCACATCTATCCCTGACAGGACAGAGATGATGGTACATCTTCTGAGGCTCAGATTTCCCGTCGATATTAAGCCACATTAACATTATCACTGAGTCAGCCCCCCACAGCTGAGCACCAGGGCTCACACAGTCTCTTATACCAACATTGAATGACAGCACCACACAACTGCATAGATTTTATCCCAGTCTCTTCCTCTCTGTCTCTTCAGCATCCTTGGTTTTGTCTTCCCTCCTTCCCTCTCTCTGCCCGTCTCTCACTCCTTGCCTTTTGATATGCTAAGCAGCTCCCTATTTATAAATCTTTCTGGGAGAAAACAGAGTAGGTTAGGGGACAAATAACAAATGCCCTGTGTCTTCTGAAGAAGGGGAGCATAAATGAAGACGGAGACTTTGCAGAAAGAAAACAACTCTCTACTCAATGGCTTCCAATGAAGCGAGTCACTCAGGTTAAACATATAGATGTACATATCATTACCTTCCTCAGTATATGGTACAGATGATATAAGACAGGGTGAGGGGGATGAAAAGTGTGATTGTGCAGGGAGACTGTGGGCCAGTGTTTGGGCGAAAAGTCAATTTCCTCTTTTTTAATAGTCACAATTCAAAGAAGAATGTTAGACTAGTGGAGCAGAGGCACATAGTCGATCTAAAGTCTCTTTCAAAGTCATAATAATTCAGTAGGCATAAGGGTCTCAAAAGAAATGCTCTTTCAATTTAAAGCCATTTTCAATGAAAAAGACACATAATGTCTTATAAGACATGTAAAGCTTTGCAGCATTAAGTCACACACAGGAAAGCATGCAGTGCCATGTAAAAATGGTTCCTAGTTGTTTCCCCCGTGCTTTGGCTGCTCTGAAGAATTATTTTCGGCTTTTGTGGGTCACAGGGGTTGCTGGAGCCTATCTCAGCGGACTTACTGGGGAGAAGCGGGGGTCACTCCGGTAAGTGCACCGTGGATCCACATGAAGGACAAACACCCACACACACCAACAGACAATTTGAACCCAAGTTATTAACCTGAAGTGCATGTTTTTGACGGTGGGAGGAAGCTGGAGAACCCGGAGAGAACCCACACAGACACGGGGAGAACAACCACACAGAACAGGACTCAAACCCAGAACCGCCTTGCTGTGAGGTGACACTGCTACCTGACCTGAGTACAAGTCAATTGTTGCTGGCAGCTAAAAATGCAACTGCATCACATAGATAGTTAAGATAGGTGTAAGATAAGATGTCAAAGATTAAAGTTTGTAACAGAAATGTGTTTTAAGGACTTTATACAGTTCCCACATTGTTTCTGACTTATTGATTGAAAATAAAAACAATACTGAGAGTGAAACTCTGGTCAGAATGTCATCACTAAAGAACCTCACTGCAGTAGAGAACGTTAAGACGTTATTATCCTGCTGCCCCAGTTGCCCTCAAGGAAACAGCTAAATCAGGTGGATGGTGGCAGCGGGAGAAAAGGGAAGACCATTGTGTGGTAGCTCTATAATCACAGAGCACTGCAAGGGTCAGGTCATTTTTTTACAACTTTCTATATTGCATATATTTCAGAAGTCAAGCAATCCTAAGAGAAGCCGGATTAGGAGAAATAGAAGACCGGCATGTGATTGGGATTTTCGACTTCACACTGAGTACAATGATTTGACTGCTTCTCAACCGGAAAGAGGTAATCTCTGTCAGTTAGCTACTAGAGTCTGACAGACCATAACCTATTCCTTGTCTAAATATAAACTTTAATCCTTATTTTCCACTGCCTTGGAGTCAGATACATTTAGATCACATTTCCATTTCCATTAGGAAGATATTTTAGTTTATCTGAGCAGACGTAAGGGCAGACTAACACCATGGCTGTTGAAACGACCCATTTTTGGAGGCAACTAACCTACTAGCCTACAGTGTTGTTTCCTGTTTATCTTCCATCACAGGGACATGGGATATTTTGGCACCATCACACAGCCTGAAGTGCCACACTGAATTAGACTTTTTCAGCAAAAATGATTTAAGGATTCAGTTTAATCTCTCCTTAGCCCACTCGTTGGTACCCAGCCCAGCTCGTGCCTGATAGGTGCTTTCCAGACATTCTCATGGTTCCCTGAAGAAGATCTTTCTTTTTAAGAGAACCCAAACAGTCATATTAATTTGTTACCTTTGTTTTGGTTTCATTGCATACAAGAAAGTTTTGAAAAAAAATGTGTAAATGTAAAAATAGTAGTAAAATCAAAACTGTAATATTTGTCAGTTGTTTTTTTTCTATTTCAGCTATTTCAAATGTGTTTATGGTGTTTCTAATGTACTACCCGTCTGCCCCAGGGCGTTTTCCATTATTGTGACATGACTAGTGGATATGTTAGTCCTACCAAGACAGTATGAAGGAGCATGTAATAACCTGATGTAATAACCTGATTACAAGCAAGGTCATAAATTAAATTTTATGTTCATGAGTCAGATAAGAAACAAAACCCAAATATTTCCTCTTGTCCAAATTGTATATAATAGTAACACACATTATCAGAAATGAAAATCAAACTAAATTACCTACTTGTAAAAAACAAAAAAAAACAGGTATTTACAGGTTATTTATGACCTGTAAACATCTTCTGCTGATGCTATTTTTCTGAATACAGAGGGAAAAAAAAGAATGATGTCTTCTTCATTTACATTTCAATGAAATTCACACATCCTATCATCAGTAGGCATCAGTGTTGTTGGAGCAGTTGGAGGCCTTCCAACCTTCTCTGTTACATCCGTCTGACCTGCAGGTCATCTCATCTCTGGTTTCTGAGGCAAAACGTTCACCTCAACATTATCAGGTCATTTCATATCCAGATATTTGGAAGGCAAATCCAGGTCTGAGGCTTGGACGGATCAATGGTCCGAAAAATTTGGTGCCTCAGAAGTGGGAAAAAATATCTGAGCTAATGGAGGAGAAACAGCAGCCAGTCACTGGCCAGGTTAGTGAATTACTGACCACTGTTAGACACACTGGGATAGACACACTGTTAGACACACTGTTACACACTGTTAGACACACTGGGATAGACACACTGTTAGACACACTGTTAGACACTGTTACACACTGTTAGACACACTGTTAGACACTGTTACACACTGTTAGACACACTGGGATAGACACACTGTTAGACACACTGTTAGACACTGTTACACACTGTTAGACACACTGTTAGACACACTGTTACACACTGTTACACACTGTTACACACTGTTAGACACACTGTTAGACACTGTTACACACTGTTACACACTGTTACACACTGTTAGACACACTGTTAGACACTGTTACACACTGTTAGACACACTGTTAGACACTGTTACACACTGTTAGACACACTGTTACACACTGTTAGACACACTGTTAGACACTGTTACACACTGTTAGACACACTGGGATAGACACACTGTTAGACACACTGTTAGACACTGTTACACACTGTTAGACACACTGTTAGACACTGTTACACACTGTTAGACACACTGTTAGACACTGTTACACACTGTTAGACACACTGTTACACACTGTTAGACACACTGTTACACACTGTTACACACTGTTACACACTGTTAGACACACTGTTACACACTGTTAGACACACTGTTACACACTGTTACACACTGTTAGACACACTGTTACACACTGTTACACACTGTTACACACTGTTAGACACACTGTTACACACTGTTAGACACACTGTTCCACACTGTTCCACACTGTTACACACTGTTAGACACACTGTTAGACACACTGTCAGACACACTGTTACACACTGTTAGACACACTGTTACACACTGTTACACACTGTTAGACACACTGGGATAGACACACTGTTAGACACTGTTACACACTGTTATACACTGTTAGACACACTGTTACACACTGTTAGACACACTGTTACCCACTGTTAGACACACTGTTAGACACTGTTACACACTGTTAGACACACTGGGATAGACACACTGTTAGACACACTGTTACACACTGTTACACACTGTTAGACACTGTTACACACTGTTAGACACACCGTTAGACACTGTTACACACTGTTAGACACACTGTTACACACTGTTAGACACACTGTTAGACACTGTTACACACTGTTAGACACACTGGGATAGACACACTGTTAGACACTGTTACACACTGTTACACACTGTTAGACACACTGTTAGACACTGTTACACACTGTTAGACACACTGTTACACACTGTTAGACACACTGTTAGACACTGTTACACACTGTTAGACACACTGGGATAGACACACTGTTAGACACTGTTAGACACTGTTAGACACACTGGGATAGACACACTGTTAGACACACTGTTAGACACTGTTACACACTGTTAGACACACTGGGATAGACACACTGTTAGACACACTGTTACACACTGTTACACACTGTTAGACACACTGTTAGACACTGTTACACACTGTTAGACACACCGTTAGACACTGTTACACACTGTTAGACACACTGTTACACACTGTTAGACACACTGTTACACACTGTTACACACACTGTTACACACTGTTAAACACACTGTTAAACACTGTTACACACTGTTACATACTGTTAGACACACTGTTACACACTGTTAGACACACCGTTAGACACTGTTACACACTGTTAGACACACTGTTACACACTGTTAGACACACTGTTAGACACACTGGGATAGACACACTGTTAGACACTGTTACACACTGTTAGACACACTGTTAGACACTGTTACACACTGTTAGACACACCGTTAGACACTGTTACACACTGTTAGACACACTGTTACACACTGTTAGACACACTGTTACACACTGTTACACACACTGTTACACACTGTTAAACACACTGTTACACACTGTTACACACTGTTACATACTGTTAGACACACTGTTACACACTGTTAGACACACCGTTAGACACTGTTACACACTGTTAGACACACTGTTACACACTGTTAGACACACTGTTAGACACACTGGGATAGACACACTGTTAGACACTGTTACACACTGTTACACACTGTTAAACACACTGTTAGACACTGTTACACACTGTTAGACACTTATACACTGTTAGACACACTGTTAGACACTGTTACACACTGTTAGACACACTGTTAGACACTGTTACACACTGTTAGACACGGTTAGACACTGTTAGACACACTGTTACACACTGTTACACACTGTTAGACACACTGTTAGACACTGTTACACACTGTTAGACACACTGTTACACACTGTTACACACTGTTAGACACACTGTTACACACTGTTAGACACTGTTACACACTGTTAGACACACTGTTAGACACTGTTAGACACTGTTAGACACACTGTTAGACACTGTTACACACTGTTAGACACACTGTTACACACTGTTAGACACACTGTTAGACACTGTTAGACACACTGTTAGACACACTGTTAGACACTGTTACACACTGTTAGACACACTGGGATAGACACACTGTTAGACACACTGTTAGACACTGTTACACACTGTTAGACACACTGTTAGACACTGTTACACACTGTTAGACACACTGTTAGACACTGTTACACACTGTTAGACACACTGTTAGACACTGTTACACACTGTTAGACACTGTTATACACTGTTAGACACACTGTTAGAGACTGTTACACACTGTTAGACACTGTTACACACTGTTAGACACGGTTAGACACTGTTAGACACACTGTTACACACTGTTACACACTGTTAGACACACTGTTAGACACTGTTACACACTGTTAGACACACTGTTAGACACTGTTACACACTGTTAGACACACTGTTACACACTGTTAGACACTGTTACACACTGTTAGACACACTGTTAGACACTGTTAGACACTGTTAGACACACTGTTAGACACTGTTACACACTGTTAGACACACTGTTACACACTGTTAGACACACTGTTAGACACTGTTAGACACACTGTTAGACACACTGTTAGACACTGTTACACACTGTTAGACACACTGGGATAGACACACTGTAAGACACACTGTTAGACACTGTTACACACTGTTAGACACACTGTTAGACACTGTTACACACTGTTAGACACACTGTTAGACACTGTTACACACTGTTAGACACACTGTTAGACACTGTTACACACTGTTAGACACTGTTATACACTGTTAGACACACTGTTAGAGACTGTTACACACTGTTAGACACTGTTACACTGTTACACACTGTTACACACTGTTAGACACGGTTAGACACTGTTAGACACACTGTTACACACTGTTACACACTGTTAGACACACTGTTAGACACTGTTACACACTGTTAGACACACTGTTACACACTGTTACACACTGTTAGACACTGTTACACACTGTTAGACACACTGTTAGACACTGTTACACACTGTTAGACACACTGTTACACACTGTTAGACACACTGTTAGACACTGTTACACACTGTTACACACTGTTACACACTGTTAGACACTGTTAGACACACTGCTAGACACACTGTTAGACACACTGGGATAGACACACTGTTAGACACTGTTAGACACACTGGGATAGACACACTGTTACACACTGTTACACACTGTTAGACACTGTTAGACACACTGTTACACACTGCTAGACACACTGTTAGACACACTGGGATAGACACACTGTAAGACACACTGTTAGACACACTGTTAGACACTGTTACACACTGTTAGACACACTGTTACACACTGTTAGACACACTGTTAGACACACTGTTAGACACTGTTACACACTGTTAGACACACTGGGATAGACACAGTGTTAGACACTGTTACACACTGTTAGACACACTGGGATAGACACACTGTTAGACACACTGTTACACACTGTTAGACACCCTGGGATAGACACACTGTTAGACACACTGTTACACACTGTTACACACTGTTAGACACACTGTTAGACACTGTTACACAGTGTTAGACACACTGTTACACACTGTTACACACTGTTAGACACACTGTTAGACACTGTTACACACTGTTAGACACCCTGGGATAGACACACTGTTAGACACACTGTTAGACACTGTTACACACTGTTAGACACACTGTTAGACACTGTTACACACTGTTAGACACACTGTTAGACACTGTTACACACTGTTACACACTGTTAGACACACTGTTAGACACTGTTACACACTGTTAGACACCCTGGGATAGACACACTGTTAGACACACTGTTAGACACTGTTACACACTGTTAGACACACTGTTAGACACTGTTACACACTGTTAGACACACTGTTAGACACACTGTTAGACACTGTTACACACTTTTAGACACTGTTATACACTGTTAGACACACTGTTAGAGACTGTTACACACTGTTAGACACTGTTACACTGTTACACACTGTTACACACTGTTAGACACGGTTAGACACTGTTAGACACACTGTTACACACTGTTACACACTGTTAGACACACTGTTAGACACTGTTACACACTGTTAGACACACTGTTACACACTGTTACACACTGTTAGACACTGTTACACACTGTTAGACACACTGTTAAACACACTGTTACACACTGTTAGACACACTGTTACACACTGTTAGACACACTGTTAGACACTGTTACACACTGTTACACACTGTTACACACTGTTAGACACTGTTAGACACACTGCTAGACACACTGTTAGACACACTGGGATAGACACACTGTTAGACACTGTTACACACTGT
The DNA here is from genome assembly GCA_013358685.1 of Antennarius maculatus. Classification (NCBI taxonomy): domain Eukaryota; kingdom Metazoa; phylum Chordata; class Actinopteri; order Lophiiformes; family Antennariidae; genus Antennarius; species Antennarius maculatus. Next base: position 815,392 of record CM023614.1, read on the forward strand.
TAGACACTGTTAGACACACTGTTACACACTGCTAGACACACTGTTAGACACACTGGGATAGACACACTGTAAGACACACTGTTAGACACACTGTTAGACACTGTTACACACTGTTAGACACACTGTTACACACTGTTAGACACACTGTTAGACACACTGTTAGACACTGTTACACACTGTTAGACACACTGGGATAGACACACTGTTAGACACTGTTACACACTGTTAGACACACTGGGATAGACACACTGTTAGACACACTGTTACACACTGTTAGACACCCTGGGATAGACACACTGTTAGACACACTGTTACACACTGTTACACACTGTTAGACACACTGTTAGACACTGTTACACAGTGTTAGACACACTGTTACACACTGTTACACACTGTTAGACACACTGTTAGACACTGTTACACACTGTTAGACACCCTGGGATAGACACACTGTTAGACACACTGTTACACACTGTTAGACACACTGTTAGACACTGTTAGACACACTGTTACACACTGTTACACACTGTTAGACACACTGTTAGACACTGTTACACACTGTTACACACTGTTAGACACTGTTAGACACACTGTTAGACACACTGTTAGACACTGTTACACACTGTTAGACACACTGTTAGACACACTGTTACACACTGTTAGACACCCTGGGATAGACACACTGTTAGACACACTGTTAGACACACTGTTACACACTGTTAGACACCCTGGGATAGACACACTGTTAGACACACTGTTACACACTGTTATACACTGTTAGACACACTGTTACACACTGTTAGACACACTGTTACACACTGTTACACACTGTTACACACTGTTAGACACACTGTTAGACACACTGTTACACACTGTTACACACTGTTAGACACCCTGGGATAGACACACTGTTAGACACACTGTTACACACTGTTACACACTGTTAGACACTGTTAGACACACTGTTAGACACACTGTTACACACTGTTAAACACACTGTTACACACTGTTACACACTGTTACACACACTGTTACACACTGTTAGACACACTGTTACACACTGTTACACACTGTTACACACTGTTAGACACACTGTTACACACTGTTAGACACACTGTTACACACTGTTACACACTGTTACACACTGTTAGACACACTGTTAGACACACTGTTAGACACACTGTTACACACTGTTACACACTGTTACACACTGTTAGACACACTGTGAGACACACTGTTAGACACACTGTTAGACACACTGTTAGACACACTGTTACACACTGTTACACACTGTTAGACACACTGTTAGACACACTGTTACACACTGTTACACACTGTTACACACTGTTAGACAAACTGTTAGACACTGTTACACACTGTTAGACACACTGTTACACACTGTTAGACACACTGTTAGACACTGTTAGACACACTGTTAGACACACTGTTAGACACTGTTACACACTGTTAGACACACTGGGATAGACACACTGTTAGACACACTGTTAGACACTGTTACACACTGTTAGACACACTGTTAGACACTGTTACACACTGTTAGACACACTGTTAGACACTGTTACACACTGTTAGACACACTGTTAGACACTGTTACACACTGTTACACACTGTTACACACTGTTAGACACACTGTTACACACTGTTAGACACACTGTTACACACTGTTACACACTGTTACACACTGTTAGACACACTGTTACACACTGTTAGACACACTGTTACACACTGTTACACACTGTTAGACACACTGTTACACACTGTTACACACTGTTAGACACACTGTTACACACTGTTAGACACACTGTTACACACTGTTCCACACTGTTACACACTGTTAGACACACTGTTAGACACACTGTTACACACTGTTAGACACACTGTTACACACTGTTACACACTGTTAGACACACTGTTACACACTGTTACACACTGTTAGACACACTGTCAGACACACTGTTACACACTGTTAGACACACTGTTACACACTGTTACACACTGTTAGACACACTGTTACACACTGTTAGACACACTGTTACACACTGTTAGACACACTGTTACACACTGTTAGACACACTGTTACACACTGTTAGACACTGTTAGACACACTGTTACACACTGTTACACACTGTTAGACACCCTGGGATAGACACACTGTTAGACACACTGTTACACACTGTTACACACTGTTAGACACTGTTAGACACACTGTTAGACACACTGTTACACACTGTTAAACACACTGTTACACACTGTTACACACTGTTACACACACTGTTACACACTGTTAGACACACTGTTACACACTGTTACACACTGTTACACACTGTTACACACTGTTAGACACACTGTTACACACTGTTAGACACACTGTTACACACTGTTACACACTGTTACACACTGTTAGACACACTGTTAGACACACTGTTAGACACACTGTTACACACTGTTACACACTGTTACACACTGTTAGACACACTGTGAGACACACTGTTAGACACACTGTTAGACACACTGTTAGACACACTGTTACACACTGTTACACACTGTTAGACACACTGTTAGACACACTGTTACACACTGTTACACACTGTTACACACTGTTAGACAAACTGTTAGACACTGTTACACACTGTTAGACACACTGTTACACACTGTTAGACACACTGTTAGACACTGTTAGACACACTGTTAGACACACTGTTAGACACTGTTACACACTGTTAGACACACTGTGATAGACACACTGTTAGACACACTGTTAGACACTGTTACACACTGTTAGACACACTGTTAGACACTGTTATACTCTGTTAGACACACTGTTAGACACTGTTACACACTGTTAGACACACTGTTAGACACTGTTACACACTGTTACACACTGTTACACACTGTTAGACACACTGTTACACACTGTTAGACACACTGTTACACACTGTTACACACTGTTACACACTGTTAGACACACTGTTACACACTGTTAGACACACTGTTACACACTGTTACACACTGTTAGACACACTGTTACACACTGTTACACACTGTTAGACACACTGTTACACACTGTTAGACACACTGTTACACACTGTTCCACACTGTTACACACTGTTAGACACACTGTTAGACACACTGTTACACACTGTTAGACACACTGTTACACACTGTTACACACTGTTAGACACACTGTTACACACTGTTACACACTGTTAGACACACTGTCAGACACACTGTTACACACTGTTAGACACACTGTTACACACTGTTACACACTGTTAGACACACTGTTACACACTGTTAGACACACTGTTACACACTGTTACACACTGTTAGACACACTGTCAGACACACTGTTACACACTGTTAGACACACTGTTACACACTGTTAGACACACTGTTACACACTGTTAGACACTGTTAGACACACTGTTACACACTGTTACACACTGTTAGACACACTGTCAGACACACTGTTACACACTGTTAGACACACTGTTACACACTGTTACACACTGTTAGACACACTGTTACACACTGTTAGACACACTGTTACACACTGTTAGACACACTGTTACACACTGTTAGACACACTGTTACACACTGTTAGACACACTGTCAGACACACTGTTACACACTGTTAGACACACTGTTACACACTGTTACACACTGTTAGACACACTGTTACACACTGTTAGACACACTGTCAGACACACTGTTACACACTGTTAGACACACTGTTACACACTGTTACACACTGTTAGACACACTGTTACACACTGTTAGACACACTGTTACACACTGTTAGACACACTGTCAGACACACTGTTACACACTGTTAGACACACTGTTACACACTGTTACACACTGTCAGACACACTGTTACACACTGTTAGACACACTGTTACACACTGTTAGACACACTGTTACACACTGTCAGACACACTGTTACACACTGTTAGACACACTGTTACACACTGTTAGACACACTGTTACACACTGTTAGTACACTGTTTTGTACTTTGCTGTTCAGTTTGGAGCTTCAATAATACAACTGCATTTAAAACAGTCATTAAAAACTTTTTTCATTCATCTCATTTCAAACCAGTTTTGTGTGTAAATTAAAATGTTGAAGAACAAAACTGTGAATAACAGTATATATGTTAAAGTACAGAATGAATATCTTGGATGGTTGGTCTAAAATAAAGTTTAATATTTTGCCTTCAAAAAAAAAGTTTTGCCAGCCTGGAATTGCAAAAAATGTTGACCTGCTGCATAATATCCCACCAAATGACAGGTTTCAGAGTACCAAAATAATCTATCAGTCTGTCTGTGTGTTATCACTGAGAAGTGTATAGATTACAGTAATTTTTCATGACAATAAACAATTGACTTTTAGTCTAGACCATGAAAACAGTAGGTATGGTTGGTGAGGGCGATTCAGGTCTGCAGAAAAGTGATCAAAAATATGTGAAAGCAGGATGTTTGTGTTGGTTCTCAGTCATCCAGGTCATGGTTATTAGGGACGAGCGAGTACACCACTATCTGTATCTGTATCTGTTCAACCAACTAGATTATCTGTATCCATATCTGTATTCGGAATGGGCGGGGCTTAAACCGGAAGTGGGTGTGGTTTGACCAGAAATGGGTGGGGCTTAAATCACTACATTGTTTTAAGTCTAAAATTGATATGGACTGATCACAAGTTGCTGTATTTTTGCTTATTTTAAAACTATTTACAAAAAAGCCTCAAAATTGAAATTCAAATAAATGTTTTTGATCACAAAAGTAAGAGAAGTATTTACAGAACAAGTTTTTAATGGAACTGAGTCAGAACATGAATATTCTTAAGTCTATGAATGAATATTTACTGAAGAGCCTCAGAATTGAGATTCAACACTTTTGATCACAATAGTAAAGGAACTATATATAGAACGAGTAAACACAAAGTGCATTAATGAAGTGCATGTAATAAAAAAAGTAATTAACTACAAAGTATGCATGAAGAATTGTCAAACTCAATAAAATTTTTAAATTTTTTTTCTTTTTTCATTTAAATTTTTTTCTAGTACTTTTTTTTCAATTATTTTTAGTACCAAATGCTATTGCCATTTTTTTTCACATAAAGCTAAACAATATTGATTATGGTGTGTGTGTGTGTGTGTGTGTGTGTGTGTGTGTGTGTGTGTGTGTGTGTGCGTGTGTGCGCAAAATATTAAGTATAGACATTGTTAATTTGAACAGAGTTTAGAACAGGTAAAAAAAAAAAAAAGACTTTAACACCGAGGCGGTGGTTAAACGTACGTGCAACAAAAAAAAACAAAAAACAAAACCAAAGTTCACCACATAACCAAACACCAAAATAGAGACAAGCTGAAGAAAATCTAATAAGGACGTGATCAACAGTGAAGCCACGAACAGAGAGATCAGTAACTGCGTGTACCGGAGACAGAGAGTGGGACAGGGAAACTCCGCTCTAACTGCAGTCTGTAGGGAGGGGCGGGAACTATGTGTGACTGGCCAATCACAGAGCGTGAAAACAGTCCGGCTGATTTTCCTTCAGTCCGATCACGAGTATTAACGGCTTTATTCATATTCGTACTCGTACTCGTCAAAATGCATTATCCGTACCGGATACTCGTATGAAACGTCTTCAAGAACTTTCTTGACGTCCAGTGGATCGACTCAACAGCTTTTGGTTATGTGAAAGCAGGTTTTCCTTCTCCTGGGGAAGCTTTAATGTAACTGTGGGGACTGTTCACCATTCTCACTCGTGTTCGTATGAACGTTTGGTCTTCAGAGTTTGCTCTCGGGGGGCCACTTTGTCAAGACCTGATTAAATAAACTGAAGCCTGTATTTTTTTATGCTGCAGAAAGAAGTCCGACTCTTAAATTAGTCTCGGTTCTATGTTAGTCTAACCTAAAACATCTAACTGCATTCCAGTGCTGTGTTCTACCAGTGTCTCTAGTTCAGTTAAGAATTGCTTTGCTGCTTGATAAAGTTCCCTCCAGGGAGTTATTGAAGCATCGGCTGGCTTTGAGAGCTGCTACATAACTCTCAGACAGTCTAGGAATTTGGAACGAAATATGTTTAATTATATCAGTAACAATAAAATTGACCCAACCGTCTTTGTTAAGTACATTAAACTCCCCCAGCTCTCTATCTCTGGCTGTCCTCCTCTCATCACCATCCAACAATGTCCTGAATACTTCAATAAAGTGCTGATAACTTCTATTTCTGTTTCAAGTGCATCCGTCACGTTGATAATCACTCTGTGGGTCTCTTCCTCCCCTCCCCTGAAAAGCCTGTCAGTCCTTTATCTAACACTGTTGTACTAAAATCGAATTTACATTATCACAAAAAATCCCACTTGAACTGTTTTATTCAAGCACAGTAAATTTTTCTTGGCAATAATTCTCCTCTCCTCAGTCTCATTCCTCTCTTTTTAACAGTTCAATTGTGTGAATCAAATTTATGCCACCCCTAAACGTCTTAACTGCCTTTACCACCTTCTTAATCAGCCGCTCACATTTCTCTCTTTCCCAAACAACCTCAGAGTTTCCACATCAGCAGAAACAATGATGTGTCAGTGTTATTTGTAACAAGTAGCATATCACATCAAATATTAACATGCCCACTGGAGAAGAGCGAGAACCGCTTTGTAGTCGGGACTCACCAACATGAATAAGGAAACGGAGATGGAGGTGTTTTCTGTTTGAAGTAGAGTTTGTAATTAGAGTCCGAGTTCATTAGGGTGAGACGAGTTGGTGATGAATCACTGATCACAAAAAGACCTGCAGGATTGGCTGGAGCCATTTAGTATTTTGATTGCATCATCACTTCTGCTTCAAATTGTACAGCTAAACGGGCTCAGACTTAATGAAGTATAAAAGATCAACTGAAGGCCTCCAGGCCTGGATGGCCTGCCCATTGAGTTCTACAAAGAATTCTGGCAGGTGATTGGTGAGGACCTGCTCTCCGTGCTCAGGGAAAGCATTACCACAAGTTGGCTGCCCCTCAGCTGTAGGAGGGCAGTCCTTGTGCTCCTGCCAAAAAAAGGAAACTTGCAAGATATCAGGAATTGGCGGCCAGTGTCCCTCCTCTGCACAGATTCCAAGCTTCTCCCCAAGGTCTTGGCCAACAGGCTAAGAAAAGTGATGGAGCAGGTTGTTCACGTGGACTAGACTTACTGTGTACCAGGCAGGCTAATCACGGATATCGTACATTTAATTCTTAATGTTTTAGACCTCTCAAGTTCATTGGGCACAAGACTAGATCTTATTTCTATAGACCAGGAAAAGGCTTTTGATAGAGTTGAGCACTCGTAATTGTGGCACACTACACGGTTTCGGTTTCAGTTCTAACTTTATTACCAAGATTCAGACCCTGTACGGAGACACTGAGAGTGTACTTTAGATTAACGGTGGCTTGAGTGCTCCTTTAAGGTCCAAAAGGGCGTGAGACAGGGCTGTCCCTTCTCAGGGATGCTCTACTCTCTGGCACTAGAACCTTTTTTAAATCAGCTGAGAACAAGTCTATCTGATGTCAAATTTCCTGATTCTTCTTGTAGATTCAAAATGTCTGCATATGCTGATGATATTATTGTTGCAATCAAAGACCGCCATGATATAAAGTCTTTGGAACACACTGTACAGCTTTTTAGTGAAATCTCCTCCGCTAATGTCAACTGGGCGAAGAGCAAGGCTCTTATGGTGGGAGGTTGGCAGGAGGAAATCAGACTCCTGGATAGAATCCAATGGAAAACAAATGGGTTAAAATACCTTGGGGTGCATCTGGGAAACCAGGCTATTATGAGAAAGAACTGGGAAAACATTTTAGAGAAAGTGGAAGAAAGGCTAAAAAACTGGAAACGGATTTTGTCAGAACTGTCCTCTAGAGGTCCAGTTTTAATTATAAACAACTTGGTTGCATCAATGTTGTGGCACCAACTGTACTGCGTTGAACCCCACCAATATTGTTAAAACGAATCCAAACGGTGATGTTGGCTTTTTTTGTTTTTTTAAAGGAACCTGTTATCAAAGGAGGACTTTTCAATGTAAGAACTTTTGCAGGAACATCAGTGGAGTCCAAATTCATCGTGGCTAAAATCTCCACGTTTGGATGTGTGGTGGAGATTTGTGGTCCCCCAGACCCGATCAGCCTCAGTGACAGTAAGGGAGAAAAAATGTATAAAATGATGGTAAAGGTTCTAAGGTTCTAAACAATGATAAAGTTGACCATAGGGTGGACACACCATGAAGACACCATGAAGGTTCACCTCAGGCTGACGGTGAATGTGAAGTCTTTCTACAAGCAGCCGTTAACAAAGAAGGTTGGAGATCTCCAATGGAGGATTTTAACGGCGCTGTGGCCGTCAACAGTTTTATTGCAGTTTTGAATCCAAACATGTCGGAAAACTGTCCGTTCTGTTCTCAGAGGAAAACTGCTTTTCACTGCTTCCTAGACTGTCAAAAAACTGTTCCTGTTTTTGGAGGGAATCTTTCTGTCATTCAGTCTTGTTTTTGACAAACAGATATATGTTATAGGTTTGAAACACAGGAAGAATCAAAAAAACGATTGATAGATTCTAAACTTTCTTCTGGGCCAAGCAAAGATGGTGATTTATTTAACCAGGATAAATCCAAACACTAAACTTTTAGATCTCACATAAAAAAATAAGTTAAACTTTATGCTTTGTTCCATTCACATTTGAAAAAATTAAGAGTCCTCTTGAAATGTATTTGACTTCATTGTGTTTTCACATGTTCTATGACTTCTGAACAGATTTCTGAACAGACAAAATAAATTGTGTGTAGTCTTCAGTCTGTATTTGTAGGTGTTAAACTGTCAAACTAAAGCACAAGGGATGAGTTCCTGGATCTTTTGAAATTGTAAATGACCACCAGTTTTTAAAATTGGTGAGCTCGTAAAACAACATGAAAATCAGAGAAAATTTTAAAAATGCAGTAATAATATTCTACGCATTTTCTACACCACTGCTGATTAAAATAGTATTTCATCCAAACAATTATAATCTGACAATTTACACTTTTTTTGCAGATGTGATCTTGTCAGCTTCATTCTCTGCTTCAGAATCAACAGCTCCAAATCTCAGGCCATGGTCACAGTTTTTGTTAACATCACTTTGACAATGAAATGGTGATTTTATTTTCACATATGTTCATTATTACAGTGAGTTTAAATCAGTGAACTGAGCTCAGATTTTTACCTTTTTGCAGAGGACTAAAATTTTACCTTTAAATACATTTTTCCCCTTTTGAAAGTGCGTCTGCATATTCATTCATTCATTCATTCATTCATTCATTCATTCATTCATTCATTCATTCATTCATTCATATTCTTGAAGACAAGAAGACCATACTCGTCTTCAGACAATCATCGGACATATGAATCATGGGTACTGCTGGATCTCAGTTGACAAGAGATGGGGGGGTGACCCCAGGTGAGATGCCAGCTCATCCCATGGCCACACATGACAGACACACACTCATGCACACAGTCACACCTGTGGACTATTTGGGATTAAATAACTCACCTAAACTTCTTACCTTAGTCAGAAATGACAGAATTGTTCAAGAAGAGCTTTGAAACAAAGTCTAGTATCAGAATCTGGCAGCATAAAGACAGTATTTTTTAATAAATTCAAACACATCAAAGGCATTTCAATTTCATTTGCTTTATGTGTAAAGAGCAAAATTATATATAAAATGAAAGGGTTGATAAACAGTGAAGGCACTCTGTCATGATTAAAACTGGAAACGAAATAACAATAAAAAAGGTAGGCTTGCATATTTTACATGCCTTACATTCAGGAGTAGATTACAGTTGTTTGACTGCCATGTTTTAGCATAGCTGCAGCCAAAGACACACGCCCACCATACTGGGGGAAAACAACCAGACAAACACAGACACACACTGCGTTAGGAATAATTCATCTGAGAGCAGAACAAGCTGCTCTCAAAATGATTTTACAGCAGTCAGAATTCAAGCATGGATCAAACCAAGATACTGAAAACGTTCCTTAAAGACAACGTCCCTGCTAGTTCCATTCAGTGGCTCAGTGGATTCATTCTTCATGTTTTCCAACGCTGCTGTGTTGCAGCTGCTGCAGACCTTTGGGGTGGAACATCCCTGATGGCTTAACCCTAGAACACTAACGTTAAAATAAGTAACACCATCACTAACGTTGGGTATATTTTACCCAATACAATATCCTGGATAAAATACAGTTTTCATCAATTTATGTAAAAGTACAACACTGTATGCCAAATTGTAGTACTCTTCTTTAATTTCAAAATATGCAATATCACATAAATTTAAAAAAAGGTACCATGGCGGACCCTTTAAAAAGGCAGCAAAATTATTGAAAAAACAGGTAATCCTGACCGATAAATTTCAGAACAAAAAAAAAAAAATGGAGCTGGGAACTTGTTCTTTGGTCCACCCATTCCTAGGACATGTGAGTCTTGTCTGGTGAAGGTACAGTCTTCTTGCATCATTGACAACTGTGGGAGAGAAAGACAAAAAATGGCATTTTTTGAGAGGTCAAAAATCACCAAATTTTTTTGACTATATGAATTTCCTTGGAAATTAACATTAAGTGATGTTTATTCATAGACATTATACTAATGAATGATTACATGCAAATTCTGGGACAACTTTTAACTTACCTTATGCCTTACATGCAGTTGGTACAGGCAGGGTAGTAATGGCGAGGACACACTGGTCGATGGCAGACATGACACCTGTGTCGTGCCCATGGCTTGATGAGTGCCATTGCCAAAGCCTGCATATACTGCCTCCTCTTCATTTGTGTGTCACCTCTCTTCATGGCATTCTCCATGTGAATTCTCCATGAGTTTATCACACCAGCGTTCATCATGCCATATAGCACACACAGTGGCCACCTCTTGGTTTTTCTTCCACAGCTGTATTGAGCACACATCTGGTCGAAAGTATCAACACCTCCCTTCGTTTGGTTGAAAATTCAATCACTTCAGGGTTGTGAGTGGGTCCAATACTTGGTTGTGTGTGTATGGATGACAAGAGTAGGACAAGCTTCTTTTTTGATGCTGTGTCACGGAAGGACACCAAAGTTAGGTCTTTGGTGACAGGATGACAGCTGTGGATGAAATGGGGCAGGGAATGTGGCCGGCCTGAAGGTTGTTTCCATTGGAAAGTGCTAAGAATGCCTGATTTAAACACACAAACACTAACGTTGGGTAAATTCCACCCGTAAAATATGTTACTCTCTATCACTGAAGTCGGGTGAAAATCACCCGAACGCATGCCTCTTGAAAAAACCATAGATGGAAGGAGGGAAACAAACATACAATTAATAACATCAGTGAGCAGCCTGACGCTACCCAAGGACCCATGAAACTCAGACAATGGCAACACAATGAAAATCACATGACAAGAATTTTGTGGGTGAAAATCACCCGAGGTTAGTGTTCTAGGGTTAAACCAGGGATTAAACTATGGTACAGGTCCAAACTGCAGCCCAAGGTCCATTTTTATTGTCAAATTCTTAAAAATATAGCAGAATATGACCTATACACTATACTTTCACTTCACTGAGATACTGAGTACTCACACTCATTGAGTACTCACACTCACATACATGCAATTTCCTCCAGGATTAACAAAGTATCTATCTATCTATGGACAATGTTTGGAGTGACCAATTTACCTAAGTTGCATGTTTGCATGAGGAGAACGTGCAAAGCCTGAACAGAAAGGCTCCCTCCAAATTATAAATAAAGAATATGACAAAAGAGATGACTACAAATGGCAGAATCAACAAAGGCAAGATAGAAACTAAACACAGAGAACATCAGCATGGTGGGGAAATAAATATTGCTTTCTATAAGTCAAGGGGAAGTGTGCCTCTTTGGTTTGCAATGATTCTGTTTCTAGCTAATGTACTTTTCTTGAAAAGGGACAGGAGGAAAAATTTTATGATAAATAAATTGACAAATTTGTTTATCAAAAGAGTAAAGTCAATAAAGACCTTCCTCTTTCTTCAGGAGGAGACCGTCAGCCACTACTGATTACAGACGTGTTTCCTTTGACATTCTTCTCGTTATCTCGAGTGACGTTAAGCAGATGAATCCTATTTTGATTCATGATAGAATATTATCATTCTCCTGAATTATTTGTCCTTTATTCATCTCCTTGTAGACGAGATGATCACAATCAGCTACACACAAAGAAATTGAACTGTGAGTCAACAGCGATGCTCACGGCACCGCCATGCTGAGCATTAGCTCATCCTAAATTATGACAAAGTAAATTTTAAAATATGACTTCAGTGTAGATAAATAATAAGCTGTTAAATGATCCCAGTTGAATTTATTCATTCCTTCATGGAGTCATATTCTTATGATGAAACAATGATTTGCAGTCCCCAGTCGACCCGTCTGGTTAAGTTGGCTGGTCAGTTGACACTGACAATATTCTGGTCCTTGGATCTTGGGAGCTTCTTCAGTCACAGTAGGAAACATGCAAGTGTCAGCTATGTCCATTACATTATATTCCACATTTGTGTTGCATAAAAATTGATTTACTTGTACTTAAAGAGCCCGCTGTCCGTCCATTCTTGTAGACGAGAGAATCGTAATTGTCACACTCGTCTCATCAGCGTCTGCATCAAATGGTCTAACTATAACCATAAAGACACTGACTCTATCTGGACTAACTATAACCATAAAGACACTGACTCTATCTGGTCTACCTATAACCATAAAGACACTGACTCTATCTGGTCTATCTATAACCATAAAGACACTGACTCTATCTGGTCTATCTATAACCATAAAGACACTGACTCTATCTGGTCTAACTATAACCATAAAGACACTGACTCTATCTGGTCTATCTATAACCATAAAGACACTGACTCTATCTGGACTATCTATAACCATAAAGACACTGACTCTATCTGGACTATCTATAACCATAAAGACACTGACTCTATCTAGACTATCTATAACCATAAAGACACTGACTCTATCTGGACTATATATAACCATAAAGACACTGACTCTATCTGGACTATATATAACCATAAAGACACTGACTCTATCTGGTCTATCTATAACCATAAAGACACTGACTCTATCTGGTCTACCTATAACCATAAAGACACTGACTCTATCTGGACTATCTATAACCATAAAGACACTGACTCTATCTGGTCAACCTATAACCATAAAGACACTGACTCTATCTGGACTATCTATAACCATAAAGACACTGACTCTATCTGGTCTACCTATAACCATAAAGACACTGACTCTATCTGGTCTACCTATAACCATAAAGACACTGACTCTATCTGGACTATCTATAACCATAAAGACACTGACTCTATCTGGACTATCTATAACCATAAAGACACTGACTCTATCTGGTCTACCTATAACCATAAAGACACTGACTCTATCTGGACTATCTATAACCATAAAGACACTGACTCTATCTGGTCTAACTATAACCATAAAGACACTGACTCTATCTGGTCTAACTATAACCATAAAGACACTGACTCTATCTGGTCTACCTATAACCATAAAGACACTGACTCTATCTGGTCTAACTATAACCATAAAGACACTGACTCTATCTGGTCTAACTATAACCATAAAGACACTGACTCTATCTGGACTATCTATAACCATAAAGACACTGACTCTATCTGGTCTACCTATAACCATAAAGACACTGACTCTATCTGGTCTACCTATAACCATAAAGACACTGACTCTATCTGGTCTACCTATAACCATAAAGACACTGACTCTATCTGGACTATCTATAACCATAAAGACACTGACTTTATCTGGTCTACCTATAACCATAAAGACACTGACTCTATCTGGACTAACTATAACCATAAAGACACTGACTCTATCTGGTCTACCTATAACCATAAAGACACTGACTCTATCTGGTCTACCTATAACCACAAAGACACTGACTCTATCTGGTCTAACTATAACCATAAAGACACTGACTCTATCTGGACTATCTATAACCATAAAGACACTGACTCTATCTGGTCTACCTATAACCATAAAGACACTGACTCTATCTGGACTATCTATAACCATAAAGACACTGACTCCATCTGGTCTTTCTATAACCATAAAGACACTGACTCTATCTGGTCTACCTATAACCACAAAGACACTGACTCTATCTGGACTATCTATAACCATAAAGACACTGACTCTATCTGGACTATCTGACTCTCTGTCTCTCTTTCTCTGACCCTGTCCTTATCTTCATTTATTTCTTTTCCACCCAACCGGTCAAGGTGGATGGCCGCCCAAAAGAGTCTGGGTCCTGCCCGGAGTTTCTTCCTCAATGAGGGAGTTTTTCCCCGCCACTGTTGCTTACGCTCTGGAGGGTTCAGTTGGGTTTTTCTGTCTGTTAAAGCGCTTTGGAATGTCTGTTGCCATGATTAAGCGCTTTATAAATAAAACTTGATTGACTGATTGATTGTTTGATCTTCAAACGCTTATGCACGTTTCAATTCACAGGTCTGGTGCCCCTTGGGGACTTATAACGTTTTTTTTATTGTTTGAATATCCCAGCTGTGTACAGACAAAAAGCAGGGTAAACACCAGAGAGTACGCCAGCTCATCATGGAGCCACGCCTAGAAGTCATTAACTGTAAACTGTAGTCATGGACACCCAAAAGTTTGTGTAGCCTGAATGTGGCAGAGATGAAACGGGAAGGGCTCTGAACTGTAAGGATATCATGAAGACTGCAGTTAAGTGGTGTCCTCCACTATGTGAAGGGTAATTGATGAATCACTATAGGATATGAATCAGGGTTTAACTGATAATCACATGGGAATACTCAGGATCCAGAACAGTGTGATGAACCAGGCATGTGTGGAGAATTTATAACGTTGTTGTGTTCAGACCTAAAGACAGATACAAATCATGAGATCTGCATCGTTCCACTGGGAATGAAGTGGGATTTCTTGGTGAGTGTTCAGCAGGTTAGTCGACCCCATTGGACGCAGTGTAGGATTTGCTGGATTTGTGTCAGTGGTAGCAAAGAGGCACTTTAGGAATCATGTAAGATTTGTAGGATTATGCAGGGAATCTATCCTGGGAGGTGGATAAACCACCTGGGATGACTTCAGACTCTGACGAGAGTCATGGTAGCCTGGCCTCCATTGAAATGCAAAACGGTGAGATTACAGTCGATTTATCATGACCCAACTACAAAGTAAATTGAATGTAGGATATTTATTTATGATAGTCACAGTTGTCCTTTTAAGTGGATATTTCAATGTTTTATCATAATAATAATTAATATTTATGTTAAGAACCTGTTAAGATCCTGTTCCCAGTTAGATTACAACTAATTCAAACACAGCAGCATAAATATCCAAATTAAGCGAGAGGAAAACTTATGACTCTTCAACAAAATGCCTCCATATTCCTGTGTTGGTGTAGGATTAGTGAAAATGTACAATCAATATTTGTTTTCTGTGAGCTTTATTTCTGAATTCCTGAACAAATACAAGTGAATGTGACATATATATACGTATATATACTGTAAGTATATGGGATGTATATTGCATCCCTGGGACATGCTTAAAAAAACTTGTGACGTTTATGCATCCCAAAAGCAATAACAGAATATACAATAGAAGCGTACGCAAGGATTGAGTTTTGCCAATAGCACAAAATAAAAGCTACTTTATTAATAACGAAACTGGTAGTCATTCTTGAAACAAAAACAGTTTTAGAAATAAAATAAAGCTGTAGTACAATTTTTTTCCCTTTTGCTTTTCACTCAATATCTTTTTTTTTGCCTTTAATTCATGTACAATAATCCCTTGTTACTAATGGTAATTGCATTCCACGACCACCGGTGAAAAACAAAATTCCGTGATATAGCGACTATTTGAAGGTAGCAAACTATTTATTTTATTATTTACGGTAATTTAAATGTTTATGAACCCTCCCCATACTGATATTAAACCATAAACATTGTCATACAGTATCACTGTTTTTTATTCAACAAAACACTCATTGTCACTTTGGTTTTTCTCCAACTTTTGCGTCTTTTTGGGAAGCATGGTGATGATGTGAGACTAACTCCTCGCTCTGTCACTGCGGCGTGGTCGATTTTAATGAGGCTGAATCACGCAGGTGAGTCTCGTGACAAGAAACACATGCCAGATCAAACATAATGGTTTTTCCCAATATTATATCGCAGAAAAACATAGCATCTATTTTTTTTTATTGTAAGTAGGGTTGAAATCTCTGAGTATGAGATGAAACCCTTTTTGGATGAATGGATGGATGGGAGCTCTGGACCAGACTATCTATCATCCATCATCTACTGTCACCACAAGTGAGTATGATCTACTGAGCTGGCACAGTCACACAAAAACAGTCAGCAAACCTCGGGGGAATCAAACCTACCCTGTCTAGAGAGACAGGACCGACATGGCAGCAAAGAAAATGAACATCCTCACCTTAAACAGCAGCTGGAGTTTCATCTGCATACGGTCAAATGAAGTCCAGAATGACCTGTCTGTAGCCCTGCAGCAGTGTCAACCTTGGAGGAATTTGTCTTTCATCAGCAGTGGGTCATGTTGTTTATATATTATAAACGTCGTAGTAAATCAGGAGATTAATAAAACCATGAACTGTGGGGGGGTTTGGTTACATCCCACAAAGCGCTAATTGTGAGTGTTTGTGTTCATCATTCTGTCCATCCACCAAATGTAGATAGAAAGATGAAACCAAAAGCACATGACTCAGGCAGCAAAGGGGATGAAAATGAGAGGATGACCTTGACCTTGTGAAAACTAGGTCAAGGTCAAATTTCAACTGTTGTACATTTATTTGCACATATCTCCAGGACCGGATAAGATAGAAAGACAAAACAAAAGGCGTTATATTCAGGGAGGAAAGGGGATGAAAATTAGATCACAGCCTTGACCTTGAAAAAGTAGTTCAAGTCCAAATTTTCACTTGTATCCCTTTTTAGGTACACATCTCTGAAACCTGATGAGATATAATCGCAAAACAAAAAGCAACATTTTCAGGAAGCCGGAGGCACAAACATGTACAGGTCAGGGTTAAATGTTGAGTTCAGGGGTGTACTTTCTTTTATTAGATATGATGACCTGGTATATGAAGATTGATATTTTGCGAGACGATAATTTATATTAATGACTTGGATCAACCCCTACTAAGGAACAGAGTTAACTCAACTACAACAGAGGAAAACAAAATGCCACTGTGTTGCCTTGCTTCCACATCTCCCTCCGTTCCCTCTGATGTACTCACAGGGTCCCACTACAGAGGAGGAGGACTCACTACTGAGCCGTCACTGCTTTCCTCCTCTCAGTCCCTTCTGTCAGACTCTCCCTTTGACTGTGTGTCATTCCTGTTCCTTGATCTCCAGTGTGTTGTCAACTGGTCCCAGTCTTCAGTGGGTGTCTCCACATCTTGTCATTTAACTGGAACACCACTTACTTCTCCCTTGTGACAACTACTTGCCTTTATTTTCTCAAACTTCCAGTGAATTTCTGTGCTTGTACTTGTAAAGAAGCATCATTTTTTCCAAGTCTGCCAACATCATTTGGTGTACTCTAAACAGTAAGCTTCATTTGTGTGGAATTTTCCTTCATAACTCAAGACAAGCTAATGCGATCACAGTAACATGACATGAAAAACATGTGATAACTACAGCGTGGTTAAATACAGGGAGTGATTGTGGGGATGGAAAACAACCGTCCAAACATTTACTCCTCACCTCCCTAAAGGGTACTCCATGTCCTGCTCCACTGACACTGGATGGAATTTGAGTGGTGCAGATTAATCTGAGCATAATTACATCAAGTACAGCCTGTCTTTTCTTCAAACCCATCAGTGGTGTTCCATAACGACAGATGGTGCAAGAGGGATTTGGATGATGCTTTCAACTCCAAATAATCAAAACTGCAGATCTTGACATGGCCAATAAAATGGTTAAATTAACAGAAGTCTATGCTGGTTGAGCTCCAATTCAGAGATGTTACCATGCTACCAATTTCTTGGATTTGGGAGGAAATATTACCACCAGTTTCCAAACCCTTGAAAGAATTTGTAATAGCAGTGATCATATTGATGATAATGTTTGATGGACTCATGCAGTCAGTTTGGATCTGAACACACTCTTGCATCACGGTATGTTTACTATATAACAGTTTTGGAAGACAGACCTATTGCTACACTTGAAATACAGAGATGAGGTTATTTCTTTCAAAATCTGTTGCATTCAGTAAATAGTGATAGCATCTATTCCCTGAGTCAGCAATTACAAACGGCAACTTTCTAAATAGTTAATTTGTTTTTTTTATACTTATGGACTCATTTCATTGTTTGTACTTGTCCCCCCTCCATGCCAGTAGCTATTTTCATTCAGAAAGACTTTTTTTTTGCAAGTATCAGCTGATAATATAAAGTTAAAGTACAAATGAGGTAATACTAAGGAATGCCTTTAAGTAGGCTGTCTGTGTAGAGTCAGCAAGGACGAGGCTTGGTAGTGTTCCCACTGTGGTAGTGTTTCTTTGCTAGTGTTTAGCACATTGTTGCTGTTAAGAATAAAACATTTCACTTATAACATCTGACATAAATCTTCACACAGTAATGTGTGGTTCTTTGAAGATATTAATAGTGAGAATCTCCTGAAAGTCTGGTGGTGCTGAAGCAATAGAGTGATATCTTACCGGGGTGATGGGGGAGGATTGGACTTCCCAATCTCTTCATTCACTTGTCTGTTGCAGATATATTTAGACTTATAATATGATGATCAGTCAGCGTAGTATTTCACCGACTTATAGAAGTCAACTTTGTTGCCCCAGACCCCTTTCTAGTCTCTGTTGTCAATCAGTCAGTCCACAAAACATAAGTCAGTGTAGGATTAATAATTGAGCTTCAAACACCACTGTTAAAACATGGTGCATGGTTTGTGCAGAAAAGTCAAAGGCTGGAAGGGATGAAGAGAAATTCTAGTCTAAATGCACGAAGCTTCAGTGTCACATTCTGCACTGTGTTCAGGTCTGATTCATACACACCCATGACCTGAATATCTGCTGCTTTTGTCTTGACAGGTGAACATAAATTCAAAAGTCCAGCTTCCACCTGGAGGCTTTGGCAGCAGACACATTTTATATCCTTACAAAGTTACATTTCACAAGAGTTACCTGCATGAAGCCCACGTATACACACACAGGGAATATTTTGAACCATTCCTTGAGAAGAGCTGATGTATTAAGGTTTCTGTACGGCTGAAACTCTGGATGTATTATTTTCTCTCTCCCCTACCGGTGAAGGGGATTCTCTTTTTAAAATAAGGTTTTGTTTTTGTTATGTTCAGGAATCATGCTAATTATTTCAGTAGCATGTCTGCTGCACACAAATATGGTCATTGGTGTGAATCCATCAATCATCAGAGGCTTTTCATTGTGTCGTTTTTGTGCTTCTTTTGTGTCTGGATTGTCTCCAAGGTCCCCGAATCGACCTGACAATTCAGATTAATGTGAATGTGTATCTCTTTGTGACAGGTTCAGTATGCTCCACAGAAGGAAAAAGAGTTGCACAATGTGTTATCACGCCATGTCATTACTTATTGATAAAGGACACAGTCAAAGATGGGCAAGAAAAGTCTTCCCTGCTGCAAAACACAGACTCAGCTTTGAAATGCTTAAGTTTTGGCTGAAGTTGAGTAGAGAATCCGCGTAAAAAGTCTTTCTAAGTATGATCATGGTGGAATTTCAGAAAACACTCAGTAGAGTTTGTCTAGAAAGATCCTGAAGTTGTCAGAAACAGGAACATTTTGGCTTGTCCTCAGATCCATATGTGAAGCATATTTGTTAATTCTTTAAGCTGGTCAGGTAAGTGTGAATCAGAACCAATGAACAGATATGGGTAAATATACACATGAACTTGTGGGCAGAGAAAGCTGTTATTCATAAATGTATCTCTGTATATCTTGGCATGCACGTACCAAAAGATGCATGTGTTCAAACTTATGCAGCATCACATATACAGTAAAGGTAACGGAACATCTTAGGAGAGTTAGAATTCAAAAAGAGAAGAAACAAAGACACATTGAACCAGCAGATCAGGGACAGGAAAATAAATCAGATCAGTCAAAAGTCCAACTTACAATGGATTGAAAAGAAAATGAGTGTTGACAGGGATGATACAAGAAATAAAAAAGTGAAATAACGAATGACCAGAAGAACATGATGGGATTATATGTGAATAAAAGGAGAGAGACTTGGTTGGAGGGTTAGTTCTCAGGATTTGTCACCCGCAGTGCTTCACAACCTTTAAGTCATTATGGGGTCTTCAATAGAGACCAAATCAGCTGCTCCTATTGGTCACACAGCCCAGTGGCCATGAAGAGGCTTCTAATCACATCAGAGATCATTAGAGCTGATTGTTCCTGGTGTGTGAGGCTGGTGTGTGTGTGTGTGTGTGTGTGTGTGTGTGTGCCCATCTAAATATTATCACACATGACAGAGTTAGATGCTGTGTACACACTGTGATGCAAAGCACTGCGTCAACTAAGCCTATTACAACAAGACTGTTTGGATCAGTCAGGAGTAGGAAAGTGAGAATGCCAGCCCAAGTGCTTTATGGGTAAATAAACATGAATGACATTCAGATGAGAGAGTTCTGATTCTACATTCTGTGTGCAGCCTGTCTAGTCCATAATAAACCACTGAATCACATCTTTCACTGGTGATTGCTGATACTCGCAGCATCTTGACCAGCGGTCGTCATTCCACTGGACTGTAAATGTTCATTTTAGTGAATGAATGAATGTCATTGAATTTGTCTTCCATTAAAGTTAAATCTTAAGGTGAAGCTGCCACAAATACAGCGGGACATGAAGACAGCAAAACGTCACTTACAGGGGAAACCGTAGAATCTTTTGGTGTAACGTGCAGGAGAAGCTCGTGGAGGTCTGGAATTCCCAGGCGGACAGCCATTCACTTCAAAATAAGTATGACTATATGTAGATCAGAGAATATGAATCCAGATCAAACCTGACCAATCCCTTCTTACCAGGTGATTTGAATAATCGATTGCATCAGGTGCCTCTTGAATAAAGGAAGTGTCTCTCTTGGGGAGCCGCTGGAGGCAATGTAAATAACAGTAACCCTATCAGAGGATGGAGCCTTTCATTCCCCCCCGAAGCTTCTCATTCACCATAAACAAGAAGACGTTTACTGAAGCCAGTCTGTGAACTGAAAATGTGTACCAGTCGTCGTCCTCCTCTTCAGATAGAGATTTGTATATTCACTCAAAAGCAGAGTTAAAGATGGGGAGGAGGGTTGGGAGACAAAAGAGACAATCTCCCATCGATGAACAACCACACACAGTAGTAAAAAGAAAAATGGCCCTGTTGAGATGGCAATGCACCTGCAGCTGGCATTCCTGGTTTAACTTATATTACATCCACATATATTTATGTTGAGTTAAAAGATGAGATGCAACTCCTACAAATGCATCTCAAAAAGATTGAATCCAACACTGATACTTTCTTAGGTATTAGATTTCATATAAACACAGCTCGTGAAAATTCTAAATCTGGTGTCTGAAACACTGGAATATTTCACGAGTTCAGCCGTTAAAAGACTTATTAATTCATGAGTAGTAGAAATGATAATAAAAACAGAGTAATTAGATATTTTCCAAGCTCAGGATAAATCAGTCACAAGTTTTACTCGGGGTTTGTTAACCCTGCTTCGTGAAATCCTCATCGTGGACATCCTAGCGTGGTCTTGTGTCTCTCCACTCGTAGAACGCTGAGCATCAGCAGATCAGCGGGATGTTTCCTGAGGTTTCTGTGGTGGTGGTGTCTCTGAACGTAGTTAATGATGAAAACCATAGATTGCAACTTTAACTTTGATGCTTCACATTTATCTTGTCTGTGTGACTACATCCAGATGACTGCAGGGATTTAATTAACTGATTTACTTTAATTAGCCTGCCTGGGGAATCACAGGCAACTGTAGCTTCAAGATCCAGTGCTGCTGGGTATTTTACCAGCCTAACAGTGAAGCAGGGAAATGTATCATTGAAGGCTTTTTAGGGTCACAGTCATTCTTTACGGTTAATGTGTTCCAGGAACCACACGTGATTAATGAATTCTGCGATAGAGCAACAAACTATTCATCTTATTATTTATGGTAATTTAAACGTTTCTGAACCCCCGCCCCCTCCCCATACTGATATTAAGCCACCTTCTATCTGTATTACCTTTAAAACACTCTGATAGGCTGTTTAAAACACTTTTGTGTCTCACAGTAGTCCAACCATCAGCCAATAGAATGCGCGTACGGTGTCACGTGACTGCCTACCAAATATCCACGATGCGGTGTAGTCGCGAGCGTTGATGCATGAATGCGTGAGGGCACACTTTATATATACAGTATATATACACATACATGTGTGTATATTTAATTCGAAGCGATTGTATAATCATTGTCATTTACATGCTGCTCAGAGGCAGAAGTCAGTAAGCAGATTATAAATATGAATGGGCTTTATTTTGACTGATGACGTACTCAGATCTTCATCATTAATATGATTTAAGAGAAACCCCACTGCCTCACATAGTTGGTTATCACAGGCCTCCCATGAGAAACCATTGTAAGAATCACACCACTGTCGTACACATAATGACATTTATGATTTTCACATCTCAGCAGGAATTCACCATCAATCCTTCCATTACTTTTAAAACCACATTGTGTTGGAACAGGGTAGAATGTGTGGAAGTCAACGGGTTTTAATGTTTTTTCATATATAAGTTGGAACATAAATATACACGACTATTAACTGTTAAATAGAAAGACACTATCTGGACTTCTTTAATAGTCAAACCCCGCTATGAGCAAATGATTGAATTCAATGATTGAATTGAATTCAAATGATTTGAATTCACTAACATCAAGCTGTCAGGGATGGAAGAGATTGTAGATTCAGATGCAGTCAGGAACAGAATGATACTGGGATGTTAATTACAAGTCAATGGCAAAGGCAGTTTAAGCTAGGTACAGACCGCAAAGGATAAAACTCATGTGTGTGTGTGTGTGTGTGTAACGCACTTCTGTCAGCCTCTCTATATATATACATAAATATATAATGTGTGTGTATATGTATATATATATAAAATGTAGCCGCGAGAGGGCACAAGCCAGTGTCTTACTGTGCTAGTCCTGAGCCTGGATAAATACAGAGAGTTGTGTCAGGAAGGGCATCAGACGTAAAACTTTTACCAAGATGCCTGAGGAATGGAGAAGTGTGCTGGTGCCCTGGTGAACAAGGGAGACGTGCTGAGTTGTGAACTGCCAGGCAGGGGGCCAAGAGGGAGACCAAAGAGGAGGTTTATGGATGTAGGGAGAGAGGACGTGAGTCTCAGACTTCCGTGAGACACTAAAGTGTTTTAAACAGTCTATCAGAGTGTTTTAAAGGTAATACAGATAGAAGTTGGTTTAATATCAGTATGGGGGGGTTCAGAAACGTTTAAAGTAAATAAGATAGTTCATCATTCTATCGCAAAATTCGTTAATTGCATGTAGTTCCTGGACTGCGAGGAACGAGGGCGCACTGTATATATATGAATATACTGTATGTACGTCTATAAATCTATATACATATCTCATATATATATATCAAACTCCCAGTGTCTTCGTTAGTCTGTCTTATATTTCATTTTCCATTTCTCTTGCTGTAACCAATTGCTAATGTTGTTTAAAAAAGTATAAGTATATATAAATAATATGACAAAAAAGGACAAGATCTCGGGTACAAGAGGCTGAAATGAGTTTCCTCCGTAGAGTGGGGGGGGGGGTGCACCTTTAGAGATAGGGTGAGGAGCCACCAGGGAGGAGCTCGGAGTAGAGCCGCTGCTCCTCCTTCCAGGCATGTCCTACCGGGAGGAGAGCTCCAGGAAGACGTAGGACACACTATGTCTCTGGGCCCATTCTGGGAACACCTCGGGCTCCCCCTGGAGGAGCTGGAGGAGGTGTCTGGGGAGAGGGAAGTATGGGCATCCCCCCTTAGACGGCTGCCCCCGCGACCCGGCCCCAGATAAGCAGTAGATGATGGATGTATATACAGTATATATGTGACCACTCTGTTCTGCTGGTTGCCATAAAATGGTTCAGGAGTCGAGGTGGATGGAAGCAATATTTTTATTCCTGGGAATAATAACGGACACAAACAGGTTCAAATTGGGTGCTGGACAATGCAAACTCAGAGACACTGAAGACATAAAAATCCACATTAGGAATGCCGGCAAACGTTTGGCGGGGTTACTTTTCGACACAGAACCGCCGTTACCGGGCCGATACACCCGACCGATCTCCTACACACGTATTACAGCATTACAGAATCACATAATATAGACACGTCACAACCAACGAAAACATTTAAATAATGCTTTATGACATTATGGCAACGGAGCCTGCATCGGACCAACTTACCCACGGCATGTCAACGTCTTTCTGCCGCGGGTTACCCACAGTGCACCTGACAGGTTTCAAAATAAAAGACAGACGAATGTCCCCAAATTAATCATGAATTTAACTGTATTATAAAAACATCTACCCACACCGTTACATATATATATATATATCCATCCATCCATCTTCTTCCGCTTATCTGGGGTCGGGTCGCGGGGGCAGCAGCTTGAGCAGGGAAGCCCAGACTTCCCTCTCCCTGGCCACTTCGTCCAGCTCCCCCGGGAGAATCCCAAGATGTTCCCAGGCCAGCCGGGAGACATAATCTCTCCAGCGTGTCCTGGGTCGTCCCCGGGGCCTCCTCCTGGTAGGACGTGCCCGGAACACCTCACCAGGGAGGCGTCCAGGAGGCATCCTGACCAGATGCCCGAGCCACCTCATCTGGCTCCTCTCGATGCGGTGGAGGAGCAGCGGTTCGACTCTGAGTCCCTCCCGGATGACCGAACTTCTCACCCTATCTCTAAGGGAGAGCCCGGACACCCTGCGGAGGAAACTCATTTCGGCCGCTTGTATCCTGGATCTCGTTCTTTCGGTCACGACCCACAGCTCGTGACCATAGGTGAGGGCAGGAACGTAGATCGACCGGTAAATCGAGAGCTTTGCCTTTCGGCTCAGCTCCTTCTTCACCACGACGGACCGATACAGAGTCCGCATCACTGCAGACGCTGCACCGATCCGCCTGTCGATCTCCTGTTCCATCGTACCCTCACTCGTGAACGAGACCCCGAGATACTTGAACTCCTCCACTTGGGGCAGGATCTCATCCCCAACCCGGAGAGGGCACTCCACCCTTTTCCGACTGAGGACCATGGTCTCAGATTTGGAGGTGCTGATTCTCATCCCAACCGCTTCACACTCGGCTGCGATGTGTGTGTGTGTGTGTGTGTGTGTGTGTGTGTGTGTATATATATATATATATACATATATATATATATATACCTCAGTATATACAGTATACAGTATATATACTGTATATAAAGTATATATCTATCTAAATATGTTTGAGAACTATCTCCATGTTCACTTTTACATGATCTTTTTGGCCAAGTCTCTGTTTGTACTAGACAGTACCAATTATACTTCCTGGGGTGCAGAAAATATTATATTTTCAATCTGCAGTAAGTCCCAGCAGGCAGCAGGATAAATGTCTACCTGAAAACACATTGAAATAATAATTATCTTACTTTGCAAGAGACTAATGTCTTAGTAAGTCTTTATCTTATAATCATGAGATAAGACTGTTACGGCACACAGAGACCTTATTGAGGGGGCACAGCAGCAGTCTTCAAAAATATGGTATTTATTGACAAATAAATCACACACACACACACACACACACACATAAATAGGTAGTATGATTCTAACCCAAACCTGATAATATACATTGTTGGAGGTGAGTTGGAAAACAACACAAGATTAATTTCCATCATACAACATCCTGGTTCTGGCCTGTATTTCTGCTGCACCCCCCCCCACTTCCTGGCCAACACATTGATTACTAATCTGTCCAGCCACTGGAGGGACAAGCTGAGTCGACCAGAGTTTATCAAAGGAGCAGCAGATAAGAAACTGTGCTGCTTTGTGACAATTGGAAATCAATGAACCATGATGTACACTAATGTGTTTGAAAGCTTAGCTAAAATCAAGACTGTACCTCACGTCCTGAAAATAGTCCCACAGTTGCATTGAAGGGGAACACAGAGCAGCTGAGGCATTAAATCTAAAGGAGAAGTCAAAATTATGGAACCTGTGCTCTGAGATTCTGTGATGATGGACGGACTCTAAACAGCAATAAAAATTCAGTCTAACAAAATGGGTTGATGTGTATTTTATACACTTACAGAGTGAAAAATCAGAGAGAACTCAAATGAACAGACTTGAGTTTGAGTTTTAATTTGTGACCATCATCCAGTGCTATTAGTTATCTGATAACCCTGGATGTTCTATGTGAATACAACATAGAAACAGCATTAGATGTTGTTCTGTAAACACACAACTTCACATCATCAGAGTTCATTTTACCTCAAGAATGTAGTGCATCCCTGGGATGCACCTCAAGAAAAAAAAACTGTACATCCCAACATGACGTTTATGCATCCCAAATGTAATAACAGAATGTACGGTAGAGGTGTATGCAGGAATTGAGTTTTTTAATATTACAATACAAAAACTAAAACTGTTGATCTCAATGTTTTTATTAATAACATCCTGTTTAAGTAAAAAGAAAAAAAAGTAAAATTATAAATTAGTTTTATCAAAACGTTAAAGACTGGTAGTCATTCAAAAAATAAAACAGTTTTAAAAATAAAGAAAGTTGTAATAGTTTTTTATTTCACTTGCTTTTCACTCAATAGTTTTCTTTGCCTTTATATCCTGTATTCTGTGGACACTACGCTGAGCTGACAGAGCCTTTCAGTTCACACACATTTCAGGAATATCTGTAGTAACATCTGTGTATTTTTCTTCATTAACTGTTTTTTATTTAACTTATTTTTTATTGAAGAATGTCACTTTTTATTTTCAACTTTTGCATCTTTTTCGGAGGCATGATGATCATCAATCAATAAACCTTTATTTGTATGGACCTAATCACATCAGCAGACATTTCAGAGCACTTTAACAGACAGACAAACCCAACAGGACTCTTCTTGTTGCTCTGGAAGGTCTACCTGACTCCTCTCTCGCTGCAGCGTGTAAAACCAGCAGACATCCTGTCGCCCTTTGGTCAATTTTAATGAGGCAGAATCACGCAACTCAAAACATAATGACGATTTCTGGGTTTGAAATTTAAGTGGAGAAATGTAAAAATGGTGAATATTTTTGTTGAATGGAAGTGTGTCAAAGACTCAAAGACGCACGCAAAGAAGAACGTGGACTGTATGCTAATTCTGAATATGTTGTATTGTATAGTGCTGTCTGGAGTCTAAAATAAGCATAAATATTTGAGGGGGACACAATTATAAACCCATTTCTTGGGTCATAAATTGGTCCTGTGGCAGTGGGATGCTTATAGCCATTGATTTATTCTTTTCTTTTGATGTCGGGGGCTAATCATAAAGAGACAGATCAATTAGGTGTTTGTGTGAAGGCAGTGGGACACTGCTGCACATTGATTTCACAGAGAACATCATTTTTCACCATTAGCTCTGATCTGGTTTGTGCTGCAGTGATTTGAGTAAATAAACTCACATTTACTCCCCTGACACTCAACATATGCAATACCTCCACTGTGTGTGTATTTGGTTTTAAATAATAAATGTGTGAGTGCAGCGGTTCGTACTTTGCGTTGTTTTTCTTTTTCTTATTCTTTGCATGATGAGTCCAGTCGTGTGTCATCAGCCTCCAGCAGTTTATTCACACTGGCAACACACAAACCATGTGCGGACGGCGGTCACAATCTTCACCAAATTCCCTCTCTCAGCTGCGGCCATTAGCGACCCAGGAGGGGTCATTATCAATAAACAAATAAAAATAAGTTTTCCCCACTAGACTAATTAGTAATGGTATTGGATGGCTACATACCTGGAAAAACACAAACCATGAGCCGACGGCGATCACAATCTTCATCACATGCCTATTGAGGGAAAGACAGCTTAAATTTAAACAGTCGTGGTGAAGCACCGCGCTAGCTGAGACCTTACGACTGCCACCTACATCAAAGTCAAAGTCAGCTTTATTGTCAACTGTAACGTATATGCATGACATACAGCACAGATGGAATTGCAGTCCTCTCTGACCCACAGTCAACAGGTAGTACAACACGGGTAGTACAACACGGGTAGTACAACACGGGCAGTACAACATGGGCAGTACAACACGGGCAGTACAACACAGGCAGTACAACACAGGCAGTACAACACGGGCAGTACAACAAGGGCAGTACAACACAGGCAGTACAACACAGGCAATACAACACAGGCAATACAACACAGGCAGTACAACAGAGGCAGGACAACGCAGGCAATATAACACAGGCAGTATGACACAGGCGGTACGACACAGGCGGTACGACACAGGCGGTACAACACAGGCAGTACAACACAGGCAGTACAACACATGCAGTACAACACAGGCAGTACAACAGAGGCAGGACAACGCAGGCAATATAACACAGGCAGTACAACACAGGCAGTACGACACAGGCGGTACGACACAGGCGGTACAACACAGGCAGTACAACACAGGCAGTACAACACAGGCAGTACAACAGGCAGTACAACACAGGCAGTACAACACAGGCAGTACAACACAGGCAGGACAACACAGGCAGTACAACAGGCAGTACAACACAGGCAGGACAACACAGGCAGTACAACACAGGCAGGACAACACAGGCAGTACAACACAGGCAGGACAACACAGGCAGTACAACAGGCAGTACAACACAGGCAGGACAACAGAGGCAGTACAACAGGCAGTACAACAGGCAGGACAACACAGACAGGACAACACAGGCAGTACAACAGGCAGTACAACACAGGCAGTACAACAGGCAGTACAACAGGCAGGACAACACAGGCAGTACAACAGGCAGTACAACACAGGCAGGACAACACAGGCAGTACAACAGGCAGTACAACAGGCAGGACAACACAGGCAGGACAACACAGGCAGTACAACAGGCAGTACAACACAGGCAGGACAACACAGGCAGTACAACAGGCAGTACAACAGGCAGGACAACACAGGCAGGACAACACAGGCAGTACAACAGGCAGTACAACACAGGCAGTACAACAGGCAGTACAACAGGCAGGACAACACAGGCAGTACAACAGGCAGTACAACACAGGCAGGACAACACAGGCAGTACAACAGGCAGTACAACAGGCAGGACAACACAGGCAGGACAACACAGGCAGTACAACAGGCAGTACAACACAGGCAGGACAACACAGGCAGTACAACAGGCAGTACAACAGGCAGTACAACACAGGCAGTACAGCACAAAGTATGAGACGAAAGACATCTCTATACACTCTCTAATCCCGTAGGGGAAGTGACGTGTGTGCAGTCCCTGAGTTGGTGGGGGGAGAGAGAGAGGTAGTCAGGTGCTGGGGGGAGGGTAGGGCAGGGTGAGGGTAGGGTTTTTTGTCTAGCCCCCAACAAGAAAGGTTCCAATCCCACCCACTACAGACACGTGCCTCTCAGCCATTGAAACATTCTCCTCTTATCTTTTCTTTTAATGTCGAGGGGCTAATTATAAAGAGACAGATCAATTAGGTGTTTGTGTGAAGGCAGTGGGACACTACTGCACATTGATTTCATTAGTGACTGAGGGGTCTCCAGGCATTCAGCCCACCACCACCAGGGTCCCATAGGGGGAGCTCTAACAACTTAAAAGCCAATGAGAAGTGGAAACCACAAAGTCTGCTTCAAGAACAAAAGTAAAAACTAGTAAGTGTGGGTTTGTTGGAAATAATGTGTTATATATGTATATGCATGCGTTTGCATCTAATCACACACGTCTGCTCAGGGTGGCCCACCCTATTACAGTTTACACTTGGTTAAGTGCTGCAGGAGACCTAATTACAAAGCACACACTCTTCTTCGTGCATGCATGTCTTATGAACCTGTCACTGCATCATTTGATGGATTGAGTTCCTCACGGGTTCAGAAAGTAGGGCTCAGACCTTTTCTAGAGCATCAGCAATTCAATCACATGCTTATTAGTGTTTGTTTGTTTGTTTGAGTGTGTGTGTGGGTGTGTGTGGGTGTGTGCACATGAGTGGGAAGACATGTCTTTCATGGTCTCTGTGATTGAGACTGTGTGTGAGAGGAAATGGGGTTAAAAGGCGAATGTGTGTGTAATGAGGTGAAAATAAGCGTGTTTTAAGACACTTCGCTCAGCGTGAACTCCCATACATCTTGTTAACTGACAAAGCTTTGAAGACGTGTCCTTTTAAGTGAACACAGTGAGGTTTGGATCCCACACACATGTGATATCAATACGATGAAGGGAGCTAGCAGGTGAACAAAGGTTGACATGAATCATTTTATCAGACAAAGACTTAAGATATGAGATGGAGAGCAATGATGAAAAGAGTCACAGAAAATGAAAAGTCAGTTAAACACACAGAAAGAGTTGAAACTGATGGAAATCAAAGGAGAGACACCTTTACATGAAAGTCAAGCAGTAGAACAAATCAGTGCTATAAAACTTTCCCTCCTTAAACAATACACTTGGTTTGTTAACTGATGACCAAAGGCTATGGTCAGAGCAGATAAACTCAGATCTCATGACATCTTATAATTTGTCCAAACGCTCACTGACCAGTGGGTACCAAGGTGGGCAGTAAGTGAGGAGGTCAGGGTGTTGGATTAGAGTGGAATTAGTCCAGATGGTAATCTCCCAGTTTGTGTTCTTGTGCTGATGTCTTCCTACATGAACACTTGAAATGGAAAATATTTCCATGGTTATATCAGCAGACACAAAACTGCACGTACATGCAGTCCAGCAAACAATCCACAACCTTCAAAATAAAAAAACAGGAAAACAACTGGACTGTTGGAAGTTCATTATTTACCCGTCTTGTTATTTTAGTTTGTTGGTTTTTAACTAACTCAAATTTGCTTTTTAAAGTTGGTGCTAGTGTTCCTGTTGTTCGTGTATTGTTCATGTGGTTAATGTTATTCCAGCCCGGGGCTTATACTGGTCCATCCTGTTATATGAACAGTCTACTGTTACCAGTGACGTGCGGTGAGGTTCATGGCTGGTGAGGCACTGACTTCACCATAATCAGCTGAAGATGTTAAAGAACATACTCACCTACAGTGTAGCTTATTCACCATTTAATAGGCAATAGTATGTGGGTTCTTTTTAAAGTCTCAAAGCAGATTTACACACACAAGCACATTTGATTAAATAAACTCATGTTGTAACCTACATGTTTTTTCATATGTTACGTTTACTCCTAAATGAAGTCCATGCGCCGCTCCTTCAGAACAAAAGCAGAGGAAACATTTTGTAATCCTCCATTTTTATAGTAAGGCAAGGCGAGTGGAAAACTAATGAATGGCTGATAGATTGTAGTTTACTGTCACTTCTTCTCCGGCCAAGAAAGAAGAATCCTCGGCCAAATCCCTGGGATCACCAGTGCCCCCTACCATGAGGCAGGAGAACTGCGTGCCTCATTTCATGCCTTTTCCCAGCGGTTTCAGGACCGCTGAACTCAAAGACGTTACACACATACAGTTGTTGACAAAAAAACACTGTACATTATGTACATTATCTAAATTATTGATATTTAGTTCATAGAGCAAACATGTTTGAACATTTTAACAGTGACATATAGAGAGTTAGCATTACGGTCTCACTGTTTAGCTACCAGCACAGCTAGTGGAGTCATTGATCAATCCATGGTGATCAATGACTCACCACAGGTCTCTGATCAGTGTTTCAGAGGTAAATGTGAACAATCGGCAATTTTGAGTAAAAAAAAACTAAAATTGGTGATGTTAAACGGAAAATAACTTTATAATACACATCATTGGATAAATATAACCATTTAATTAATTTCTTTCATTTTCCATTTTGGTATTTAATGATGGCGGGGTGAGGCCGTGCCTCCCCTGAGCGCTGACTGTTACACATGTACGGCACAAACACACAATAGGTCTGTAGATCTCAATGAAGCTACACACACACACACACACACACACACGCACACACAGGAACTACACTGTAGACAGTGTCCCTGTTTTGTCCTATGTTAACCTGCATATGTAAGGTATACATTGCACAGGAGGGTCAAATAGGTTATGAATATTGAAGCATCCATTAGGTGAACCGTGATTCCTTCCTCCTCGTCTCCCCTCCCACCACACACACACAGACCACCACACACACACAGACCACCACACACACACAGACCACCACACACACACACACCACCACCAACAGCTGAGTGAGCAGCAGTTTGTTGGTGTTGTCGTTTTCAGGTTGATGAAATGTCAGTGGGGAGGTGGAGGAGGGCGAGGGGCACATTTTCTCGTCTCAAGCGTCAAGGGTGCAGCCAGAGCTTAATTAGAACGCATTTTAAATATTGATGGGATGGTTGTACCTACTGTATGGTCGAACAGTGAAACTGGAGTAACAGGAGGAAATATGATGAGAGGAAACACAGTGAGACAGCTCAGACCTGTACCGGCCTATTCATTAACCCTCGAGGACCTATTAAAATGTCTACACACATGACCTAATCAGGTCACAAAAGGGCCGTCGCATAATAGTGTAAAAAATAATGTAATAAAGATTTTTTTTTTTCTTTCAGTGCATCAGATCTTTTCCATTACTTCAGACCTATCCATAGATAGTTTATTCTGTATTTTTTATTATTTATGTTTATATAAAATTTACCATTAGAGCCCTGTTTTTCTTAAAATGAAATATTCCATATTTTGGAAAAACACAAAATATGTAATATTTCCAAGTTAGTGCACAGTTTAATACTTCTGATAAAGTTATTATAACTGTTGGATGAAGGTTTTTGCAGGTGTGTGAACACAGACAGTGGGTCTGTGTCTGGGTTGTGGGGGGATTTTGGGGTCATTGTCTTGCGCAGACAGTGAAGATCATGTTTCCGTATAACATGTCAGCATTATTGTACATAGTAATATACTGTATATCATATGCATATATAATATATAAATTATATATATGCTTATATGAAAAATATGTGGTTATGATGAGAGTCAATTGGACCATTTTTGACCCTATCAGGTATTGTGTGTAGACAGTGAAAATCTGCTATTCTAAAAACTTCCAATGACAGGCATTAAGGAATTTAGAAAATAAAGATGAAAGAAAATTACTGACAAAATTTCATATATTTATCCTTTTAACAGACTGATTTATTAGGAAACATATAAAAACAACAAAAATATCACTTTTGGGCCCAAACTGTGCTCAAGGGTAAATTAAAGGAGGATGGATGGCTGAAAAGGGGCAAAGAGTTAGAGTGGTTGGAAAGCCAGATAGAATAGATAATGTATTTGTTTGCCTGGACACCTTTAGGCCATCCAGGTTGTGTCTTCCACCCCCCTGCAGGAAGTAGGCAGGCCCAACTCAGGTCATTGGAGAGTCAGTTCAAAGTGGAACTAGAACCAACGCAGTCAGAAAATGCAACATCCCGCGACACCCCTGAATTCAACATTTTACCCTGACCTACTTGCCTTGATTTTTGACCTATGCAAGTAGGTCACAGTTAAATTTTGAATTCAGGGGTGTCGCAATCCGTGACTGCCTTGGTTCTAGTTTTTTTGGGGGTTTTTTGACTTATGAAGAACATTTTTTATATTTTATTTTGAAAACTAGTCTGATCCCCGAAGGGGATTTACTATCTAAACCAGGGGTATTCAAAAGTCACTGAGTTCCGGTTATAAAAATTTCCTCTTAGTAAAAGGTTCAAACCCAAGTCCAGTTTGTGTCTTATAGCCGGTCTCTATGTCCACATCATCATTTATTATCAATTTTCAAAGCAGGATATGTTTAAGTGAGGTCACAGCTCTGTGACCTCACCATAAATAAAAGTAGACCCAGGAAAATAAATTTTAAGCCTTTATTAGATTGAAGAACACACAAACCTCAGAATTAAAAGTAAAGTGCAAAAAGAGCTGAATAATCCTTTTTCTCGTAGATTAAAGACGTCCCAGCCTAAAGAGCTGAAGGTCTACACTTCAAGTAAAAAACATGAACATGTTCAGAAAGCAGGAATAAAAACTGGCTCCTTCAGGGGGAAACGCAAAGAGAACTTTGTTCATGAGGGAAAGGGGCGTGTGGCCTGTCAGTCATTCACTGGCACACAAGTAACCTTTTGCCTGTGCACACCTGGTGGTGGTTATCTTGTGGTGGTCACACAGGTATACATGGTTCTCTCTGAATAGCTGCATCAAGATGTTAATATTTCTGATTTTCTGGTTGTGTTGAAGCTGATGTTGGGAGTTTTTCCACACATCTCATCTGTTTTCCTCCAAACAAAATGTCAACAACAGCTTTTAAGCATTTCTTCACAACTGTCCATCACTAAAAGATGTTTTCTGTTGCCCCAAACTCCACCAGGCCTTTAGTGAACATTCGTCTGCATTCTTCTGGGTCATTTTGCCCTCAGCTCGGACTTCAGGGGATAATTCTGTGCTAAAGATCTGTGCTTTGTTTCATAGTGGCGCTTCATGTTAACACTTTTAATTCATGCTACGTGTTCAGACCATAGGTCAAATGGTTTGAACTGCCTGACGGAGGAATAAACATAAATGTGGTCCACTCATTGTTAACCAGCGGTTTTCCTCGTTCACCTCCCTTCGTTTGGAGCTATGCTGTCTCCCTTCTTCTGTGCTCCTGTAGCGGTAAACTCACAGCGGTAGTGAGCCGTCTCACTTCCTGGTACGCTGACAGCAGGGTAGACAAACGATCTGATTGGCTGAACTGAGTGGAGCTATTACCGTATTCACTGGAGGAGCAGCGCCCGCCGTCTGTAAAAATGCGCAAAGAAAATCTACTCTGGTGAATTTATCATGGACACGGGTCTGGACAGAACCATCACTCGGTCCGTATCCGGACCATGGTACGCCATTTGGTGACTCCTGATGTAGAACACACTCTAGTTAGTAAATTCTTCAATCAAACGCATGCATACATGTTGGTGTGTACAGGCCTCTGTAGCACACGATGGGAGGTCGAGTGTTGGGCAGCTCCTTCCTGGTGCGTCCTACTGAGCAACTTGTAAAGGGGGACGGCGCTTTGCTTGTTGTAATTGTCAGTGTTCGTCCTTTTGTTTGTTCGTTCGTTCGTTTGTCCACCAAATATCTTAGCTGCCCGAGTAATGTGCTTTTTGTTTCATCTTTCTATCTGCAATGGTTGCAAAGGGGATGAAAATGAGATGATGACCTTGAGAAAACAGTGGGTAGCGCTGTCGCCTCCCAACACGGCGGACCCGGGTTCGAGTCCCGCTCTGTGTGGAGTTCACATGTTCTCCCCGTGTCTGCGTGGGTTCTCTCTGGGTTCTCCGGCTTCCTCCCCCCTCCAAAAGCATGCGCTTCAGGCTGATTGGCCGGTCCCAAATTGACCGTAGGAGTGTGTGTGAGAGTGGTTGTTTGTCTCTATGTGGCTCCGCGGTACACTGGCGTCGTACCCAGAGTGTCCCCCGCCTCACGCCCTGAGACTGCCGGGATAGGCACCGGCTCCCCCGCGACCTGCGGAAGCAGATTAAGCGGATTACGAAAATGACTGACTGACATTGTGGAACCAGATAAGATAGAAAGAGACAAGGGTAAAGGCCAGTGTGAATAAGACCATAGATCAAAGCTAGTGCTATGATCTACCTATGCACTAGCTTTGATCTATGGTCTTACTCACACTGGCCTTTTCCATATGCACTAGTCTGTGCACTAGACATGTACTACTGTCCAGGGTACCCTGATCTACCCTGAAAGTAGGTCAGGGTAAGTCGTGGGATGTTGCGTTCTCTGCCTTGGTTCTAGTTGTACTTTGAAGTATTAAGTTGCATTCATAAAAACAGGCACCTTATCATACGGTGTTGCTGTGCTCCTTTCACAAGATTCCTCCAAAACACAACAGATGTTTTCATGGAACATTCATATTCTTTATTTTGGTCAATGTCATGCAGAGCAAAATATTCAGGAAGTAAAAGTAGAGCTGCTCGAGGCTTTGAAAACTTCCAGAACACCCAATGTCACAACTATTGTAGAAACACAGCTTTACTCTAATGTGCCAGGACATGTCTAAGAGGAAAAGCCAAAGTGGAACAAGGTTAAGGAGGAGGATAACATATACGTATGTTGACAGACAAGGAGCAATGGAAGGCATAAAAAAACACAAGAGCATAACAGTAAAACTGTTGTGCTTTATTATTAAATTACTATAAAGAGCACATGCTCATAAAATAAGTGGAATAGAAATTGAGACAGTGAGTGGGTGAGAAGCAAAATCAAATTTTGAAGAAAGGTCTGGAACAAGGCCAGGTGAGAGGAGAGAGGATTGGGGGGAGGGTATGAACAAAGAAAAACAGTTTGGATCCAGAATGAGAAAAAGGAGAGGAAGGCGGAAAAATAAAGGGCACTTAGAGGAGGACAGCATAGAAGATTATGAAACTGGTGGAGAAAAGACAGTGAAGGCCAGAGAAGGAAATAGTGTCCATTCTGTTTTAGAGAGCGTTTCTGTGTGAGAAAGGGAAGCTTCTTCTACACTGTTGTGACACATTTAAGTGGCTGCGCAAAGTAGAAATGTTCTTCTTTCCCTATGGGTCAACCAGGACACAGCAGAGAGGAACCTGAAGGAGGCAGTGCAAAGAGAAGCCAACCTGGTGTTGATCACAAGAACAACAACACAAAGCCAGCTGTGATATTAGAAGAGGTGAGGATGAAACATTAATGAGTCCCACCGGTAAACCACAATCAAAAAGACCAGACATGAAAGACTCACACACAGATACACACATCATAGATAAAAAGACATCTACATTTCCAAAGACAGTTACATGATATCACTGAACTACATAAAATATAATTAAAACACACACACACACACACACACGCACAACTATTCTAGTTATTGAAAAAGAGGAACATGTGGTCCAAATGTGGCAAAAAAAGAAAAACTTAATGACAATGATAAATATTTCAGTCCAAGTGGAGACAAAAATAATAAACAACTTTAACATACATTATACACACACACACACACACACAGACACACACACACACACACACACACACACACAGAGGGATATAATATGACATAGGCCAACACTGGGTCAGTGTTGGCCTATCAGGTTAGGGAGGTTTCATCCAATCAGAATTCAGCTAGCTTGTGTTACCAGGTAGAATGAAATCTGCCCAGGACCTCCAGAATCTAGAATGCAGGTCTCCCTGCACTGAGAGTCAACAGGAACATAGTTAATAGACAGATGCGATAGCCAATCAGCTCACGAGTTGACCTTCTAAGGCCTGTTAGCAGGTCTCATGTTCACCTGACATGTACGTGTCCTGTGATTGGATACTCACTCTGAGAAGGCGGGGCTATGCAGACACATGAAGCTCTAGTGAGAGGAGGGTTCCATCCCTGAACTAGTTACTTTGTTTTTGGATTTGTTGCTGGAATTAAAATGCAACTGTACAACCAGTCATCGAAGTGTTCTTGAGGAAACAAAGGAGAATGGATTTTGTGTTTAAAGAAGCCGTTTGAACAGCTGCTTTGGTGAGTACAAGCATTTATTTATTTAGTCTTGTTTCATGATAACGCCATGGCTGCTGGGAAATGGCCTGTTTTATACACAATAGAGGTGATGCAGTATATAGTAGTGTGTTAGGGATTACAGTATTCTGTACTGTAATCCCTCATCGCTGATTTTTACTAGGTTGTAACGTGATACCGTCAAGCATTCTATTGGCTTCCGTGAGACACAAGAGTCCTTTAAACAGTCTATCAGAGTGTGGGAAAAGTTACTAAATGATGGAAGTCATAAATGGTCATTCCAGTCGTGTTTGTTCTGTGATGTAGCTGCGTGTCGTCTATAAAGGTGTGGTCGTGGGTTCTTCTGTGTGAGCGACAATAAGAAGTAGAGCTGACGCCTCTTCAGAAGTGATGCTTTTTGTCTCATCTGAGAGACATGACAAACTCAGTCCTGAACACTACACATTGGTGGCCACTTACAGTATTATGCGATGTATTTTTTGCAAGTTTGACAAAGTAGGACATCACTGAAGGCCCAGGTGTAAAATGCACGGCCCGCCCCTGTGTGCAGGTGACACATCCTTTCATGAGACAAGGGACAGGTGTGAACACTTTAGCCAACACAAACTCGTGTTAAGATCAGATGATGAAACACAAATCATCAGGAGTCCTGGATGATTTATGCAAAGATGACCTGACTGCAGAATTTCCAGAACTAGTGCTCTCATTTAGAAACACATTAGTGTCAACCATTAAAGAAGAAGAACTGGATCTAATTAGAATGGATCTGGTGGAGAAACAGTCGGTCTGAACGCCCTGAGCGATGAAAATAAAGTGGAGCAGACCAATCCACTAAATCCTCAGAGCCTAAAAATGATCCAGACTGACCATGTTCAATATGTCTGTAGGGTCAAGGTGTAAAAGGTATCTTCACAGCACTTTGCTTTTCATCGCGAGAATCCAAAGACTGGATGGAAGCCTGGTTTGTCTGACAGTCCTAGTGGAGGCGTTATGTCAAGGTGTGTGATGGCAATACGAGGGTGTGTAAAATACCTGCAAGGTAAAGAACAGACGAGTCCGAATGAGTTCCTCAGAGGGAGCTGCAGTAATCATTAATGATGCACGTCTTTCATTTCCAAATGTTCCATCTGACATCTTTCATTCTGCAACAGGAACACAATCAGCATTCGTCTCCCTCCTAAACACTGCCCACTGCAATGATGCAATCGTCTCAAAATCGGATTAACAGATGAACATGACCTTTATATTTCCCATTATATGACAGTTGAGAAGTGGTTTACAACATAAGGAATATTAAATAATCATAAAAGTTGTGCTGCAGACCAATGTTCCCTGTAGTTTTCCTTGTTTCTGGGCTAACACACAAGCTTCCTGAGCACACTGCGGACCACTGTGAGCGACACCAGGTGTGCACGCTGTGGCCTCACACCAGTATCACACGTGTTCAAAACCTTGTATCATAGCAGGTTACATGGCTTATTAAAAGAATCAAATTACAGCAGCAATTTTCATTAGTTTACTTTTAATGTGAGTGATTTGGCCCACATGAAAAGAAAAAGACAAAAATCTTCCTGAGATGTGTAGTGTGTTCTATGTGAGGGTCCTGCTTTGGCCCCGGTGAGGTCCAGTTGTGTTCTGGCATGGGGTCGTGTTCTGGAAGAAATGACACATATACACCGTTCAGACATAACTTTTTGTAATATAACTTACTTTATTGACATATTTGGGCAAAATAGGAACACAGTCAAATTCAAAAATGGAAAAATTGTATTTTATTGCACATGAAAACCAAAAACATGCTCATTGATTTGATTTTTGATCTCAAAAAAGTTTGCCGTAGGCTTCTAACATAATTATGTACAGTTTGTGTCACTTACACCACTCTTCAAACGAGTTTGCCCAAAATAAGACACGGTGCAACTTAATACGTTTGTACCAAATTTTATTTTGTGTGCAGCATCAGTTTCCTTGTGCGCTGAGAATGTGGGAGCAGTGCAGCGTAGAGGGAACGCCGCTGCAGACAGACGTGGTGAATAAACAGACGGCACGATGTTCCCGCATTTTCCTTCAACACAGGGCCGAGAAAAGTAAAACTTAAAGAAGTGGATTAAAGGGAAAAGAAGGAGATCTTTTAAAGGTGAGGGCCGTGGCTTTGACTAATTGTCCATACGGTGAGGTGACAGCTGAACCGCAGGGGGCCGATGGGTTTGCCTGAGCGTTAAGGGGGGAGATGAATATGCATCGCTTTCTGTCAGGATACCAGCAGGTTGCCAGCTTGGCCCATTAATAGCAGAGAGGACAGCTTACATGGATTTTGTGCAGACACACACACACACACACACACACACACACACACACACACACACACACACACACACATACACACACACACACACACACACACGGAAAAGGTAACAAGAATGCACTAATCACACAAAACTTATCAGACTCGATTGTGTGATAAACTAAAAAGTTGAATTACAGATTATAATTGAAAGTTAAAGCACCAGTAATAAGATTTCATGTGGGACTAATTTAAATCTACCAGCAGCTATAATAGTCAACATTTTCACATCGTCCTTTGTGTTCCTGGCTCAGTGGAAAGCTCTGTTGCCTCACAAGAATTTCCTGGTGCAATGTTTACAAAAATGAATGAATAAAAAAAGTTTCTGACTGATGAGCTATCACAATCACTCTTCAGAAAAACACTTTATTTTGGTTGCATTTATTTAGTTTTTGACACATGTATGTAGTTTAAATCTGTGGAATCATCTAAATAACAATTTAGTTTTTAGGGTCGATTGATCGGAATCACTGATGTCAACTAAAGTGAGATCTTATCTGAAACTACGGTGTTAAAAAAAAGCACTTAAACTTGCGCATCTTCACGAAGTAGTAAATGTGCTCCTGACAGAGATCTTAAGTGTGAATGATCAACAAGAAAAGCAAGGTCAAAAAATATTTCATTTCGATAGATTTCGCGTGCATTGATTGTCATTTGTGTTGTAAATATTTGTATTGTATGAACAGGATTATACCTTTCCATGCACGTCCATCTGTGTGTTAAACTACACACACAGAGTACGACTTTTGAGAAAAAGTCTGCGATGAGAAAAGACTGCAAATAAATAAAGCAAATAAAGCAAATAAATAAAGCAAATAAAGCACAAACCAAATGGATTCTGTTCACTTTAACCTGTAAACACCTCTGCCTTTAAACTTTGTTAGTGCTTCAAAGTTCTAAAAGTCATGAATCCTAATTAAATCAGAAGAACTCTGTCCATCTGATACAGACTGAGTAAATGGACCGTTTATTAAATCCCAATAAAACCATGCTTAATTTTTAATGGGCACATTTGCAAATGTCAGCACATAAGTTATTGATCACTGCTGCAGACGTCAAGCAAAGGAAGAATAAAAATGTCCAGTCATGCTTTGGACTGTTGGCCAAAGTCTTCTCAGGTTTGACTGGCTGTCATGTGTGAATGAAGTATAGCAAAAGCTTAGAATAATCCTTATTGTTTGTGTGATAAAATATATTACAATCTGTTGATATCATCGACGTGTTTTAGGGAAAGTTTTAGAGGAAATATCACCAGAACTACACGGGGTTAACCCTCTATGCACATCTTCTCTATCAACTAACCCAATTGAAGCACAATTGAAGGGTTTGGTCATGATTTCTATTCTCAACGCTGATATGAAAGCATTTGGGTGAATGTTACAGCGGGATAACCACTGCTACTAAACTTTTCACATTTCAGCTACTCCACAAAAAACATGTTATGTCCATCCATTCATTTTTTTGCAGATGAGATAATCATTTCATCTCCTGTCGCTTATCTGAATCTGGGTAATGAATTACACTGACCCAGCTGACCACGGGGGAGAAGCGGGGTACACCCTGGACAAGTCACTACACATGAAGACAGACACACAGTGATTCACACACACACACACACACACACACACACACACACACACATCTGTGGATAAATTAGAGAGGCCAAACCCCCTAAGGTGCATTTCTGGGAGGTAGGAGGAGAACCCAAAGAGAAGCCACGCAGACACAGGGACGACCCACAAACTCCACACAGAATAGAATGAAACCCGTAGTCGTCTTGCTGTAAAGTCAGCAGCCCTACTGTCTGTGCTACTGTGCTGCCCTTGTCTTTGATATTATGCCCTTTACATTTTACATTTTAAAAATATATAGATTTTGACTTACTAACCCAAGCTTCTAAAGAGAGGCATTCATTTACAATAGAATTTCAGAGGTGCCTTTAATTATTTTCAGTTTTGCCCATTAGGAATAAATTCTTTAACCACATAGATTATATTTCCCTCAGAATCAAAAAAGTATCAAATCTTGTCACACCTTTAGATATTTCAATATTCTACATCACAATATCATGTAAATTGTTTTACCTCAGAATAGTATGTCATTCATGACTACAGTTAGAATTAACATTTTGCATGCTATGACAATGTTAAAAATGTTTAAAAAAAATCAAATATTTTTCACATTATTTTACACATTTTTTTACATTACTTTTGTGTGAATCAAAATATCACACAAAACACATAATATTAATAGTAAATACATTTAAAGGCGCCTTTCTCGACACTCAAGGTCACCGTACAAGATTACACAAAGTCCATTTTACAATCAACAAATAAAATAAAAGTCAATACAAAGAGCAATATGGAAATATTCCAATCATTTGGAAACACAAATGATTATTTTTATTGAAAATTACAAAAGTAGAATAAAAACACAATTAATGTTTTAATGTAACGTAACAGGTCACTTCTCACAGATTTCAGTCCTATGTGCATCTAAGAGTTACATCATACATGTATGGGGTATGTGAGTAGCAGCCACACTGGACATGACAGCAGTGACTGCAGTGACAGCAAGTTTTGTGATCGTGCTTTACTCCTGTTCCTCATCTACTCCTTTTGTGACGTTGTTCCAGGGCTCGAAATGAACTTCTTTTCCTGGTAGCACTGCTGCTCCCAAATGTAGAAGTCAGTAGCACCAGCAAAGGCTTTAGGAGCACCTCCCCAAAAGGAAGGCAGTGATGGAGCGACAGAGACCTGACGGGACCACAGGACCGCGGTCCTGCTCAGACTGGTTCACACATTCTCCAGCAGGTCCAGATCACGTGTCCACATCAAACAACCTGTCGCGGTAGTGCGTTTGAGGGTTCACACTCAGGGCCGACGCGTTTTCCCCACATCCACACAAAACTGTATGAGAGACGCTCACCTGAGGATGCTGCGTTGGTCCGCCTCCGGGTCAGGGGTCAAACCGAGGCACTACCTGGGTGTGGCTTAAATAGTGGTGCGCTGTCAGGCCAGCCGGTACCTGGACTGAACCATTTTGGTTATTATTGGATTGTTTTGTATTTTCAAACATCACTAAAAGATGTTTTCTGTTGCCCCAAACTCCACCAGGCCTTTAGTGAACATTCGTCTGCATTCTTCTGGGTCATTTTGCCCTCAGCTCGGACTTCAGGGGATAATTCTGCGCTAAAGATCTGTGCTTTGTTTCATAGTGGCGCTTCATGTTACCACTTTTAATTCATGCTACGTGTTCAGACCATAGGTCAAATGGTTTGAACTGCCTGACGGAGGAATAAACATAAATGTGGTCCACTCATTGTTAACCAGCGGTTTT
Source organism: Antennarius maculatus (assembly GCA_013358685.1). Lineage (NCBI taxonomy): Eukaryota > Metazoa > Chordata > Actinopteri > Lophiiformes > Antennariidae > Antennarius > Antennarius maculatus. The sequence goes on from CM023614.1 coordinate 858,888, forward strand.
CCTCGTTCACCTCCCTTCGTTTGGAGCTATGCTGTCTCCCGTCTTCTGTGCTCCTGTAGCGGTAAACTCACAGCGGTAGTGAGCTGTCTCACTTCCTGGTACGCTGACAGCAGGGTAGACAAACGATCTGATTGGCTGAACTGAGTGGAGCTATTACCGTATTCACTGGAGGAGCAGCGCCCGCCGTCTGTAGCCGCGAACTGCAAGTAAAGATGAGCCAAGAAAATCTACTCTGGTGAATTTATCAGGGAGGGGTCACGGGTCCGGACAGAACGTGGTCCGCCATGTGGTGACCCCTGTTCTATGGAGAGAGAAAGAGTGAGAGAGAAGAGGAAAAAAAAGGCGTACCAGATTTTTTTCCCTAGTCGCACCGGTGCTCCCAAATATATTTAATGGTCGCACATGCGTCCATCCGTTCGTCCGTCCATTGTTGAAGCCTCTGTCCCCCAAGTAGAGACAACTACCCCGAAAGGGAGCCCAGCTCACACAACCAGTGGCCAGAAAACACAAGGAGTGTCTAATCCTACAGCCAAACATTTATCACATCTCGATTGGACCCCAGACAACATGTGACCCTGGACGTTAAGTGGATGTGATGCAGCTGTGTCGTGTACCCGTCTGTCGGTCCCCACAAAAGCTTAACTGGAGTGTACGTCAATTCAGAACGGAGCACAGCAACACTGCTTAAGATCAGGAGAGACCTGCTACCATCCATCCATCCATCCATCCATCTTCAACCGTTTACCCGGGGGCTGGGTCGTGGGGGGAACAATCTCAGCAGGGATTCCCATACTTCCCTCTCCCCCGACACCTCTTCCAGCCCAAGACCTGTTACCCAACCAGGATATTTTATCTTCCTCGACAATGAACCAACAATCATCAAACTTGTCAGATAGTTAAAAATATACAATCTAGATAAGATAGTAACAATTCATAGTTAAGTGTAATGTTACAGTATCTCTCACTTTAATTTCTCATATCAAAATATCTCCAATAATTTTGCATCTGCTGGTTTCATTCTTTTTGAATATCATTAGCTGGACCTGAAGTGCAATTAACTGCTATTAGTCCAAGTACTGACATCTTTTGCCTGTTGCAGACCACAGGGTCTTAGACCATCAGAACACCTTGAGTGATTCAAAGCAGAGTCTTTTCCAATTACTTGTGTGGCAATACAAAGAAAAATATGCTGAAGCAGACACTAGGGTCACTTTGAAGCAGAAAACAAAACAAAATATTCAGGGATAGAATCTGATTGCCCACATGTACAACTGAAGGTAGACCCTCACTATACTTGTCAGTCCTGCCCTTGAAAGCAGGAAGCTCTGCAAGAAAAGCATCGACGAAATAAACAAACTGAGACTCGTGTTTCTCTTCTTTGTGTAGAATCTGTCATGTTCTTGACAGAAAACATAGAATCCAGCGGATTATGATGGAAACGAGTGACAGCAATGTTCGTGGTTTGGACATAAAATTGAAAGGAAAATGTGTGCCTTGTCTGGTAAAACCCCCCTCTTTTTCAGATGCTCCCAGTGGATAATGGATTTAACTGTACTATTTGGCTGGAATGAAAAGATGCTGGGACAGTTTCTGTTTCTACCTATGGAGAGTATATAATATCCAGGCATGAATTTACATTTGTTTGTCAAGTGATGGGAAGGGCCAAGTGTGGTGAAGCCTCTCAAAATGTATTTTCTGGTTAGGTAGGGATTATTGTGGTCTCAGACATGACTCATACCGAGGAGCAAAACGGCTTCGAGGTGATCAGATAATGTTTGTTTAAAATGTGCTTGGAAATAAATATAAAAACAAGCCATTATTGATTTGCAGGGATAAGTGGCTGATTGTGTGCGTGAATTAAATACCGGTACATAAGAGAACATACTGACTACTGTACTCCGGAGGTGGCTCATTGTCATTAGCTATTCTCTTCTGGATCTAGTCTTTATGGCATCTTAAGCATGTCATGACTCAATTGTTATAAGCTTGCGGTGTGTTAAACTATCTCTAGGCAACCTTGGCGCAGGGCGTGAGCTGAACCATCGACAGCTCAATGTGGCAAAGATAAATGAGCTTAATTAAGGTTAGGGTGAGTGTTTTAGTTGGGTTTAGAATTAGAGTTTAATTAGAAATACAGTTCGAGTTAGGATTACAGTTAGGATTATGATTTAGAGCTAGAATTAGCTGGACAGGGATCTCTCGTTAATGCATTCCAGGAACCACCCACAAAGACAAAATTCTGCGACAAACCATATTATTTACGGTAATTTAAACGTATGTGAACCCTCCCTATACTGATATTAAACCACCTTCTATCTCTATTACCTTTTCCCACACTCTGACAGACTTTTGTGTCTCACGGAAGTCCGAGACTCACAGAACGTAGTGCACCTCCAGATGCCGTCAGCCAATAGAATGTGCATACAGTATCATGTGACTGCCTACCAAAAATCCACAATGACGTGCAAGTAACAAATAATTTACTGTAACAGAATTAAGAGTCATAACCTCACCATCACCTGCAGAGAGTTGATGGTTACATTGGGTCTAGGAAGCATAATTGAATGGGTTCTTAAATATGCCTCCTTGCAAGGATTCATTTAGTTGTCTTCAGGTATTTTCTTTAAAGCCCTTAAAAACGAAAAAGGTAATTATATTTTCACAAATAAGAAATGATCCATCCTTTTAAGTTGGCCCTAATGTAAAGCCTATTCATTCATTCATTCTTTTTAAACTGCTTCATCCACTATGGCGGGTCGGGGGTTAAGCCTAAGTAGCTCTAAAATGTGAACTCCATAGTATGATAAAAATATCAAAATTACTGTATATATATACAATATAAATTGAATTTGCCTTACTTGCATTTCCTCACACTGCCTTCCTTGACAAAAAAAATCACTGTACATATATTAGCTTAATTATGGGAATTTAGTTCATAGAGCAAACGTGTTTGAACATTTTAATAGTGACATATAGAGAGTTAGCATTACGGTCTCACTGTTTAGCTACCAACACAGCTAGTGGAGTCATTGATCAATCCATGATCAATCCATTATCAATCCATTGATCAATCCATGGTGAGGCTCGTCTGGCTGGTGTCTCACCACAGGTCTCTGATCAGTGTTTCAGCTGTAAATGTGAAAATTCAGCGATTTTTGAGTAAAACTAATCTAAAATTTGTGACGTTAAATGTAAAAACTTTCTAATACACATCACTGGTTAAATATAACCATTTTTTTCTTCCATTTTTTCTTTTTTCTTTCATGATGGGAGGTGATGCCGTGCCTCACCCGCCTCCCGATTGCACGTCACTGATATGAAGAAACCTGAAAAAATGTGATTTTCATAATAGGACCCCTTTAACTGTTGGTGAAGAATTGATGCCGCCCGTCGCTAAGGCCATTTGCCATGAACCTCTAATTGAACACCGACTTTCACGTTATTACATCCCGCTTTAAAGCATTATTTTTAAAGCATTAATACTTTAAAGTATTATAATTGTCAGTGTTCTTGTGTTCGTCTGTTAGTTTTTCCTCCACATATCTTCTCACCCATTGCAGATAGAAAGATGACACAAAAAGCACATTACTCGGGCAGCATAGGGTATGCAAATGAGATGATCACCTTTACCTTGACAAAACTAGGTCAAGGTCAAATTTCGACTTCTGTACACTCAGGAATCAGATAAGATAGAAAGACAAGGAAGAAGGCCAGAGGGAGTAAGACCATAGATCAAAGCTAGTGCTCTGATCTATGACGGTAGTTCATTGATTTGTTTCCTTGACAGAGCTCCATCAATGAGCCTCCTTTACAACCAGAACAACAGCCCATAGGAGGCCATTCAAAGACTCAACATGGCACAAAGGATCAGCTCCTGGTGCTAACAAATGCTATATTGGAGCTGCTCAAGGAAATAAAGGGTTTATTCAAACTCCGAGGGGAGCGTTCTTTGAAAGCTTCAGGGTCGTAAAATGCCTCTTCTGCTTGGTTTTCCCTGGGCATGTCCATTTTGTTCATTGTTATTTTAAAAGCCCTTTTTTACGGTTTACTGAAATAAGATGTGTAGATGGAACTACAGTTTTTTCTGCATATTAAGGCGCACCGTCAATGAATGGCCTATCGTTAAAACTTTTTTGAGATAGATATGTAACCCTTTCACCATCGGCTCGTAAACCATTAACCCTTTAGTCAACTATAAATAAAGACTTAAATCTATTCAAACTTAAATTCATCACTATATGGTGAAAGGGCCATCTCCGTTTAAATGAACTGTCTAGGATAAATTAGAATTCTCACTAATTGAGGCTAACGGGAATACTTTTAGAGTTTAACCCTTAATGATAATATAAACTACATCATCGACCCTATAAAGTGAAAAATAAATAAAGAAAATAGAATATAAATACAAACACAAATGCCCGGGGTTTTATATTAATTAGTCATCAAGTTTCGAGTTTCGAGTGCACTCTTTAGTTCAAAGTTATTTTAGCAAGCTTGCATTTGTTTTTCGTTGGCGCCCTTTATAGTTTGAGCTCATATAGTGTACCTCCATATAGTGTACCTCCATATAGTGTACCTCCATATAGTGTACCTCCATGTGGGAAATCACTCAGCGTCCTACCGCCAATAAATCCTCTGCAGGTCTCCTCGAAAACCAGCACAGCATCCGTGACCCGGAGAAGTAGTGGCCTCCACCGCCTCCCTCAGCGCGTACAACCACAACGTCCATTGAAGCCTTCAGCTCCGGCATCCATCCTCCGGTCGGTTCAAGGATCCGTGTCTCCTTCGAGGGCGGCGGCTAAGCTAACCCCAGCTAAGGTGTTTTGGCAGACTGCAGCCACGTTCTGTCCGCAACTCAGCTTCTGCGTTCAAAACAGGTTGTCTGGCGAATCGTTCCAGCCCAACAAACAAAAGTTAGTCCACGTGGTAGTCACCAACACTCGCTTGCTCCACTCTCTGTCATCACACTCGCTCCTACACCTGTGCATCATTGCCGGCTTTATGCCCTCCTACTTCCTGTCACACGCAGGTGAACTGGAAGTTAATTGGACAGATCCATACCGTGACATGGGAAAACAATATAACTGATATTTATCAGGTTATTATGGATGGATGGATGGATGGATGGATGGATGGATGGATGGATGGATGGATGGATGGATGGATGGATAGATAGATAGATAGATAGATAGATAGATAGATAGATAGATAGATAGATAGATAGATAGATAGATAGATAGATTGATTTCAGGTTTTAAACTTTTAGATAAAAAACTGAAAATATTTTTCAAGAATCAACAACATGTGAGACACAATCGTGAAGTGGAACCAAATATATTCAACATTTTATATTGTGTTTACAGATAAAAAACAGAAAACTAGGACGTGTAAAAGTATTGGCCCCCTTTGAGTAAATACTTGGTACAATCTCCTTCTGCTGTGATCACAGCCCAAGTCTTTTTATGTACATCTCTATAAGTTCAACACATCTTGAGACAAATATCTGCCCATTCCTCTGAACCAAACAGCTCAAGTTCCTTAAGGTTTGATGGAGATAGTTTCTGCACAGCAATTTTCAGATCTTTCCACAGTTGCTCTATTGGATTGAGGTCTGGACTTTGGCCATTCTAACACCTTTATCTGGTTAGTTTTAAACCATTCCATTGTAGATTTGGCTTCATGTTTAGGATTGTTGTCCTGTTGGAAGGTGAACCTCCGCCCCATCCTCAGGTCTTTTGCAGACTCCAACAGATTTTCTGCCAGAATCACCCTGTGTTTGGATCCATCCATCTTCCCATCAACTCTAATGATCTTCCCAGTCCCTGATGAAGAAAAGCCCCCCCAGAGCATGATGCTGCCCCCACCACGTTTGGCAGTGAGGATGGTGTTTTCAGGGTGATGTGCGGTGTTACTCTTACGCCAAACGTAACATTTCGCATTCAGCCCAAAAGTTCCATCTGGTCTCATCTGACCAGAGCACCTTGTTCCTCATGTCATCTGTGTCTCCATGTGGCTTCTTGAAAACTCCAGACGGGTCTTTTTATGGTTTTCTTTCAGAAATGGTTTTCTCCTGCTACCCTTTCATAAAGACCAGATTTATGCAGAGTACGACTAATAGTTGTCTAAGGACAGATTGTCCCACCTCAGCTGTGTATGTCTGCAGGTCTTCCAGCGTGATCATGGGCCTCTTGGTTGCTTCTCTGCTTAGTTTCCTCCTTGTTTGGGCTGAAGTTTAGAGGGACGTTCAGGTCTTGGTAGGTTTGCAGTGGTTTTATGCTCTCTCCATTTTGATATTATTACTCACACAGTGCTCTGGGAGACGTTTAAATATTGTGAGATCTTCTTGTATCCCATTCCTGCTTTGAACATTTCCACTACTTCATGCCGGACCTGCCTGGTGTGTTCTTTGGTTTTCATGGTGCTGTTTGTTCTCCAGCGTTCCTTTCACAGACGTCTGAGACCATCACAGAGCAGGTGCATTTAAACTGAGACCAAATGACACACAGGTCACTCTGTTTGTCATGTTAGTCATGAAGGTCAACACAGGATCATTCAGAAGTCATCAGGGAACTTCTGGAGTCGGTTAGCTGAGCTGAGAGAACAGGGGGCCAATACTTTTACACGTCCTACTTTTCAGTTTTTTATCTGTAAACACAATATAAAATGTTGAATAAATTTGGTTCCATTTCATGATTGTGTCTCACATGTTGTTGATTCTTGAAAAATATTTTCAGTTTGTCATCTCTAAGTTCGAAGCCTGAAATGTAGCAAAATGTCAAAAAGTTCTTGGGGGGCCAATACTTTTGCAAAGCACTGTATATACTGTATATTAATCCAGGAGGAAATTGCACATATCCACTGCTCAGGCATTACAAAATGAATACTGGATAAACACCAGGGGAAAAAGAAACACTGACACCACAAGACATACACTACACTAACAGACACATGTAGCATTAACAGGACATATACTAAATTATAACAAATATAAACAGTATAAAATTAAATAAAATAAAATAACATAAATAAAATTAAAAAGTGCAAGTGAAAATTAGCAGGAGGCCCACATGGTGGGTAAGGTACACCCTTCTAACAATGTAAGGCCTAACTATCTAATGTCACAACATCTAATATCACAACATCTAATATCACAAAATCTATCTAATATCACAAAGTCTATCTAATATCACAAAATCTATCTAATATCACAAAATCTATCTAATATCACAAAATCTATCTAATATCACAAAATCTATCTAATATCACAAAATCTATCTAATATCACAAAGTCTATCTAATATCACAACTATCTAATATCACAAAGTCTATCTAATATCACAACTATCTAATATCACAAAGTCTATCTAATATCACAACTATCTAATATCACAACATCTATCTAATATCACAAAATCTATATAATATCACAAAATCTATCTAATATCACAAAATCTATCTAATATCACAAAGTCTATCTAATATCACAAAACCTATCTAATATCACAACTATCTAATATCACAACATCTAATATTACAAAATCTAATATCACAACTATCTAATATCACAACATCTAATATCTAAAATCTATCTAATATCTATCTCACAATGGTCAAAAATATAAGGAGTCACTATCTAATATCAAAACATCTCAACACCTTGGCCCAAATTGGCAAAAATGCAAACCATATAAAACAGTGATGTAGTCAAGTTGAAGGATACCTTATTCTGTGTGTATTTATAGGTAATCACTTCCTGATCAACATGCTTAGTGCCGTGTTAAAAATTGTTCCATCCGTATTGAAAAACTAAGTCTGACTCCCATCACGTACACAAATGTCCAGAGGATTTGGATCATCCTCTGAGTGTCTCCTGGTTGTGTCGTGTTCTCCCCAGGAAGGTGGTCTCTACACTCCGGTGTGTCCTACTGCGTACTGCAGTGGTGACGAGTATGGGAAACAACATGTGTACACGGTGCTCAAAGTGGAAGTGGACTACGTCAATGAACAGATCATGAAGAGAACAAAAAACATCAACGTGTTCCAGCTGGTCATGGGCGCCATCCACATTTTGAGCGAGTACATTCACGAAGCAAAACAGCCTGGCAGGTGAGATGTCACACCTGCTCTCTTGAAGCAGGTGTGAATGACTAATGTGTCAACACTACAAAAAAAATCCGTATTTCCAGATCTTCCTGTTTTCCTTTTTTACAGCGAGCCTCTGTTCAATCCAGAAGACCAGGAGACTGAAACTCTCAGAGGTCTTTCGGGCATTCTAGTTTGGAAGCTTTTCCGAGAATCTGTCTGGAGCACCGAAGTTCTCTACAAAATCTTAAAGGAGATTCTTGTTGTAACTGGTAAGTCTTAAAATTTTCCCCCTTACATGATGGCTAAGCCTCAAAACTAATTCTACAAGTGTGATATAAATGTTGAAGTTAACGCTCAGGGCCTGGATGTTGGGTTACATAAAAGGAAGATGCCTTCCACACTGATTTTGAAATTCCCCACAGTGTGCTGTCATTTTTAGTTGGAGATAAAAATGCTTTTTCTGGTTGGACTCTTGCTGAGCAGAGGGATTTTTGCTGTTGTAGCCAAACAGTTGCATGCATTTCTTTTTCCCTTCACTTTTGCTTCTAGAATCGATTCGTTTTCTGCCGAAGCATTCTTTATTACACGCTTCCTCAAATTAATTTGCAGGTAAATTGAAGATTTTGTGATAGTTAATGTTGTCTTACTTCTGCAGATATTGTTTTGGCCAGATTGTTCATTCCAAACTAAATATTTTCTGTTGAGAAATGATTGTTTACAGAAGACAGGATCCTGATTTTGTGATTTGTCTTTTTAACTAAAACGAGATGTTAAGAGACCAAATGAAGTGTTTCAAGAGGCCTCATAATGCAAAAATCAAAGAAACAATTTCACATATTGGGAAATACACGACAACATTTTCTTTTACTGCATTAGGTGAATATTATGACACCTCATTTTCAATCTTAATGAAAGGTTATACATGTGGCTATTGCAGCTTGATTTTATCATGACAAACAGATTAGATGATTGTGATACTGGCTGTTGTCAGGTTTGGCTGAACAGGTGAAGTGGTTGTTTGACCCTGACAGCCTAAACCAGCTGGTGGTGAACCATCTTGGAAACGAGACCCCCAGTAGCTCAGTGGACAAGGGGCTGTCATCTGCTAGCCGGTCCCAGTCGTTGTGAGTCCAAAGTGTTCAAAAGCAACGCCTGTGAAGGCCTCTTTTAGGGTATGAATTTGAGATCAACATATTTGTGTTTCCCAGGAGCTTGGAGGAAGCAGTGATGTCGACCAGCACCGGCAATAAGATTTAAGATTTAATATACTTTAGTAATCCCCGAAGGGAGACTAAGACCACCCTCTAGTTAGTCAAATCCAATCCAATCACATGCATATCTTAGTGTGTACCGGCCCTGAACACACAAACACACACGGGGGGCCTGTAAGCATGCAGGGGAGGTAGAGGGCAGGCAGCTCCTTTGTGGTGCGCCCCAAATGAGCAACTTGTAAGGGGGACGGCGCCTTGCTCAAGAGCGCCTCGGCAGTGCTCTGGAGGTGAGCTGACACCTCCCACTGTCAGCTCACCTCTGGGTGTTTTTTGCGTGGGCGTGGGAGCGGGAATCAAACCGCCGATCTCTGAGCATTGGATAACCCGCTCTACCGCACGCTCTACCACTGAGCCACTGCCGCCCCAGGTCACAAGGAAAGGTGTGTTGTTAGACCCAGTCGGAGGCTTCCAGTTGTAGCTATGATTCTAAGCAGGTTTTCCAGGTTTGAGTGAGGAAAACATCTCAGATGAGAATGATAATGAGATGTTAATGAGACCTGAGACAGAAAGACGGAGGAATTTGTGAGTATGAAGAGAATGGAGCACTCTTTACTTCATGCTTTGTGCAAAGCTTCGACGAATAATGATGTGTTGTCAGTTTGGTGACATTTCCTTTACCAGCCTGTCGTTCAGCGTAATGATTAATCCTCTCCTTTTTCCATTTGCTGGTCAGCAGTGATAAGTACACAAGCGACAAGCTTGGTGACAAATAATTCCTTCATAAAAGTTGTTTTGTCTTAGTAATGCAAGCAATCCAACAGAATAATGACGGTAAAACTTGACAATCCCCTTTTGATGCCCCCAGTTAAATATTTGTTTACTGTCAAGATCACGTGATGCATGTAGTGAAAGAGGACATGAAGGTAGTTGGTGTGAGAGAAGAGGATGCAGAAGACAGGGTTAGATGGAGGACACTGATTCGCTGTGGCGACCCCTGAAGGGAAAAGCCGAAAGAAAGACAAGATGACCATGGAAGGAATGGCCAAGAAAATGAGGAAGATGACAAAGCAGGAAGTGAAGGATACCTGTAGCTCGTAGGAAGGCGTGTCTCGTGAGAACAGTCAGAGCCAGCAGGACAATGTGAGTATGGTAGCTAACGACACACATTCAGACAGAGAGGAATGTTTGTGAAATCTAGACACTTCATTTTCACTTCTGTGGCCAAACTCCAGGAGGAAATAATTTGAAGAGGTACTTCACGAGCGTCGTAGAGGACACGATGAAACTGAAGGTGTTTGTGCCAGTGGGCTGTCCGCATCCCTAAGGTAAACTATAGATATTCATAGGTATTTATAGGTAATCATTTCCTGATCAGCATGCTTAGTGCCGTGTTAAAAATTGTTCCATCCGTATTGGAAAAGTAAGTCTGACTCCCATCACGTACACAAATGTCCAGAGGATTTGGATCGTCCTGAGTGTCTTCTGGTTGTGTCGTGTTCTCCCCAGGAAGGTGGTCTCTCACCTCCCAACTATGAATATCACAGAGAGACAAGAGTCCTCATTCATTGACCAACTGTTGCCACAAAATCAGCAACCAGCAGCAACTCCTCCTCCTCGCACTGTTGAGCAGAGGGATGAGACCAAAGAGCGAGCAAAGCAGATAGCTAACAAATGTAGGGGGCACGTTTCTGCACCAGCAGGAAATATGGTGCAGTGATCTTTGTGCGATGATATCTGACGTGTAGTTTTGTTCTCTCTCTGTTACGGCTCCAGCTCATGTCTATTGTTTATATTGTGTATCGCTCTGCAAACCTCCCTCTGAGCTGCTCCTGGCCACGCCCCTCCGCCATGCCCATCTCCTGATTGGTGTGTCACCTTCCCGCCAGGCCCAGGTTGAACTTTGACCTTGTGACTTGGACTATTTGAAATTGTATCTACTCTCATTAGGAGCTGGTAATGTTTTGTTTTCCATTTGTATCTTTTAGTTAATGAGGTTTTAGTAATTTTGCTATCTTCTAAGTAGCCCTGTTAGTTGCACCTTTGTTAATCTTTGAACAGCACCCATTGACCTTCTTTAGTTTGTTAAATGAAATACCTTAGTTAAACTCCTGTACACTAGAGTGAGAATCAAAATAAATGTTTCATGTTCCCCCTTTTAAAATCTGGTTTGTTATGTCATGTCCCCAGTCCTCTAGCTGGGTCGTAATGTAAGTGGGGGCTCGTCCAGAAATTGAACACGGGACCTCTCGCACATTACAATACCGCTCTCGCAGCTCTACCTCTCGCACATCCGTACTGTAATTAAAAACGATTCCAGATTGAAGGTAATTAGTTGATACTGTGGTTAATTGATGTGTGGAAATTGATAATCAGAGGCAGGTGTGTTGGTTTAAATTGGATTGCGGCAATTATGTTTGACCTAGATTCATTCCTGGCCTCGCCCTCCCTTGAACAAATGGATAGTTGCCGTAAGGACGATTCGGCTAAAATAGCAGACCACTTCGACAACGCTTATTCCAGACAGTTACTAAAAAGGGAGCTAAGAGCCCTAATTTTTGGTAGGTTAGGTAAAGGTAAAGGTCTTTATTTTGCCATTATGCAAATGCACAACAAAATTGGAAGGTCAGATGTAAAGTTGTTCCAGAGCCGCTGCACCTGGGTGCGCCGCCACCACGCGCCAACATGACCAAATCCTTAGACACATATTTTTCCTGATAATGGGAGGAAACCGGCAAAAACCCATTCAGACACGGAGAGAACATGCAAACTCTTCACAGAAAGGCCATGTTGGAAATGCTGCGGTTTGAACCCATGACCTTCTTGCTGTGAGGCAGCACTGCGACACCATGCGCAGGGGGTGGAAATGGCAGTGATTGTGGCACCTGCGCAACTGGAGCTTGTTGTGTTCGAAGGTGGCACCCCGAGTGAAGGGGAGGGTGACCACAACGTGGTGAGTGTACCTGATGCAGCACCTGTGGCTGTGGGAGATGGAGGAGAGGCAGGGCGGCGAACAAAAATGCTGATTACCTTACCTCGCTTTGAGCCTCTCTCCCCAACCAGCTCAGAATCCAGAAACAATGCTAGGCTAAAAGTACGTCTTGCTCGTTCCCAAATGGAATCCGTTTTCAACCTTTTCCTCAGACAGGCACAGCTGCAGCATCAGCTGGACATTCGAAAGCTGGAAATCAAGGCTGAGAGAGCCGTACGGCTCCGCCAGCTAGATCTACAGGCCAAGAAGGAGAGTCATGCACCGCCTGCATCTAACTAATGCCTCAGGTATGCTTCCTGCTTCGCCAGTGTACCACCAACTACATTTGACGTTAGTAAGCACATTGCTTAAGTGCCCACATTTCGCGACTCTGAAGTGGACTCCTATTTCAGCACATTTGAGCGCATTGCTTCTGCCCTGCAGTGGCCAGCTGATGTCTGGTCTCTTTTGTTGCAGTGCAATATTCATTGGAAAGCCCAAGAAGCCATTTCTGTGCTCCTATTAGAGGACAGCCTCAATTATTATTTAGTTAAAGCTGCCATTTTGCGCACATATGAGTTGGTTCCTGAAGCTTATCCACAAAAATTTAGAAGGCACTGGAGGCGGGCGCTGAACCAAACCCACAGTGAGTTTGCGAGGGACAAGGGAACGCTTTTTGATAAATGGAGCTGGAGTTGTAATGCTGATGATTTAGACTCCTTAAGGGAGCTGATTTTGCTGGAGGAGTTTAAGACCTGTTTGCCGGACCGCATCGTAGTTTATCTGAATGAAGAGAAAGTGAAGTCACTTTCTGTTGCTGCAGTGTTAGCTGACGAGTATGTGCTGACTCACAAGACTGCTTTCCCGTCTGTTTCTGCTGAGAAGCCCCACAATGTTATGACAGTACGACCTAGTCGACTCAAACCAGAGGGTAACATAAAAGATAATCGGGAGTGCTACTAGTGCCATAAACCTGGACATGTCATTGCCAACTGCCTGAGTCTCTAGTGCAAAGAATGGCAGGCACCGCCTACCGGTGCACCGCAGCTGAAAGGTATGGTGTTGATTAAAACCAAGCCATGTGTGAATGCTAACTCTGATATTAACCCTTGTTTCCAGCTTTTTGTATTTGACGGCTTAGTGTCGCTAACTGGTGAACCAGCTGAGCAGCGTCAGGTGAGAATTTTAGGAGACACTGGTGGCTCATAGTCGTTAATATTGGCCTCTGCCTTACCATTCACAAAGCAATCTGCCTGTGGCTATGGGGCTGTGTTACGGGGCATTGACATGGGCTACGTTTCCACACCCGTACACTGCATACACGTCCAATCAAAGTTAATTACTGGTTTCTTTCCTGTTGCTGTTTGTCCTGAATTGCCAATCAAGGGTGTTGCTCTGTTGATGGGTAATAACATGGCTGGTGGTCAAGTGACTCCTGCACTAGAAGTCTTGGATTCCCCTCAGCACACCGAGGCTGGTAATGACACACATGACGCATGTTCAGATTTGTACCCGGTCTGCACAGTCACTCACACACAGGGACTCAAAAATAAAAGTGACGATGTTGTTTCTCTGTCTGACAGTGTGCTTATGCCCGTTTTTTTCAGATGATGCAAACATGGAGACGGGATGGGGGCTCCCCGCAATGCTAACGTTGAGTTTGTGCGCACCGCCAGCCTAGATATGCCTCCCTCTGATGGCATTACGTTCCCGGTAACCCACCAACGTCTGTGCACTGCTCAAAGAGCTGACCCGACACTGACAAAGTGCCTCGCTAGTGTAGCAGGTGGTGAAAAAGTAGCATATGTATTCGGTAAGGATGTCTTGGTGTGTAAATGGTCTCCTGCTGCCAATGATTCTGACCTAAACTCTGTTTACCAGATAGATGTTCCCTCTGTTTTGCCCACACATATTGTCTGTAGCACATGAAAGTCAGTGGTCAGGACACTTAAGTGTAACTAAAACACAGTGCATTCAAGAATTTCTTTTGGCTCGGTTTGAAAAAATGTGTCAAAGCGTTGTTGTTATTGTCACATTTGCCAGATTGCGGGAAAGCCAAATCAGAAGATCCCACCAGCCCCATTGCACCCAATTCCTGTAATGGGAGTCACTTGAAACGGTATTAGTGGACTGTGTGGACCCTTTGCCTCGTACAAAAAATGGGAATCAGTTTCTACTCACCATCATGTGCTCTGCCACGCGTTTCCCTGAACCTGTCCCCTTGCGAAAGATAACATCTAAATCGGTAGTCCATGCTTTGATAAAGTTTTTCTCCACCTTTGGTCTACCACGTGTTATCCAAACTGATCAGGGCACAAATTTTCGGTCAAAACTCTTCAAGCAGGTTCTTGAAACGTTGAGAGTGATGCATGCCGTCTAGTGCGTATCACCCCGAGCCCTAGGGCACGCTAGAACGGTGACATCAGACATTGAAATCCATGCTCCGAAAATATTGCCTGGAAACGGGAAAGAATTGGGATGAAGGTGTCCCATTCGTGTTGTTTGCTGCTCGTGAAGCAGTTCATGAATCCTTAGGATTTAGTCCTGCAGCGATCGTTTTTGGCCACATTCTCCACGGGCCTCTTAAATCTCTGAGATGAATTATTGTTGCCCGAAACTTCTTCGAGAAAAACTGTACTAGATCATGTGATTTCCGTGAACGTTTGCATCGTGCCAAGGCCATGGCAAAAGGGCCCTCGCTTCTTCTCAGTGATGAAGCATCAGTGTCACCGTTCTGATGTTCGCCGATGTTTCAAACATGGTGAGTTTTAGTAGTTTTTAAGTTTTAGTAGTACTGCCAATCCCCGGTTCGACCCTTTCTGCCAAATTTTCTGGTCCATATGAAGTGTGTGATCGCTTGAGTGATACAGATTACATCATTAGAACCCCTGATAGGAGACAAAAAACTTGTGTGTGCCATATCAATATGTTCAAGTATCACTCCAAAACTGCACGAATATGGTCCCCATGAAGTAGGCAAACCTCTGATGTCTGACGTGTCTGGTACCTGCGCTCGGTTTCCAAACTCTGAGATGTTAAAAGTGTTGCCGTCTCATCTAGGGTACCTGACGGATGAGCAGCAACATGATGTTATCGGGTCGTGGAGCGATGGATGAGAGACGTGAACACACGTTTACCAGGACTGGGGGGCAGTGCCGAGCGAGTTACCCCCCCACAATATGTGGTGGATTGGGGATCCTGGACTAACGTGTCTGCTTCGACTTTTGTCCGATGTTTCGCTGAAGCCGGCATCATTACCGGACAGACACCCGGAAACGTGACGTCACTGATAGAGAAATCACCGAGCTGTTCAATGGAGACCGAAGATGAGGACTTAGAAGGATTTAGCACAGATTTATGAAAAAATAAAGTAAATAAAAACATATTTAAAAAATAATGTCGGTGTATTTTTTTAATACGTAGTACAACACAGTTCAACCACAGTCACCTTTTTGCTTCTTTTAGCTAGCATGGACCGAACAATAAGGAGCGCCATGTGTAAAAGTAGAGAGTAGAGTATAACTTTATTTATCCTTTAATTTCTCTTGCGCACACAGCACAGTAAGGACACAAAACACAGAAAAAGCACACAGAAAGCACCAGCACATAGAAAATAGCACATTGAGGTACAGAAATAAACTCCGTTATTTAGACTGGTGCAGTCTAAATAACGGAGTTTATTTCTGTACCTCAATCTTTATACAATGAGCTGAATGGAGCGCAAAATACGGTAACTTAAGGACTTTTAAATTGGCAACTAAAGCAGTTAGTTTATATACTATAGACTATAATTATAGATATACCCCTACCCTACAGTAAACAGTACCACAGCACTACACCTCTGCTTTATGACAGTTATATCACTGTAGTTAAGGCTTATGCCTCCTACTTAGACACTACATGACATAAGACCAGAATAACTTCCACCATGTCATTTATTGATGAACAACAGATCTTCATTGTTCTTCTCCCATAGGTCAACAATGCTACAAAGCGCTGGAACACACTGCTCTGAAAATGACTGCAGCCAATGAGTTCATGTCTAAATCATACATTTGTCAGATTGACTTACTGCAGTGTTTACCTGTTATGATTAAACTGACTGGGAGACTTCCCTTTTCCTAACTGCTGCTGATAGACGCTACTTCTCTCTGCTCTCATCCAGTGAATGACAGGAAGTGAAACACAAGGTCAAATATTTTTGTCAAGGACGAAAAAAAAAAAAACGGTATTAACGGGTTTACATTATTTTCTGTTCCGATTATATTTTTTTAATGTTCCGAAACAGAAAGTTTTTGGTTTCGTTTTCGTCGCTGCCAAAATACCAAAAGTTTCCGGTTTTCGTTTTCGTTCCATGACCCGGTTCAAACCCCTTAGCAGATAATCCTTTGTTAAAAAAAACACATGGTTTAGGGATGCTGACTCCCCCTTGTATGTATGCTTGTTTTGTTTTTAGTAAAGCAACCAATTAACGCTTCGTAGTTTGGGTTTGTCTACCTTGTTCATTTGTTTATTCCTAATGAAGTATTAGCCCCATTGTGGGTCTCCTCTTGTTAGATTGTGTTACATATATATTTGTATGTACTGTATGTAGGTATGAATGTGCGTGTGGGAGAGATGGGTGTGGTGTGACTGTGTCCTGTGTGTTTTGTTTTTCCTAGACCCAGATCATCCAATCCAGCTCCAGTACCTGCCTGGAGCTGTCCATCAAGGAACTTCCACTTACCCTGCTGTCACTCCACCTGCTGCCAATTACCACCATTACCTGCAATTGCCAATCAATCCCCAATCTTTTTTGTGCCACGGACCAGTTGCAATTAAGGCAATATTTTCATGGACCTACTTTCAGGGTAGGTCAGGGTACCCTGAAAGTAGTACCTGACTACTGCATAGGCTAGTGCATATGGAAAAGGCCAGTGTGAGTAAGACCATAGATCAAAGCTAGTGCATAAGTAGATCAAAGCAAAGTCTGTTTTTTTATTGGGGTGACGCCATTGGCCACCCCACAGGTAAGTGTGTGATGACGCAATTCCACGGGACAAGAAGTTTCACACTAGTGTGGTAACCTAATGGACTTTGATATGTTAATAATGACCATAAAATAACCATTAAATTTTAACAGATTACATTGTCATCCCGGTTACACACTCCCCACCTTAATTACCCATAAAGCACTTGGGCTGGCATTCTCACTTTCCTACTCCTGACTGATCCAAACAGTCTTGTTGTAATAGGCTTAGTTGACGCAGTGCTTTGCATCACAGTGTGTACACAGCATCTAACTCTGTCATGTGTGATAATATTTAGATGGGCACACACACACACACACACACACACACACACACACACACACACCAGCCTCACACACCAGGAACAATCAGCTCTAATGATCTCTGATGTGATTAGAAGCCTCTTCATGGCCACTGGGCTGTGTGACCAATAGGAGCAGCTGATTTGGTCTCTATTGAAGACCCCATAATGACTTAAAGGTTGTGAAGCACTGCGGGTGACAAATCCTGAGAACTAACCCTCCAACCAAGTCTCTCTCCTTTTATTCACATATAATCCCATCATGTTCTTCTGGTCATTCGTTATTTCACTTTTTTATTTCTTGTATCATCCCTGTCAACACTCATTTTCTTTTCAATCCATTGTAAGTTGGACTTTTGACTGATCTGATTTATTTTCCTGTCCCTGATCTGCTGGTTCAATGTGTCTTTGTTTCTTCTCTTTTTGAATTCTAACTCTCCTAAGATGTTCCGTTACCTTTACTGTATATGTGATGCTGCATAAGTTTGAACACATGCATCTTTTGGTACGTGCATGCCAAGATATACAGAGATACATTTATGAATAACAGCTTTCTCTGCCCACAAGTTCATGTGTATATTTACCCATATCTGTTCATTGGTTCTGATTCACACTTACCTGACCAGCTTAAAGAATTAACAAATATGCTTCACATATGGATCTGAGGACAAGCCAAAATGTTCCTGTTTCTGACAACTTCAGGATCTTTCTAGACAAACTCTACTGAGTGTTTTCTGAAATTCCACCATGATCATACTTAGAAAGACTTTTTACGCGGATTCTTTACTCAACTTCAGCCAAAACTTAAGCATTTAACCCTTAAAGCCATGAGTTATTTTGGCCGTTTTTTGGTACTTTTGATATTTGTCTCTATTACCACATTAAAAATGATTCAACATACACATGCTTGGTATGGCTATCTTCAGCACAACTTCAGCTATATGAAGAAATTGTTTTTATTTCCCTATAACTTACTAAATTGATATACTGGGGCAAAATATACACAGTCAAATTCGGAAGTGGAAACATTTTATGTTATTGCACATAAAAACCACAAACATGCTGATCGAATTGATTTTGAACTCTAAAAAGGTTCCCATAGGCTTCTAACATAATTATATACAGTTTGTGTCATTTGTGCTAGTCTTCAAAGGAGTTTGTTGGGCCAAAATAGACACACAGTCAAATTTTAAAATGGAAAAAATTGTATTTTATTGTGCATAAAAAGCCAAAAATTGCTCATTGAATTTGATTTTGAACTCAAAAAAGGTTGCCATAGGCTTTAAACATAATTATATGTAGTTTGTGTCACTTGTGCCACTCTTCAAAGGAGTTTTTCAAAATAAGACTCTGCGCACGATTCGCGCATAAAAATGCGTAAATCGTGCGCAGAGTTGTTTGCGTCACGTAGACATTTGTGTCACACGACAAGATGCACCAATCACGGTACGTGTTTGCATCACGTGACAAGCATGTACGAATCGCGAAACATGTTTACATCACGTGAATACATGCATCACCGCTTGTACGGTGGCGCCTACATGGACATAAACACAGCCCCTGCCGTCTGATAAATATTGAAAGATTCCCATATGTTACATGTAGACATCATTATGTACATGGAAGTGAAAAGCTGAGTCTTCCATACTCACGAGAGTGCTTAATTAGCTTAGTAACAACAAAAAAACTTAGTTGATTTACATAATCAGGCTTTGGACACAGTAAGGACATCTTGCTTGTCCAGTGTTACACATCAGGGGACGGTTTCTGAGAAGTGTAAGACTGGGGTGGGGGTTCCCATCCAAACAGGATGTACTCTAATTAATGGAACAGACCACTGCTGTGTTTATCACAGGATGTTCAAGAAGAGGCTCAACCTGAAATTTTCCATCCTGATTGTCAAACAACAGACCAGCCCTTACTTTTGTTGATTTATTGGAGGCTCATCCAATCTGCATGTTTTCTTGAGATCATGGAATTTTTAATTTTGCCTCAAAGGCAGTGTTGCTGCAAGAGAAAGGGTCACCAGCACAAATGTTATGATGGTCCTGAAGGGAAAAATAGTGCGTATTCTCAGCACACCCACATTTAAAGTCAGTGCTTGCCAAGGTTGCCCCTGTCTTCCATCCGGTTTGTGATATTCATGGACAGGAGCTCAAGGTGCTGAAAAGATAGTGTGTCTAACCTACATCACTCCATGACCTTCAGTATATACTAGATACCACGTCCAAGTCTGAAGTCATGGCAGTCTTCCAGCAAATGGTCAAAGAAAATAAGGCTAAATATCCCAAAATCTTGTTGATGAGTGACATAAAAAAAGAACTGATTAGTGATAAGGCAGTTTCATGATATCCTCAGCACTGTCTTTATAAAGAGGAAGCTGAGCTGGAAATCAAAGTTCAACATTCATTCAAGTCAGCTGAGGAGGTTCAGCCATCTGATCAGGACGTCTACCTGTGGGGAAACCCAGAAGACAGAAGACCGCGACCTGAACACACGTCAACTGTCATGGCGGGATGAATGGACAGTGTCGTGATTCACAATTGCACTTTCAGCTAATTACATTGGTGGTCTACAGCGCTGAGACAGCTGGGCCAATCACAGTTCTACATGACCACGGCAGCGCAATACAGTGCACCCTCGTTCCTCGTGGTTAATGCGTTCCAGGAACCAGACGCACGTAACGAATTCTGCGATAGAGTTATAAACTATCTTATTATTTACGGTAATTTAAATGTTTATGACCCCTCCCCATACTGATATTAAACCACCTTCTATCTGCATTACCTTTGAAACACTCTGATAGACTGTTTAAAGCACTTTTGTTTCTCACGTAAGTGAGACTCACGGAACGTAGCACACTTCCAGATGCCGTCAGCCAATAGAATGTGCGTACGGTATCATGTGACTGCCTACCAAAAATCTGCGATGAGGTGAAAGTTGCAAGTGTTGATGTGCAAATGCGTGAGGGCACACTGTACAGTAATCCCTCACTTATTTGCACTTCAAAATGCGCAGCTTCACTAAATCGTGTATTTTTAGTAGGTAGTCATGTGATACTGTATGCGCATTCTATTGGCTGACAACATTGTGTGCGCTCCGTTCAGACTCACTGTTCCTCCTGTGACTTTTCTTTGATACAAATGTGCTTTAAACAGTCTATCAGTCTATAAACGTTTAAATTACCGTAAATAATAAGATAGTTTGTCGCTATATTGCGGAATTTCGTTTTTCGCAGGTGGTCCTGGAACGTGTTAACCGTGAGTAACAAGGGTGGACTGTATATGAAAGCCAAACAAACTATTGAATTTAAGAAAAAAACACAACTTATGAACAACAAAAGTTTTAACAGCAGTCTGATGAGTGTAAGAATGTGTTTGTTCTGTAGCATCCTGGTTTCATTTACTCATGTTTTAATGACAATGAACACAACAGCTGGTTGTGTATTCACACCTTTCAAACTAAAGAGCTGTGCTGCTGACATACTATTGGTGCTTCTCATCTCAACCCAGACTTGAACCCACAAACGTTTTTTTTCTCCTCTGAAAGGACTTTTCTGATGAATGAGTGAAAAAACATTGAATATTGTCATCATGAGATTTGAGCAAAGAGAGTGAATAGTCTGAAGTCTTGGATTTAAATTCATTCATTCATAATGTAGCTCTGAAGGGACTCTGCCTCTGGTAGAAGTGAATGAACGGCTCATGTGGGAAGTGTCAGAGAACACATCTTCATCCAGCAAGCCACCGGGGTGTCTCCACATAACACGATTTGACTACTGAAATCCATATGACGGTAAGGAATATAAAGAGGGTGAATGGGGGATTGTGGCTGGCAGTATTTGTGTGAGCAGAATGGATAATCTATAGGCATGGATTTACATTCATCTCCTCTTCTGAAGAGCTGACTTGGCGTAGAAAACCCAACCCTTATGAAGCCATCAGCTCTGTGGCATTCAGTGAAAGTGCATGCAGATGCATCTCATCATGTGTGTGTGTGTGTGTGTGTGTGTGTGTGTGAGACTGAAGAAAAATAAACATTTAACAATTCAAACGTCAATCATGATTGGGTTAGTCAACGTCCTTGTGGATTAAACACTGACACTGGAGGACTCTGAATGGGGTTAACTCAACTCACGAGGTTTTCACAGTTTGCAAGTTTATTATAAATATTAAGGCATTGAAATATTTTATAAATGGATGCCATTATGTACTGAAATGTCAGTAAAGCTGACTCTTGCATGCTGATGACGGTTCTCAGTGCTTATTTAGCTTCACACCAAGAAAATGTATTTGACTTAAAGATTAGGGCAACAATTTGCATCTTAATCCCCTAGTGAGTGGTCAGAGGTTTTCAGATTTAACAAAAGTGCTTACATGGCTGGTGTGAATATTAATTGCTCTTTCCTAAAGGTTTGATAAGAATAATTAACACGTTAGAAAACTCTTGGATTTCCAACTGAAGCAGGATCTTTTTTATTACCGTCCGCTCTATATGAAAACAAGATGGAGCGCAGAAGAGGCCGGCTTAGGCTTAAAGTTGAAGGGATATGAGTTTCCAGCTGACAACACCAATCTGTAAAATAATGTACTTCAGGAATGCTTTTGTCATGAAATTCAAATGGCTGTGAAAACAGCCTTGCAGTAGTTTTTGACAGCACACTGCAGGATGAAAGCATGCTAACAACCAGGGAGAGAGCATCCCTGGGGATGTGGAGGAGGAAAGCAGCAGACACAAATCACTGAGATATGAGAACTACTTCATTTGATAGGACAGCTTATTTCAACATGGGGAGGGTCCATCCACATGGCCTGTATGGATGGATGGATGACTTTAAAGGAGGAGGCCAGAGATGTGGAAAGCAAAAAAAATCAATGAAATGTTGGCATAGACCTGGAATGATAACCAAGTAAACTTTATATTTTACCCAATAATATCATGCACATTCAATTATCTCAAAGTTTCATTTTCTAATGACAAACATGTCCACCAGGAAGCATGAAAACCATCAATAAAAGCACTGATTTGCTGATATTATAAATTCTTCTCCTTTGGGCTTTTCCCTTCAGGGGTCTCCACAGCCAATCAGCTGCCTCCATCCAACCCTGTCCTTTGCATCCTCTTCTCTCACACCAACTACCTTCATGTCCTCTTTCACTACATCCATAAACCTCCTCTTTGGTCTTCCTCTAGGCCTCCTGCCTGGCAGTTCAAAACTCAGCATCCTTCTACCAATATATTCACTATCTCTCCTCTGGACATGTCCAAACCATCTCAGTCTGGCCTCTCTGACTTTATCTCCAAAACCTCTAACATGTGCTGTCCCTCTGATGTACTCATTCCTGATCCTATCCTTCCTGGTCACTCCCCACCCAAAGGTGGAGGGAGGCTACCCTCTCGTACACCGGGGTGAACCCCAATGTACAGGCGCCAAGCCGGGGGGCTATAAGTATACCCACACCTGCTCGGCGTCTCTCACCATGAGCAACTCCAGAGTGGAAGAGAGTCCAACCCCTCTGGAGAGGACTGGTACCAGAGCCCAAGCTGTGTGTGGAGGTGAGCCCGACTATATCTAGTCGGAACTTCTCCACCTCACACACCAGCTCGGGCTCCTTCCCTGCCAGAGAGGTGACATTCCACGTCCCAAGAGCCAGCTTCTGTAGCCGGGGATCGGATCGCCAAGGTCCCCGCCTTCGGCCACCCCCCAGCTCACAGTGCACCCGACCCCTATGGCCCCTCTCACAGGTGGTGAGCCCATGGGAAGGGGGACCCACGTTGTCCTTTCGGGCTGCGCCCCCATGGGTGCAGGCCCGGTCACCAGGCGCTGGCCTTCGAGCCCCACCTCCACACCTGGCTCCAGAGGGGGGTCCCGGTGACCAGCGTCCGGGCAAAGGAAAACATGTTCCATTGTTCGTACTCATCATTAGGGGTCTGTGAGCCGTCCTTTGTCTGGTCCCCCACCTAGGACCTGTTTGTCATGGGTGACCCTACCAGGGGCACAAAGCCCCAGACAACTTAGCTCCTAGGATCATTGGGACACACAAACCCCTCCACCACGATAAGGTGACCACTCAAGGAGGGGTACATATAATTTTATTATATATTATATTATTATTATATATTTCTTATTATATATTTTTATATTAGCCACCTCACCAACAAGTAATTAATGTAATAAAGAAAGCCTCCTTCAATGGGTTCAAATCATGTGGCATCAGCTTCCAAATGACACCTGCAGTCCACTGATTGGTCAACCAGAATCCTCACTGAAATTTGTAACAGCCAGCCTACTTTGATAGCTGTGCAATTTTCTTCTTGTTGTAACGTAAACTGTGAGGAGGTGCAGACGTGCTGCGTGTCTCAGTGGAGATGATGGGATCACGTCTGCTGCTGCACTGATGACCAGCTTCACTGAGGAGTCAGGTTTTCTCCAGAAAGCTGCATCATGTCAAAGCTTAGTCAAGTGTTGACTGGAGCTCGGAAAGCGTCAGAGATATAATTCATAGCTGTTGTAAACTGTTGTATTTGTGCTGAAATTTAAGAAAACTAATGCCATACATGTCGGAGATAGGTTTTCACTAAATACTGATTTTCCGTTTAGCAATTGGTAACTTAAAAATGTCTGATTTAAGCCACATTTGGGTTGATCTAGTAATTTAAAGCGCAGATGATTAATCAGTGAAACGTTTCTAAAATTCTCCATCTGTTCATTGCTTCCTCTTCATTCTTAACTCAATACAAATGATTAATAAATGTTAACTGTCATTGTTCTGTGTATTTTCTTTATTTACAATGTAAAGCACCTTTGGAGCTGAACTTAAAGTTTGTGTGTGTGAGTGTATTGATGATCTAAATATTGCATCAGGAGGAGACCAAAGAATCAATGTGTCAAATAATGAATAATGTGTTGTTCCATTCAGAGACGAGCTGCTGGAGATGTTTTCAGTGTGTGCTCACAGTTTTATGTGCATCATGATGAATTCCACACTGCACTATACTCACATTTGCCCTTAGTGTGTATGTGAGTGTGTGTGTGTGTATACATATGTGCATACATTGAATTTATTATATATTCCCATTACATTTTAATATACATTGAATTGCAGAAGAACATGAATGTCCTCATTAATCTGAAGGCAGTGTTGGTTTTCTACACTAACTGACCGTTGCACTCGTCTTACCGGTGACAAGAATTAGTTCACAAACTGCAACCAGAGAGTGTTGAATCTCACAATGTAGACTCTAATCAAGCAGAGGGGTGCTGAGCGTTTATAATGGTGCTCAATCAATCAGCAGATCATATCTACACGGCATTAGCGGTATCACTACCTGTGCTATGGAAGGAGATACGTACTGAATGATTCTTATGTGGGTTTAGGTGCTTATTCTCCTCCGTGTACGAGTTCTCTTTGTCATGGAGTTATTGGTAGCTGGGAGCGCAAATGATCTAGTCACACACACAGACTAAAGATCGAGCCAATCAGGTCATGCAAAACGTCGTTGTGATTAATAGTGGATGAGATACGGGTGACTGAAACAACACATCATCGATGAGGAACATGTTAATTACCCGCAGCACAGCAGGAGAAACTAAAAGCGCATCTCTTTGTCATCGATGCCATTCAGAAGGGACAGACGCTGCATTTATTAATGTCACCCTTTCACCATCGGCTGGTGAAATGTGAAAGCCTTTATTTAGCGCTAAATAATTAAACCTATTCAAACTCAAATTTACACTCATATAGTGAAAGAGATATCTCCGTGTAAAATATCGGTCGAGGGTAAATTATGATTCTTGCTTTCTTAAATGTATATCTAGAGGCTAACGGGCATACTTCTGGAGTTTAACCCTTATAATAATATAAACTACACAAAACACCATAAACACGAGGCAAAAAGACTGAATGTCAGTTTAGAAAATATATTAGCAATATTTAAATACAAACACCAACCCTTTAACGTGACAAATAAAATAGAAATAGAAATAGAAATACCCGCCATCGTTCTTATTGCCTTCTTGACGGACACCTGCTCATTCACAACGTCCCCCGCTCGGACACCTGCCCCCGCTTTATGTCCTTCTACTTCCTGTCACACGCAGGTGAACCGGAAGTTAACTTCACAGGTCAACACTGTTACACACAACTTTCTCCAGTTTGAAAGTATTAAACCAGCAATGAAATACATTGTTTAAAGATGCATATTTTAATGATAAATTATTAATATATTTTAACCTCTTATTTATCTGAATTTGAATGACAACTGAATAATAATCAGGCTTTCTAAATGACAGGGGAAAAAATATAAATATAACTGATATTTATCAGGTTATTACATTAATTATTCAGGGCACACTTACGTTTTTTAATGAATGTTTTATGTTGTTCTACACAATTACAGTCAGCTATGAAATATTATGGAGTAAAACGTGAAGCAGTCTGGCTCCACTACAGGTGTGGTTAAATATCCAGCTATCTGCTCATAACAGGTAGTATTTGTTGGGGTGGGCGGCATGTGGATTGTATTTATTTAAAGGCAATGGCATTTTTAACACACTGCTTGAAATGTAAACATGTAAGCGCTCATTTCGCTAAATGGAGAAATTGGGCTTTGTGGCTTTTCCTGGTTGTGGTATTTGGACGGAGTTGTCTGCTGTACGTCTTCATTGTTGAAGGTAGATGAAGGTAGACAGGCTTCTGTTTGAAATCTTTCAGCAGCTTGAGTTGTTGCTCTCTCAGTAGCTATGGGCACCTGGCTGACTCCCTTCCTCCCCCCACACTGTTTTGGAGGCTGCACTTCTGCTCTAGATCCACACCTTTATAGACACAGTGATCCTCGTTCCTCGTGGTTAATGTGTTCCAGGAACCACACGCAAATAATGAATTCCGTGATAGAGCGACAAACTATTTATTTTATTATTTACGATATTTTAAACATTTCTGAACCCCCCCATACTGATACTAAACCACCTTCTATCTGCATTACCTTTAAAACACTCTGATAGACTGTTTAAAACACTTTTGTGTCTCAGGGAAGTCTGATTGTGGTTTTCAGTGGTTTGTGATGGTTTGGTTGGATTATGTTTATTGTGGTTTTTTTAAGTCTTTAAGTTCCACGTCAGCATCAAGCCCATGTACAGGGTTATCTTTTGGTCAGGGCAACTGATGGTGTTCTGGTGAAGCTTTGATGTATATGTACATATGCACACTGTGAATTGTTAGTTTACGTCATCATTTCTTTACAATGGATCCAACCAGAAAGAGATCAAGTCTGGGAACATTCTGAACTGGTGCCGCCAAACTAAAGGTTTTACTTTCTGTTCTTCACACAGTAGAAAATAATAAACACACTCGTCATTTTATATTTGCAGGTGAAGTGTTTGCTTTATTCCCTCCACCTGACGTAACAACACGTCATCAATGACGAGGCGTTACCGATCCAGACGTGAGGATGAAGCCGCTGGTGCTGCTGTGGTGACGTCTCAGGATTCAGACTTTAATCTCACAACATGGACCTTGTTTTTTTCCAGTGACACTAATCATCCTGTGTAACTCACAGACACGAACACATGTATATATATTAAATATACATGCAGGAACATGTAATCAATATCTCTTATTGCTTTATTGAACCCTGCAAGGACCAATGATCATAAAACAATTTCCCATAATCCATGGCTACAATATGACAAGCAAGGATTAACACATTGGATTAGATTATATTTGGTTTTATTCAGAAAATATACAGGAAATACAGGAAAGGTCAAAGCGCTGTTTTCTGGGGTTATCAACCGTTGTGTGGTTGCAGTACAGTCACCCCGCCAAAGAGGGGGTCCACATTCCCAATGAATGGGGCGCCGAGTAATGAAACAGTTTTAGCCACAATTGTCGCAAACGGTTTGAAGCCCCATGGGGGGGCATTCAGACATCACTACCTGAGGGGGATTCCATCACCAACGGGTGGCGTTCTCCAACAACACTGAATTTAGATATCTAGACATTTAAGTTTCTTTAATGATCCTCAACCAGGACTGTAGAGAGTAACCTTCAGCTCTTTTTGATAATTTAATCAGTTAATCCAGAAATTAGGATTTACATTTTGAATGGTGTCCATTACTCTGAAATACCCATAAAATAGGATAAACAGTGGATGCTGTTCCTCAAATACAACACCATCTTTGATATATTTTACAGAATACTGGTAGGTACACTGTTCTCACAATCATTCATTAAATTGCATTGTGTTTCATAATTACGTCCTGAAGTGACGTTTTCAATAAGAATTTGTAGTCTATAAAAATGAGCTTTGGCCATGATGATCTCTACTGAATCTCATTTCACAGCATCAGGTTCATTCCAGGTACAACCTGAAGGACATGACGAGTGTGTGTGTGTGTGTGTGTGTGTGTGTGTGTGGTTAAAATTGAGTACACACACTGTAACCATAATCAATATGTGAAGAGCCTCTGTGCTAACAAGTGTTGATTGATGACGTAAAATGGTACCTTGACTGGAGGAGGGGGATCCATGCCTTGAGGATGCTTGAGGGTGGTACATGAATGCAATATGCATGTGTGTGTGTGTGTGAGCACAGTGACTCTGATTGGCTGCCATGAGTGAACATGGATTACCTGTTCAGTCACCTGTGGATGAATCCTGGTGTTCCTGATGCTGACATGAACATCTGCTGCGTTGCTGCTGCGTCCAGGAACATGTGTTTGTGTTATTTAAGACATGTCTTAAATAACACAAACAGGTTTTTGCATAGTCTGCATGTGAATATTTTTACTTGCTTCTATGTTTTCCAGTCAGAATCTTCATCTTGCCTTGTCTGTGTCATTCTCTACTGATAACCTCAGTATTACCATATTACCGTTTGACCATGAAAAGCACTGAACCACAGCACAAACCAAACACTGGTCTCCATGATGTCTCACTGATGATGATTTACACTCTAAAAGTGTTCTCAGCAGTAGTTGAAGTGAGGTAATGTTATGGATGCGTTACATCCATATTTCGGCTTTGGATATGGCAAATGTACTTTTTTGGATTTGACCAACACTGCATGACAGATGGGTGTCTTTAATGTACTTATATGCCTTCAGTAAAAGCGCGTCATTTACATTTGTGTTTTTGTGCGTCTGACGTCATGACGCGCACTGGGCGTGGCCCAGCATTCTTCCAGAAATTTTCACCTGCGAATGGTTATTACTTACATTTTAATGATTGGCCCCACAATTTTCTGTAACACGTCTGGTAAAGCCCATCTCTTTATTTTCCCAGTGTAGCACATAATGTGGCGATGCAAGGACTGTGATTGCACGGTTGCAAGGATATCCGAACTGCTCAAGCACTACAAACTGACTCATAGACATTATGGAGGGAGCCGTCCATATCCGTGTGCTTACTTCAGTTGCAAATGTAGCTTCAAGACTTGGAATGCCCTATTAAGCCATTTATTAAGAAATCACCCTGCCCAAAGAACAGTCACCAAAACTATATCAACATTCACGTGCCAAATTTGTGGTCATAATCAACTGTCCACCGAAAGGGGATATTTTCAGCACATCTTTGAGCATCTTAAAAATAAGGAGACTATCACATGTGTGTTCCAAAACTGTGAATATAAGACCAACATTTATGAGAACTTCAAAAGCCACAAATATAGAAAGCACAATGGTCCAGGTAATATCTTTAAACCTGAGATAATTTCTGTTGGAGAATGTTCTGCCAGTGTTGCAAGTGATTTTTCAGATGGAGAAAGTAACAGTGATGCAAATATAGATTTGGTTTTGGACAATGTGAATTGTGAGAACTTGGAAAAAGATATTGAACTTAAAATTGCTTCGGTCTTCCGAAAACATTTTAGAAAAAATTTAGAAAACATTTTTCTTGTGTCTAATGCTGCTGTAGATGAGCTTTTGAAGGAGTTAAACTTTTTGATTGGCTCTCTTTCTCAGCCAATTGCTCAAAAGACTATTAGTCAAGTATTGGAAGATAATGGATGTCGGTTTGATCAGTCAGTCGTTGAAAAGCTAGCCAGTGCACTTTGTGAGTCAAACCCTGTCAAAAAAGCAATAGGAGACATAGGTCCACTTTCCAGTGCTTGGAGGCGAAAGACTTATTATAAGACACACTTTAATGTAGTGGAACCAGTTGAATATATACTTGACCACGAAAACCGTAAGTCATTTCAATTTATTTCAATTTTAAAGTCTTTGCAGCAAGTTCTTGACTGCCAGACAATCTTGGATCAGGCTGGTAATTTGAATAATGTACATAAAGAGACACAGAGAACAGCACACATATACAAATATTTCTTTGATGGGGTGTCTTTCATAGAAAATGAACTGTTGTCAAAGCAGGAAAGCATTTCATTGATATTGTACATTGATGAATTTGAAATATGCAATCCCCTTGGTACATCCAGGAGGAAGCATAAAATTTGTGGTTTGTATTGGATTCTGGGTAATTTGCCACAATCCTCTAACTCTACTTTGTCCTCCATCTATTTGGCTGCTTTAATCAAAAGTAATGATTTGAAGTGCTACGGGTATGAGAAAGTATTAAAACCTGTAATTGATGAACTTGTAATTTTGGAACAGAGCGGGATTTTTGTCACAAAATTGGGCAGAACAGTAAGAGGCACAGTTCAGTGTGTCGTTGCTGACAATCTTGGTGCACATAGTATTGCTGGATTTGTAGAAAATTTCACAGGGTCATATGTATGTAGATTCTGCACTGCAGAAAGATCAGAGTTTCTTTCTAAAGAAGTTAGAAGTGGAGCATTTACTTTGAGAACCAAAGGCATTCATGCAAATCATTTAGGAATTCTTGAGGAAAACAAACTTTCTAGTTATTATGGTGTGAAATCAAACTGTATTTTGTCAAAGCACCTCTCATATTTTGAAGTTGCCACTGGATTTCCTCCAGACATTGTTCACGATCTTTTTGAAGGAATTGTTCCATTTGAACTTGCACTTTGCCTCAGTGTATTCATTTAAAAAAAGTATTTCACATTACATACATTGAATAAAATAATATCTTCCTTCAACTTTAAGTGGACTGACAAAACCAATCGACCTCATCCTGTGGCTGTCAGTTTTGGATCCAAAAAAACTGTTGGTGGAAACGCTCACGAGAACTGGAGTCTAATCAGATTTTTGCCCTTGTTGATTGGGCGTAGAATTCCTTGTGAGGAGCCAGCTTGGCATATTTTAACAAGCTGGTCTGTCTTGAAAGCCCTCGTCTTCTTCCTGGGAGAAGGGGCAAATGACCTTTTCAAGGAATATGTGTTGAGTTTCTAAAACGTCAATAAGGAGAAGCTACTGTACCAAGTTTCCAGTTTATTTCAGGTTGAAATTGTTAGGCCCTGTGGACCCACCACTCGCAGGGCAGATCGATGGGGTCGGATGCGCTGCCATATGGGTGGCAGTAACGATGGTCCAGACCCGGATGGCAAAATCTGGGTTTGGGGATATGGAATGTCACCTCACTGGCGGGGAAGGAGCCGGAGCTTGTGTTGGAGGTGGAGCGTTACCAGTTGGATCTGGTGGGGCTTACCTTCACGCATAGCCTCGGTTCGGGATCAAAAATCCTGGATGTGGGATGAACCTTGTTTTACCCTGGAGTTGAGTCAGGCGTGAGGCACAGGGCAGGTGTGAGGATACTCACAAGCCCCCGGCTGAGCGCCGCTGTGTTGGAGTTTACCCCGGTGGACAAGAGGGTCCCCTCCCTATGCCTTAAGGCTGTGGGAGGGAAAACGCTGACTGTTGTTTGTGCGTATGCGCCGAATAGCAGCTCAGAGTATTTGCCTTCTTGGGGTCCCTAAATGGGGTCCTTGATGGGATCCCCATAGGGTACGCCATTGTTCTCCTGGGAGACTTCAATGCACACGTCGGCAATGATGGAGACACTTGGACGGGCGTGATTGGGAGGAATGGCCTCCCTGATCTAAACCTGAGCGGTGTTATGTTGTTGGACTTCTGTGCTAGTCACGGACTGTCCGGAACTCACACCATGTTCGAACACAAGGATGCTCATAAGTGTACCTGGTACCAGAGCACCCTGGGTTGGGTTAGGGTTGAGGGAAGTTTGGGGTTCCCTGTTGAAGCTCCTGCCCCCGTGACCTGACTCCGGATAACGCGGATGAAGATGATGACGAGTTATCTCGTAGTAGGTCTTAGGCCAATGATAGCCCTGTTCCAAACCTAGGGTATAGTTACTGCATAACATTGCAAATTGATGCCAGTGATGTTTTGTTTGTGCCATCTAGGACTTCAGAGCAGATGATGCTCAGAGGGACCTGGAGCAGCACACCATGGCGGTGTTCATTGTCCGGAAAGAGGGAGAAGGACTGCAGGAGCCACCTGAAGACATTGGCATTGTCATCGAGGGTGTGGAGGTCTTGCATAGACTGGCTTCAGTTGCCTCAGCTTGTGCCCTGCTTCTAGGTTTGATCTATGCACTCAACCTCGCTTATCCAAAACCTCTTCATTTCACTTTTGAAGTGTTCCAGAAAATTTTCATGCAGCTTGAGCAGCACAAGATGTCCCCAAAAGTGCAAAATCTTTATGCCAAACTCCAAAACTCGCAGTAACTGCACGCTACAATGTGTTCTTTGTTCCTTGTTTTTGTAGTGTACAGTAGGTCTGATTATTTTTTCTTTGCTCATTTTTGTTGGTGTGTGGTACAGCAGTACTGATTTTTTTTATTTTTTTGTTATTGGAATGTGGTACAGCAGTCCTGATTTTTTTTAATTCATTGTTATTAGAATGTGGTACAGCAGTCCTGATTTTTTTTAATTCATTGTTATTAGAATGTGGTACAGCAGTACTGATTTTTTTAAATTTATTCACTGTTAGTGGAATGTGGTACAGCAGTACTTTGTTTTTTTTTTACATTTGTTTAATAAAGTGTAAAAAAAAAGCCTTCAATTTGAGTCATTTCTTTTAGCCAACTTAAAATTTTAATTGTTACAACAGTACTTTAATTAATTGGAACAAAGTAAAATTTCACAACTTGGTAACTAAAAAATTACTTTAATGTAGCCGCAAGAGGGCACAAGCCAGTGTCTTATTGTGCCGGTCCCAAGCCCGGATAAATACAGAGGGTTGCGTCAGGAAGGGCATCCGGCGTAAAACTTTTGCCAAATCAAAGATGCGAATCAAACCTATGACTTCCATACCGGATCGGTCGAGGCCCGGGTTAACAACGACCGCCATCGGCGCTGTTGACCTACAGGGCGCCGGTGGAAATTGGATTACTGTTGGTCGAAGAAGGAGAGGAGGAAAGTGCGTTCGCACGAAGAAAGAGAAGAGGAGCGCCAAGAGTATAGGACTAAGAGTAGGGACGTTGAATGTTGGAACTATGACAGGAAAAGGTAGAGAGTTGGTCGACATGATGCAGAGGAGGAAGGTAGACATACTGTGTGTCCAGGAGACCAGGTGGAAAGGTAGCAAGGCTAGAAGTTTAGGAGCAGGGTTCAAGTTGTTCTATCATGGTGTAGATAGGAAGAGAAATGGAGTAGGAGTTATCTTGAAGGAGGAGTTTGTTAGGAATGTCCTGGAGGTAAAAAGAGTGTCGGATAGAGTGATGAGTCTGAAGCTAGAAATAGACGGTGTGATGTTCAATGTTGTTAGTGGGTATGCTCCACAGGTAGGATGTGAGCTGGAGGAGAAGAAGAAATTCTGGTTGGACTTTGATGAAGTGATGCAGAGCATACCTAGAAGTGAGAGAGTTGTCATTGGCGCAGACTTCAATGGACATGTTGGTGCAGGTAACAGAGGTGATGAGGAAGTGATGGGCAGGTTTGGTATCCAGGAGAGGAACGCAGAAGGACAGATGGTAGTTGACTTTACAAAAAGGATGGAAATGGCTGTAGTGAATACTTTCTTCCAGAAGAGGCAGGAACATAGGGTGACCTATAAGAGTGGTGGTAGGAGCACACAGGTAGACTACATCTTGTGTAGACGATGTAACCTGAAGGAGATCAGTGACTGTAAAGTAGTGGTAGGTGAGAGTGTAGCCAAACAGCATAGGATGGTGGTGTGTAGGATGACTCTGGTGGTGAGGAAGATGAAGAGGGCAAAGGCAGAGCAGAGGACGAAATGGTGGAAGATAAAAAAGGAAGGGTATCGCATGACCTTTAGGATGGAGTTAAGACAGGCTCTGGGTGGTCAGGAGGTGCTTCCAGATGACTGGACAACTACAGCTAATGTGATCAGGGAGACAGGTAGGAGAGTATTTGGTGTGTCATCTGGAAGGAAAGTAGATAAGGAGACTTGGTGGTGGAATGAGGAGGTACAGGAGTGTATACAGAGAAAGAGGTTAGCTAAGAAGAAGTGGGACACTGAGAGGACTGAGGAGAGTAGACAGGAGTACAGGGAGATGCAGCGTAAGGTGAAGGTAGAGGTAGCAAAGGCCAAACAAGAAGCTTATGATGACTTGTATGCTCGGTTGGACAGTAAGGAGGGAGAGACTGATCTATACAGGCTGGCAAGACAGAGAGACAGAGATGGGAAGGACGTGCAGCAGGTTAGGGTGATTAAGGATAGGGATGGAGGTCTATTGACAGGTGCCAGCAGTGTGATGGGAAGATGGAAAGAGTACTTTGAAGAGTTGATGAACGTGGAAAATGAGAGAGAACAAAGACTAGAAGAGGTGACTGTTGTGGACCAGGATGTAGCAAAGATTAGTCAGGATGAAGTGAGGAGAGCACTGAAGAGGATGAAGAGTGGAAAGGCAGTCGGTCCTGATGATATACCTGTAGAGGTTTGGAAGTGTCTAGGAGAGGTGGCAGTAGAGTTTCTGACTGGGTTGTTCAACAGGATCTTAGATAGTGAGAAGATGCCTGAGGAGTGGAGGAGAAGTGTGCTGGTGCCCATTTTTAAGAACAAGGGAGATGTGCAGAGTTGTGGCAACTACAGAGGAATAAAGCTGATGAGCCATACAATTAAGTTATGGGAAAGAGTAGTGGAAGCTAGACTAAGGGCAGAAGTGAGCATTTGTGAGCAAGAGTATGGTTTCATGCCAAAAAAGAGTACTACAGATGCAGTATTTGCTTTGAGGATGTTGATAGAGAAGTACAGAGAAGACCAGACGGAGCTGCATTGTGTTTTTGTAGATCTGGAGAAAGCTTATGACAGGGTGCCCAGAGAGGAACTGTGGTATTGTATGAGGAAGTCTGGAGTGTCAGAGAAGTATGTTAGAGCGGTGCAGGACATGTATGAGGACTGTAAGACAGTGGTGAGGTGTGCTGTAGGGGGGACAGAGGAGTTCAAGGTGGAGGTGGGACTGCATCAGGGATCAGCTCTGAGCCCCTTCTTGTTGCTATGGTGATGGACAGGCTGACGGACGAGGTTAGACAGGAATCTCCATGGACTATGATGTTTGCAGATGACATTGTGATCTGCAGTGAGAGCAGGGAAGAGGTGGAGGAGAAGCTAGAGGTGGAGGTTTGTCCTGGAAAGGAGAGGGATGAAGGTTAGCCGCAGTAAGACAGAGTACATGTGTGTGAATGAGAGGGACCCAAGTGGAAGAGTGAGGTTACAGGGAGAAGAGATCAAGAAGGTGGAGGATTTGAAGTACTAAGGGTCAACAGTCCAGAGCAATGGAGAGTGTGGAAAAGAGGTGAAGAAGCGTGTCCAGGCAGGATGGAATGGGTGGAGGAAAGTGTCAGGTGTGATGTGTGATAGAAGAGTTTCAGCTAAAATGAAAGGAAAGGTGTACAAAACTGTGGTGAGACCAGCGATGTTGTTTGGTCTAGAGACAGTGTCACTGAGGAAAAGACAGGAGACAGAGCTGGAGGTAGCAGAGATGAAGATGCTGAGGTTCTCTCTGGGAGTGACCAGGAAGGATAGGATCAGGAATGAGTACATCAGAGGGACAGCACATGTTAGAGGTTTTGGAGATAAAGTCAGAGAGGCCAGACTGAGATGGTTTGGACATGTCCAGAGGAGAGATAGTGAATATATTGGTAGAAGGATGCTGAGTTTTGAACTACCAGGCAGGAGGCCTAGAGGAAGACCAAAGAGGAGGTTTATGGATGTAGTGAAAGAGGACATGAAGGTAGTTGGTGTGAGAGAAGAGGATGCAGAAGACAGGGTTAGATGGAGGCAATTGATTCGCTGTGGCGACCCCTGAAGGGAAAAGCCGAAAGGAAAAGAAGAAGGTAACTAAAAAATTACTTTAACTGAAAGTAGATTATTAAATTGAAAAAGAGCAGTATTTTACTTTGGGTGAATAAAATAATTAAGTTGATTTACTTTCATTTTAAGTTACATTAATGTTAATTGTTGATTTGAAAGAAATCAAAATATTAAGTCTATCTGACTTAAGCAATTGTGTTTATCCAACTTGTTAAATGTATTTGGATAAACTTAATTAATTTGCGTGTTACCAATTGAAGTAATACAATTAAGTTGGATCAGCCATTTTCTTTTTTCAGTGTATTTGATACCTACAGATAGAAAAGGTTCGGCAATTACGACTGAGATGTTTGCAGCTCGGTGATGCGTCGTGGCTGAAGCTTTTATTTCATCCTATTGCCACATAAATAAGCTCATTTACATATTGTTTTTCCTCCATAACATTCATAATAGGTGTTTCATTTAACGCTGTAAGATAATTACAGTAATTAACAGGGTGGTACAGTAATTAATCAGGATTCATGATTATTCAGTTATTATGTCGATGCTGAGGTTCTCTCTGGGAGTGACCAGGAAGGATAGGATCAGGAATGAGTACATCAGAGGGACAGCACATGTTAGAGGTTTTGGAGATAAAGTCAGAGAGGCCAGACTGAGATGGTTTGGACATGTCCAGAGGAGAGAGGTCCCCTCACTACGTATATCACTGTTCACCTCTCGCAGCCTCACAATTTTGCAGATTTGTGAAAATATTAATGCTTTTCTGAGACAAATGTATAAAGTGCGTAGTGAGCGGCTTTACAGCCTTAAAACATCTGTAATAATTGTAAAAAAATAAAACAAAGCTGACTACTTTGCAGATTTTGCCTCATGCTGGTTATTTTTAGAACACAACTCCCACGAT
Source organism: Antennarius maculatus (assembly GCA_013358685.1). Taxonomy (NCBI): domain Eukaryota; kingdom Metazoa; phylum Chordata; class Actinopteri; order Lophiiformes; family Antennariidae; genus Antennarius; species Antennarius maculatus. Next base: position 895,514 of record CM023614.1, read on the forward strand.
GAACAAAAGACCGCCGTAGATGAAAGAACAGCAACAAGCTAAGTTGGATAAGGAAAAGCTTTTAGCCACAGAGACGAGAAGAATAAATGACACAAACATGGGAGATATATGTAACTCATGATAAATGACTGATGGATAGGATTGCATCTTAATAGGTTGTGAGCTGTCACACACTGTCAGTTCTTTTAGAAAAACTTTGTCAATCACTTTGGTATAGAGTCAAAAATTAAAAGCCTTCAGTCAATAGAAGTGACAGTCAATCAACATTTAAAGTAAGAGTGGGCAACGTGTCCAAAGAATGTTGGTGAAAAGGCGACTCAAACCTCCACAGACACTGACAGCCTGTCACTTTGTGTTTATCCTGCTTCATATTAGCCCTGTAATAAATACCCCCCTAGTCACAGTGTTCAACACTTCCATTTTAACCACCAATCTGAGAGACTTTTAAAGTACTAGGAAAAGTACTGCAGTAAATACAAGCTTCAGCTCATTAAATGTTCACATAACCCAGGCTTTAGGACTTTAAATCCTAATCTTATGAACGATGTAGTAGCGCTTGATCTATTGATCCCCAATTATCCTTTGTGTAGAGCTGAAACTTATATAAAACTTCCTTTAAGCTTGTCCCATTGGGGGTCGCCACGGCGTGTCACCTTTTTCCCATTGTAGATAAACTTTCATATCTGAAACTCTCTGCATGCATCGGGGCCGGGGACCGGCCTCCAGTTGACACTGTGGCCCCATGGGGCTGCAGATGCTGGGTATGGAGCCTGGGGCAGCATACAGGTGAAGCATGTGCTCTACCAATGAAACTCACACCAGCATTAAAATTCACCCACAAATCAAACATAGATGTCTGATTTTAGGTTATAAGTTCCTTATGTTTCATTAGAATAAAGACCTTTGACGTCCAACATTAAGTAGCTTGTAAGACGACATGTATATACGTAACAGGAAGTGAACAGAGACGTTATCGTCGCAGCTGAGCAAAGCAGGGATTCAGGAACGCCAGTTAGTCAAGTTCCAGAAATGAGCTCATGGTTTTAGCCCGACTGAGGAAATCAGTTTCATTCACATTTTCACTGAACACAGAAGAACATTCTAACAGTTTTGCAGGAACATATTACTAACATAAAACTTTATTTGCAAAAAGCATCTCCTGTAAAAGATTAATTATGCTAAAAGGTAATTCTGTATATTCATTTTATGTGTGAATGGCTCACTCTCTTGTTGCCAGACCACACATTTACTGTATTAAACTCTGACTTTCTCCCAGTTGGAGGCTTCATTAGTAAAATGGGAGGCACTGAGATGCTGCTTTGTCAACAAAATGTAAAAATCAGATCAGTTTTAAGAGTTTTGCTGAATCAGTTTCCTTGATTTGATATCTACCTCTCTGCACTTCCACTTTCAGGGATAAAGAAAAGTCCCGTGCTATTTGTACATCTGGTACTTTGACCTACTGGTACTCTGTTCCCATTTCAGAAGCATTAAAATGGATTTGTTCTGAGTAGTTTAGAAAAGTCCAAAGTAGACTTGAATGCATTCGATAACCTGTAATTGTGTCTGTGCCAAATCCTTTATTAACATGACGGTGTCACAATGGAAGACACTTTTTTTTGTCTTGCTTGCTTTTAATTTTTCCATGACTTGATGATTCGTTCCTACACTCAGTCCCACCTGCTGTTCTCTTTCGTCTTTTAACCCGTTCATTGCCACGGATGTCAGTGGACAGGAGGGATGTGAACTCACCACCACATGCATTAATTCCACTGAGGATTAGGAACCAATATACCATCAACACATCCAATATTCTGCCTGGATGCTCATACATACGCAAATATACACCTACACACACACACACACACACACACACACACACACCTACACACACACACACACACCTACACACACACACACACACACACACACACACACACACACACACACACACCTACACACACACACACACACACACACACACACACACACACACCTACACACACACACACACACACACACACACACACACACACACACACACACACACACACACACACACAGTGTTATTTATTCTTTTGCACATCAACAATTTTACTGCCACAGTTCCCTGCAGCCTGAAGAATTTCTGAATATCGAAGCACGTTTGGCTGTAAATGATCCAATCTCACGTTGAGTGGAGGCTACAAATAAATATGGACATTGCAGCAATGATTCTCTGGTATTACCTAGAAGAATGTTTAATTCATCGATGGATATGAATGTTTTAAAAGTGATTGTATCTTATTTTAATGATGCTCAGTGCATTCCTGACTAGAACTTATGGTTCTTCCATGTCAGCTGGAAATGACTTTGCCCAGAAGTCATGAATCTTTAATGTGTAGTGACACACAAACAACCATACCTGTACGCTGGAGCATCTCAGCATTCATTCCATCACTCTTCATACGTGCACTTTCAAAATATTTTCTTGCTAACACATGTGTACGTATGTGTGGAGAGATGAGTTTAGATTATTGTTCATGCTCAGGCAAGAATGTAAACTACAGTTTATAGCAAATCAGGTAAATTAAGGCATACAAATATGTTATTTCAGGAAGGCCAAAAGGTATTGGATGCTTGCAACTGAGCAGAATATAAAATATAAAATGTCACAATGTCATAAAAATGAGGTGAGAAACTACATGGAATAACAGAAAGCACTGATGAACTAGTTTTACTGTTTAAAAAGAGTACAGAATAGTGAATGTATGACATAATACCTCTTTTCTATTCCATGTTGTTCAAAAGCTTAGTGTCATATTGTAGTCCGAAAACATTACTTATAAAATAACTTCTCAGGACAAGTAAAGAAAATGAAACGAGTATAAATACAGAAAACAAAATTTCGCAATATACCAATGAACTATTTATCTTATTATTTATGGTAATTTAAACGTTTCTGAACCCCCCCCCCATACTGATAGTAAACCACCTTCTATCTGTATTACCTTTAAAACACTCTGACAGACTGTTTTAAGCACTTCTGTGTTTCATGGAAGTGCACTACATTCCATGAGTCTCGTAACGCAGCACACACACAGATGCTGTCAGCCAATAGCATGCGCGTGCGGTATCACATGACTACCTACTAAAAATCAGTGATGTAGTGAAGCCGTGCATCTTGAAGCGCGAACAAGTGAGTGATTACTGTATACTGCTATACTATACTATTAATACTATTTCAGTTATTCCTTGGGGTCAAATAAAGTTTTTCTTAACTGAATACTAAATCTCCCCTTTAGCCTATGAGCTCGATCGTGAATGCAAAGTGAATCGTCCAGGTCACATGTCCTCATTGAGTTAATCCAAGCATGCAGGACTAACATTGTAGCGTATGCACCCAAATCAGACAGTGTGTACACTACACTATTACACTATTACACTATTTTACACCATCATGTTTGGCCACAGGGGATTTAAAAGTTGTTGGAACAGCAGATTTAAAACGACGGGTGTAGATGTCATCATTTTGACACAGTGCACAGCAGATGTTTGCTGACCCTCAAACACAAAGCATTCTCTTGTGATCCATACCTCCATATCCTCACTGGAGGTTGTAGGTGTTTGCTTTTCTCCTGTTCATTAAGCCTAGAACATAATAGTTTTGATATATTCTGTCCAGCAGTCATCAGTACTCACCATCGTCCTTTCTATTCTGACCAAACCCAGGTCACGGGCACAACTGTAGCATTATCAAAGAAGTGCCAATGATTCGACCTGGGATGCTGCAAATAGTTTTGAACTTCTTCCTCTGGTCGTAAGTGTTGGTAACGAGTGGCTGGTGCCCGACACACGAGGTGAGTCACAGGAAGCCTTTGGAAGTGCATTTTCCAACACCTTTTTTGTTGACTGTGCATCTCCAAAGCTTGCTATCCCTGTCCATTAATGTCACCAAAAGGGGAAGTTTATTATCTTTATGGGTGCAGGTCAGAATTGAATCCAAGGTTGTTTTTGCCTCGTCGTCAGCATTTAAGATTGGGGCATAAACACAGACAATGGTAATGTACTGGTTACTGGAGAGGGGTATGTGAAAGGCACCTTTTCTAGCCCCTTCCACATCCTGGGGGGAGGACAGTGGATCCAAAACAGGACTGCTCAGTTACAGTAGTTGCTGTCGAACCAATCTTCTGTTTCAGTCCAAGAGCGGAGCGACAAAATCAGATTTCTTCCACCTTCTGTGTCATTTTAAGGCTAAAGATTCCCAGATCTCATCAATCCTGTCCCGTCGCCTCTCAAAAGTTGTCACAGGGTTTTCACAAACTAAGTGGATGTCATGTTCATGAAATAGTACGTGGGAGTACTGGTGCACAACAGTAGACACACGCTGCCTGACAGAGAGAAGGTCCTAATCCAGAGGCAAGGTGAACTCGACAACCGGAAAACTAGTCTCTGCATCAACAACGCTCAGAAAAGTGAGGGTATATACTGTATAAAGGTCCGCCAGCATGGTGGGGTTTTTTTATTAGGGTTTCTTCCCTAGATTCATCGCAGTCAGTAAGACCAGGGGCGGTCTGAAGTGGTCTTTGACCTGCGAGTGGCCACTGCCTGGTGGACATAGGTTGGACATCACCTGTGGCTGGATATCAGAGACCATTCAGGGATTCCTCTATGGTTTAGACAAGAGACGACGTATTACTCCTCCAGGGATCTTCAGCCCCCATGTACGCTGTAAGGTTATACTATACATGACCCCCATTGCATAGTGAAACCTAACTCTGTCACTCTCTGCTACATTTTGTTATTTCTGGAGAAGCTACAGGTGTTACAGAGACTTACCTCATAAATCAGAGATGTATGATTGAAGGACGTCTGTCCACGCCATGAGTTCTGCTCAGCCAGCCGTATTTAAATACACTGTATGGATTGCAAATGGAGTATGGAGAGCAGTCTGGACTCAGAAATGAGGGGCATTGATTGTTGGGAAATGTTTTTTTTAATACGTAAAATATTTTTTTATTATTAACAAGTTGACATCTGAAATAAGCATTGATTGTTAGGCAACTATTATAATATGTCAAATAATGAATCTTTAACACTCAATTTGGAATAATGACTATGCCCCCCCCACCCTTTTATACCGACAATATTTACTTTATGCAAAATAAAAATCTTAGTTGGGTGATGGTGGACTGCACTGTGGGAAAGTTGAGGTGTTAACACTCCCTGTCTTTTTGTAGAAACCTTAACGCTCAGTGGGAGAAATGGTGAATAAATGGGAGCAAATATGTTGGCTATAGAAAGAAAGGGGTACAGTTTGAGGAACTAAGAGAATGCATGTAGAGTAGAGGGAGATAGCAGGATGAACAGAGACAGAATCACATTTCAGGGGGGTTGAACTTTCTGTCACCTCTAATGGAGATAAATGATTAGCACCAATGGGTAAAAATGAAAGGATGGGATGAAAAAAGAGAGACTGGAGAAGAGAATCGGGTGTATGACATGGTGCAATAGACAGACAGAGGTTAGTGAATGATGGAAGTGAAGTATAAAGGCTGTAAGTGAGAGATGGTTTAAATGCAGCTGAGAAGAATGAGTCATTGTGCATGTAAATGAGAGGGTGTCATACATTTATGACAGGATGTGAGTAGGTGTCAGAGTAGCAGAGGGCATATGGAGATGTGTTGAGTAGGCTGACTTCTATCTCTGAGGCCTGATACAGCCCTGATGGGTAATCCTCCTCTTCCAGTGATACGTTATTATCCCTTTGCCCCAGCAGATGAATTTGTCAGATGTTAACCTTTGTCTTGGCACCATCACAACATTCCTTGGGAATGTGCGTGAATTCTTGTAATGTTTAACATGTAACTTCAATTTGTCCTCTCTGGACCAGACTGTAAAGGGAGACCAGAGCAGAATATTAAAATTCCTCATGTAAGAAAATACAAAACATTTTCAAGATCATTATCTTGGAAGGAAGCTCATAGGAATAAAACAGAACATGCATGTAATTGCTTCATTGCTTCCATCAAGAATCATCACATTCCATTCTGGTTTATTCGTCTGTCGGCTCGCTCGCAGTGAACACCCATTGTGGGTTGGTGAAGGAGAACGCATGTTCTCTGTTAGCCCTCCTGTTCTGTATGTTAGTCATGTGATTCATGAATCAGTGTTCTTCTGTTACCCTCAAGTGATTGAGTCTTTGTTCTGCTCACTGGTGACCTTGGGCTTTACAACATTGGTATTAATTTTGTCTCTAAATAAAAGACGACATTCTGAACAATCCCAGAGGTATTTTTAACCCTTGGATGCACAAGATACCGATACAGCCACTCTTCCACAGGGGAGGTCAAACATGACCCCACGGACTGATTTTCTTCAACTTCAAAATGAAAAGTTGCAGTAGAGTTAATTGTCATCTGACTGAAAATGTTCTAACTTTCCTTCTGCTTTAAATGAAACTCTAGACTGTATGGATGCATCTTCAAGCATGCAGCAATGGTTTGCATCAATTGATGTATGATCAGTCCGTAGGCTGATGTCAATCAAAGTAAAGAATACAGATTTCTACACCAAACCCTTGACCAGACTCATTATCCAATAGATTGAAGGGATTGTTCACTTTTTTATTGAGAGAGAAGGAAGTCAACTGAGTTCATTTTACCTCAAGAAAGTAGTGCATCCCTGGGATGCGCTTCAAAAAAAGAAATTGTGGATCCCAACATGACGTTGATGCATCCCCAAAAGTATTAACAGAAAATATGGTAGAAACCATACGCAAGGATTGAGTTTTGCCAATAGTACAATATGAAAACTAGAGAAACTTAATTTTGACGAGAAACATAGTGGTGATTTCCAGGTTCGAAATTTAAGTGGAGAAATGAATAAATTGTGAATATTGTCGTTGAATGGAATCGCATGTTTTCCCAATATTATATCGCAGAAAAAGGTAGCATCGATTTTTCTGAGGGGATTTTACATAAATAAATCATTGATGGATTTGTAGTAAAATGAAAAGTAAAAACAAGGCAAATTAAAGTAAAAACAAGGCAAGTTGAAGGTGTTACATTCAAGTTCAAATAGTTATTGATATTGTTATCAGACAAGGGGGCAAAGCCTCTCCTGAGCAGAATACACTATTTTTCCTCTTTGTCCGGGACAGACCAGGTTGTCTCTTTTGCGCTTTTCATTGTTGACAGTCTAAACCTATTCTCTAATAAGTCAATGTTGGAAATGTAAGAGCCAGTGTAAAAGGATGCCCTTACCTTTTTGTCCACTATTATGCTACATTAGGAGCAGATGGTACAACAACGCGGGAATAATCTGATTCCTTCCTGCAAACTCACAAACAGCTAGATTTAAAAAGAAATTCCTGGTGAGTTCACCTGAGTTGTGTCGAGTCTATCTACGTCCCTGCTGCTTCAATTGTGATCCTTTCCTGAAATTCCTGAAGATTTTGAACTGGTCCAGTTTTTTGTTTATGACAGATCGATCTACTGTTGTCACTTTTGTGTTCCACAACGGTCAGAATAATAGTGCAAAGGTCAGATCCAGAGAATGACCTAGGAGGACTGATTTTAGCAAGAAATAGTGGCCGACAGCAATCCTTGACACAGGTGCTGATGAGGTTCAGTCAGACCGTAGCAAAGGACTCACAGGGTGATCATTTCAGGTACCATGATGCTATAACGATAGATGATGTCTCAGATATCATTTCTGCTAAGCAATCTTTGTCTAGAGTTCTGGTTTAAGAAGTGATTTGGCCCATAAACGGAAGAGAATCCAGCCTTTGGAAATAAATGTAGAATAAAGGTCCTGCACAGTCTCTCTTTGTTTCTGCAGTCATCAGTTCATCCACTGAATATCCTTTCATAGACAGATGCTACATTTCACTGCATCACAGAACTATAAATCAGTAAGTTGATAGATTTTGGCTGACACTCTCCTTTTTAACACAAGGTGTAATATTAATTTTATTTCAGCTTGTTACCGTAGCTGTAAATCTAATACAGTGGATTATTGGCTTTTTTAAATCTGTATTTCAGGCAAGCATGTGGAAATGCCACACAAGCCTTGTGTGACAATGACAATAAAAAAGGTAATGTCATGAAGGAAGATTTTAGGGCTGACAGACATTTGAGAGATGATGTTCCTCTGGTGCTAAAAGAAGCTCTATTTATCAAAAGAAGAGCACATTGTCTGAAATTAAAGTGCTTTCATTCCTCAACTTAGGAAATGACCTCCATATTTAATCTGTGCAAACTGAAACTGAAGCAGGATGAAACGTCATAAATCAAGTTAACATTTGCTTGTTCATGTGTCATAACGTATTTCTTCCTACCTGTCACTTAAAATGTGACAGGTAGGAAGTGTAGAACTATTTTGTCCAAAGATAATTTACTCCTTTCTAGAGGTAACTGAAGTTTAGATTAGACTGTTCAGTCCTGACAAGGACAAAACTGTTTTGTCTAATTAGACAAACATGGACCAGGTAGGGCGGTGGTGAGGGAAAGGCAGCTTGGTCCTGCCCACTGGGGTTGGTTACACCAGGTGACATAAGTGGTGATCCCACTTCCAAGCGGAGAAGTGCATTGAGGATTGAAGACAAAACCCCATCAGCAGCTGTGCAGCAGGTGAAAGCGAGTTTGGTAGATTATTGTGGGTGTTGGTGTTTTTTTTTTGCACACTCAGTCCTATCGAGTAGCAATGTAGCCGCAAGAGGGCACAAGCCAGTGTCTTATTGTGCCGGTCCCAAGCCCGGATAAATACAGAGGGTTGCGTCAGGAAGGGCATCCGGCGTAAAACTTTTGCCAAATCAAAGATGCGAATCAAACATATGACTTCCATACCGGATCGGTCGAGGCCCGGGTTAACAACGACCGCCATCGGCGCTGTTGACCTACAGGGCGCCGGTGGAAATTGGATTACTGTTGGTCGAAGAAGGAGAGGAGGAAAGTGCGTTCGCACGAAGAAAGAGAAGAGGAGCGCCAAGAGTATAGGACTAAGAGTAGGGACGTTGAATGTTGGAACTATGACAGGAAAAGGTAGAGAGTTGGTCGACATGATGCAGAGGAGGAGGGTAGACATACTGTGTGTCCAGGAGACCAGGTGGAAAGGTAGCAAGGCTAGAAGTTTAGGAGCAGGGTTCAAGTTGTTCTATCATGGTGTAGATGGGAAGAGAAATGGAGTAGGAGTTATCTTGAAGGAGGAGTTTGTTAGGAATGTCCTGGAGGTAAAAAGAGTGTCGGATAGAGTGATGAGTCTGAAGCTAGAAATAGAAGGTGTGATGTTCAATGTTGTTAGTGGGTATGCCCCACAGGTAGGATGTGAGCTGGAGGAGAAGGAGAAATTCTGGTTGGACTTTGATGAAGTGATGCAGAGCATACCTAGAAGTGAGAGAGTTGTCATCGGTGCAGACTTCAATGGACATGTTGGTGCAGGTAACAGAGGTGATGAGGAAGTGATGGGCAGGTTTGGTATCCAGGAGAGGAACGCAGAAGGACAGATGGTAGTTGACTTTGCAAAAAGGATGGAAATGGCTGTAGTGAATACTTTTTTCCAGAAGAGGCAGGAACATAGGGTGACCTATAAGAGTGGTGGTAGGAGCACACAGGTAGACTACATCTTGTGTAGACGATGTAACCTGAAGGAGATCAGTGACTGCAAAGTAGTGGTAGGCGAGAGTGTAGCCAAACAGCATAGAATGGTGGTGTGTAGGATGACTCTGGTGGTGAGGAAGATGAAGAGGACAAAGACAGAGCAGAAGACGAAATGGTGGAAGCTAAAAAAGGAAGAGTGTTGCATGACCTTTAGGAAGGAGTTAAGACAGGCTCTGGGTGGTCAGGAGGTGCTTCCAGATGACTGGACAACTACAGCTAATGTGATCAGGGAGACAGGTAGGAGAGTATTTGGTGTGTCATCTGGAAGGAAAGTAGATAAGGAGACTTGGTGGTGGAATGAGAAGGTACAGGAGTGTATACAAAGAAAGAGGTTAGCTAAGAAGAAGTGGGACACTGAGAGGACTGAGGAGAGTAGACAGGAGTACAGGGAGATACAGCGTAAGGTGAAGGTAGAGGTAGCAAAGGCCAAACAAGAAGCTTATGATGACTTGTATGTTAGGTTGGACAGTAAGGAGGGAGAGACTGATCTATACAGGCTGGCAAGACAGAGAGATAGAGATGGGAAGGACGTGCAGCAGGTTAGGGTGATTAAGGATAGGGATGGAAGTCTATTGACAGGTGCCAGCAGTGTGATGGGAAGATGGAAAGAGTACTTTGAGGAGTTGATGAACGTGGAAAATGAGAGAGAACAAAGACTAGAAGAGGTGACTGTTGTGGACCAGGATGTAGCAAAGATTAGCCAGGATGAAGTGAGGAGAGCACTGAAGAGGATGAAGAGTGGAAAGGCAGTCGGTCCTGATGATATACCTGTAGAGGTTTGGAAGTGTCTAGGAGAGGTGGCAGTAGAGTTTCTGACTGGGTTGTTCAACGGGATCTTAGATAGTGAGAAGATGCCTGAGGAGTGGAGGAGAAGTGTGCTGGTGCCCATTTTTAAGAACAAGGGAGATGTGCAGAGTTGTGGCAACTACAGAGGAATAAAGCTGATGAGCCATACAATGAAGTTATGGGAAAGAGTAGTGGAAGCTAGACTAAGGGCAGAAGTGAGCATTTGTGAGCAGCAGTATGGTTTCATGCCAAAAAAGAGTACTACAGATGCAGTATTTGCTTTGAGGATGTTGATAGAGAAGTACAGAGAAGGCCAGAGGGAGCTGCATTGTGTTTTTGTAGATCTGGAGAAAGCTTATGACAGGGTGCCCAGAGAGGAACTGTGGTATTGTATGAGGAAGTCTGGAGTGTCAGAGAAGTATGTTAGAGCGGTGCAGGACATGTATGAGGACTGTAAGACAGTGGTGAGGTGTGCTGTAGGTGTGACAGAGGAGTTCAAGGTGGAGGTGGGACTGCATCAGGGATCAGCTCTGAGCCCCTTCTTGTTCGCTATGGTGATGGACAGGCTGACAGACGAGGTTAGACAGGAATCTCCATGGACTATGATGTTTGCAGATGACATTGTGATCTGCAGTGAGAGTAGGGACGAGGTGGAGGAGAAGCTAGAGAGGTGGAGGTTTGCCCTGGAAAGGAGAGGAATGAAGGTTAGCCGCAGTAAGACAGAGTACATGTGTGTGAATGAGAGGGACCCAAGTGGAAGAGTGAGGTTACAGGGAGAAGAGATCAAGAAGGTGGAGGATTTTAAGTACTTGGGGTCAACAGTCCAGAGCAATGGAGAGTGGGGAAAAGAGGTGAAGAAGCGTGTCCAGGCAGGATGGAATGGGTGGAGGAAAGTGTCAGGTGTGATGTGTGATAGAAGAGTTTCAGCTAAAATGAAAGGAAAGGTGTACAAAACTGTGGTGAGACCAGCAATGTTGTTTGGCCTAGAGACAGTGTCACTGAGGAAAAGACAGGAGGCAGAGCTGGAGGTAGCAGAGATGAAGATGCTGAGGTTCTCTCTGGGAGTGACCAGGAAGGATAGGATCAGGAATGAGTACATCAGAGGGACAGCACATGTTGGAGGTTTTGGAGATAAAGTCAGAGAGGCCAGACTGAGATGGTTTGGACATGTCCAGAGGAGAGATAGTGAATATATTGGTAGAAGGATGCTGAGTTTTGAACTGCCAGGCAGGAGGCCTAGAGGAAGACCAAAGAGGAGGTTTATGGATGTAGTAAAAGAGGACATGAAGGTAGTTGGTGTGAGAGAAGAGGATGCAAAGGACAGGGTTAGATGGAGGCGGTTGATTCGCTGTGGCGACCCCTGAAGGGAAAAGCCAAAAGGAAAAGAAGAAGAAGAAGTCCTATCGAGTAGCAACGAACACGATTCACTGCTCGTGGCTTTGCTGTGGTGCTTGTGAGTAGCCTCGGCTTGGTGTCGGTGCATGTGGCAAACAGTACACCCCGTACACACAAGAGGGTCGACCGAAGCTTTGTTCTCACACTTGGGACTAGTTGACACGACTGGTTTGCAATAAGTATTTATTCCCTTTCTGCAACAGATGTAGGGTGTGGAGTTCATAATGTTGATCATCGTCTTTCTATTGGCTGTGAACACACGCGCCACTCATCCTGGTGACAATGTGCACTCCTACAAGTCATCTACATACAAACTTCATTGGTACTGGAGTGCAGTTACTTTCTCTTTCACCTAGAGTAGTCGAATACAAGGACTACTGTCATTTATTCCATAAGCCGTTTTTTTTTTGTTCTGGGTCAAATTATTTGCGTATATTTCGGTTTGCTCAGGTGTGTACTTGACTGGACACGTTGCCACACGTGTCTTTTGCTGACGTGGGGGACCTCTAGCGAAGAGGACCTGCTAAACTTAGCTGTTTAGTTGGGTTTTTTTTTAATTGTAACTGTTTTTTTTTTTATTTTCTGTATGTACAGACGTTTATTTAAAAGCACTGTTATGTTTGTCAGGTTACCAAGGATCTTTCAGTCTTGCCTGAGATGAACTTCATTCTTTGACCTGGCCAGGTTTATTTCTAGTTACAGTACAAGTACTGCTACTAATTTATTGCAGCTTTCCAAAGTCCTTAAAGCCCCTTGAGAGACAGAGAATGGTCCAGTGTATCTGTATGACGCGCTGGTTCCTGACTCCAGGAAACATTTCCTGTGGTTTTATCTACCGCAGATGTAAAAAGAAAACCAGCAGAACGAAAATTGAAACGTAAAACGCAAACGAGATTTCGGTCAACAAAAAATACGACGACCCAAACTCGCCTAGAGCACTAGAGCAGGCGATCTGGCCCTGATATAACCCCATGACTCATTTCCGGTGTACACATGACCTGGCTCCCCTTATCGACTAAACAACAAAGAAAATAAGAATACAAAACACTGACAAAAATAATGTGTGGCTCCTACAAATTTATGGCAACTCATTAGGAATACCCAGGTTTGATGAGATATCTAGACCTCAGGTACTATTTGCCTGATTTCATCATTTGGGGACAAAAGCTGATGACTAAAGAACGATCATGTTTTTCAGGGCTGGTTTTTGCTCTGGGCAATGAGGGAATAAATAAATAAATAAATAAATAAATAAAAAGTTGTTGAAGTCAATTCACCGGACTTTTAGTAAGTTTCTTCAACTAAATCCAAGCGGCTTCTTCAGTTCTAGTGCTGGTTGGTCTTGTCTCAGCTTTTTAACCCGCTAAGGTGTCAGGGCGATTCGTATTCCAACGACCGTTGTAAAGACCCGTCTGTCTCCTCCACAATGGTCGATGGGAATGCCAGGGGGTGTCAAAGGGGGGTCGTTCAAATGCAAGTTTTACTGAGATTGTGTATGCTAATGGTGGTCATTAGCATGAGGTACTTCACCTGGGTCAGTCTGCTGTCGTTCTTTTAGGGAGTTTCAAAAGGACCCGAGTGTAAATCAGCACCCGACCAAAGATGGTGTCATCCATCCATCCATCCATCCATCCATCCATCCATCCACCCATCCATCATCATGTAAACGAGACAAGCATGTCACCTGACATCATCGTCTTACCTACAGCCCCTACTTCCACTTCACGGATTGGGGGCTGCTGGAACATACTGTATGTAGGTGTGTGTGAGTGTGAGTATGTTCGTGTGTGTGTGTGTGTGTGTGTGTGTGTGTGTTTTAGGCTGTCCTCCTTATCTGCTCCTCAACCCTGTCTTCCTTTCAGGACTAATGTAATGCAACACAGCATTAATACTGCATGTGAAGTTCAAAGCCCCACCAGGTGTGATTCTTATGCAGCTGGAAACTTAAACCTGGCTGGGCAAGAATATCACAGACGGCCACTTCTCAGACAGCACCTGACCTATGAGAGTAAAAACAAACCCAAAACCAACAGAAACATCTCTCCCAAACAGACCAATCCAAATAGGGACCATCACCTTTTGGTTCCCACCCTTGCACATATAAACAGACACGTAATGAGGAAACTGGATTCTCAAGAACTGTCAGTTGTTTAAAACCTTAACTGGTTACAAAATAAGACAAAATAAATGAATAAAAACAAGAGAAAAACACATGCTGAAAACTCAAAAGTTATTTCAGATGACTATGAAACGAGGAAGTGGTGTAGCTTGTTTCCTGCAGCCTGCTGCTGATGCACCAGTAGCATCCAGAGCTGCAGAGGAACTGGATAATGGTTCTATTTGGAGAATCAACAGCTGCCTTTCCCAAGAGCTGCCAGCTGCAGAGGTGACACACATAACGCCGTGGAATAATACACCTAACCACCGGAGAGGTGCAATTTATGGTGGACAAATTAAGTTTTTCCTCCATCCAACAGGTTCTGTAAACACATCCTTTATGGGGATGCAGGGGTCTGGAACTCATCCCAGTGGACACCCCCTGAGAGGAGAAACAACAGGTCATTAGTTTGTCACAGGGTCGCTGCAAAGCGACCTCAAAATTAGACTAAAAACCAGACTCTGACCCTCACTGGGGGCCACATCGGCATAACGGCTGTAATCAAAGGGCCAGATGTAACAAATAAATGTAACTAAATGTAACTCAATGTAATGTAACTAAATGTAACTATTCCTTAATGTAACTAATAAATGTAACTAAATGTAACTCAATGTAATGTAACTAAATGTAACTACTCCTTAATGTAACTAATAAATGTAACTAAATGTAACTCAATGTAATGTAACTAAATGTAACTACTCCTTAATGTAACTAATAAATGTAACTAAATGTAACTCAATGTAATGTAACTAAATGTAACTACTCCTTAATGTAACTAATAAATGAAACTAAATGTAACTCAATGTAATGTAACTAAATGTAACTACTCCTTAATGTAACTAATAAATGTAACTAAATGTAACTCAATGTAATGTAACTAAATGTAACTATTCCTTAATGTAACTAATAAATGTAACTAAATGTAACTCAGTGTAATGTAACTAAATGTAACTACTCCTTAATGTAACTAATAAATGTAACTAAATGTAACTCAATGTAATGTAACTAAATGTAACTACTCCTTAATGTAACTAATAAATGTAACTAAATGTAACTCAATGTAATGTAACTAAATGTAACTACTCCTTAATGTAACTAATAAATGTAACTAAATGTAACTCAATGTAATGTAACTAAATGTAACTACTCCTTAATGTAACTAATAAATGTAACTAAATGTAACTCAGTGTAATGTAACTAAATGTAACTACTCCTTAATGTTAAATCAGTGAATTTCTGACTTATTCTAGTTCCAAACATTACAGTTAGACAGAAAAAACATGTTTGTTTGTTTCTCTGTTCTAACATAAATCCTTTTCATTTGTCAGGTTATTAAACCCACAGAACTCCATCAATCAAGGATCAAACTATCAATCAAAGCATAATAACATCAAACACTAGTTAGGACATTAACTTTGTTCAAAATATTTTTCTCAAAGGTAAAATGGGCTGAATTACTGCATTGTGGGAAATGTAGTTTTTGGTCAAAGCACACTTTTGACCAATTTATTTTTAAACACTCTGACCCTTTAATCCTCTCACGGGCCGCATAAACTGGTCTAGTGGGCCACATTTGGCCCCCAGGCCTTGAGTTTGACACATACGACCTAGAGGGTTCAAAAACTCATGTATTAATATGATGCACCTGGTATTAGAGTTAGCCACAAGTAAAATACTAAAGCTATCCACAAAAAGAGAAAGTTGGTAGAAATGTTTATATGTACTAATTAAATGTTTAGTAGATGACAGTAACAATCCAGCCAATGCAGCTCCAACATAGATTTAATAATATCATACATCATGTGTCCCTTTGAACATGTAAGGATGCTCCTGCTACGTTCTTCACAGTTCTTCTTTGTCATATCTCTAAGCTGCTTCTCTCCAGTGGAAACAGATCAGCATGCAGGGAGGTGAGGCATGTCTCCTCTGGAACCGTTCCTGGATGAAGTTAATTTCCCGTTCAGCAGTTTCACGTTTGATAAACAACCTAATCTGCATCACATTCATGCTCACGTATTTTAATCTGTGGTTTTTAATGCTGTATTCTAGTCTTGGCATGTTGACACTGGCAGATAAATAGAGACCTGAGGGTTTGTTTTGCTGTGGAACAGCCTGCCTGAGGCGCCCCCAGTCCCTGAGTGTCTGTAAGGTTCCAGGATATGTTTTGTATTCATAGAACTTCCAAAATTATGATATTCTTAGAACACATGGCTATGCAAAGAAAGTGGTATGTGTGTAGTGTAAATACATCTTCTATCACACTTCGAGACATTTGTACCCCTCAGTTGTTCCTAATTGTTTTTTTTTCATGTAAGAACGTGTAAATCAGATACCACCAAGAGAGAGAACTCTGCTCGAGTACTTCACATGTGTACAACTACAAGCTTCAAGTACACGTGTGAGGCAGTTGCCCTTGGAGATTTCCATCAGTTGGTTGAATAAAAAACGTTCTGTATTAATAGATTCATTTTATTCAATCTGAATCAATCTGAAAGCATTGAACTCAGTGTTTGGATTGAACATTACATTTCATTATTTGTCAGAGGACAACTTCAAAGCACGAAACCATCTGATTCCTCTCATGTACCTCCATCAGCTGCAGATATGTAACTTTCTCCTTCTAATTTGAATGTCTGTATTAAGAAAATAAATGAAGGAAGTAATCACTGAATTGAATTTATTACATTAATCAGCAGTGTTCAATTTTCACTGATCACAGAATTAAAGGGGTTTCTGGAGGCACAACACGCCATTAGTGATCCCACAATCATTTGGAATAGACAAGTATTTTTCTGGCCTTCATCTACTCTCTGTCCAGCTTCAACGAAACAACCAGGGACTCATTAAAGCACATTATTTTCATAGATTGCTCTCTGTAATAAAGCTAGACTTGTTGAGAA
Organism: Antennarius maculatus; assembly: GCA_013358685.1. Lineage (NCBI taxonomy): Eukaryota > Metazoa > Chordata > Actinopteri > Lophiiformes > Antennariidae > Antennarius > Antennarius maculatus. The sequence continues at coordinate 912,391 of CM023614.1, forward strand.
TATAATGAAGTAATATGTATGAGGACATAATGTGAATCAGATCTTTTATGGAACAATCCATTACAGCAGATCTATTTGTTTTGTCACAAGAAAAAAATTAAAATTACATGATCATTGACTTACTGTCCAAATAAAGAACTATATTTTACATTAATAATGAAAACATCACATTCTGAATAGCAGCAGTAATTACAATGCTTAGTTCAATTCTTATTCTTTATAGATCACCTGCACATACAGCTCAAATCTTTTCACAACACAAGGTTTATCTTCATCGCATTGTTGAAGGACATTTTTAAAGAAAGATATCCTGGCCCGTGTTTTGTTCGGTTATGAGCTCTTAATTGTGCGAATCAAGGCAGTGAGTTTATACATAGATATAAAGGCCTGTGTTACACACAGCCACTAATGTAACCTTATTAATATGTGTTATTGTCAATGTATATTTTCATGGAGGCTATTTGTATTTGTTTGATTTTTTTTTTAAACTTTTTTATGGATTTTTTTCTTTTTAACAAATACACAGGATAACATGCTATTGTCCGTTGCGACATAATCCTAAGTAAAACACATTCAGAAACTCTCACCCAAATTATACTAGCAGGCAAGCTGGCTAACTCGCTAAAAAGTTACCAGTCAATACTCAAACAAGAACCCAAGGGTCGTCCAACAGCAGTATGTAGCGTGTCATCGGGGTTATCTATCATTTGTTTCAAATTAGGCTCACGGCACCTCAGGAAGGCTCAACAGCATCAACCAGCATCCTGGAATCACCCCCTTCAACATTGCCACCACTTTACAACATTTAATGTATTATATCAACCAACCCAGGCATGGTTCACCCCCTTTATGTGCCTCAATAGAGTCATCCATACAGCTGTAATTGTGCCTTGAATTCACCAACTCCCTGATGGTGAACATGTATGAAGACGACAACCCAGGAGTCAGTGAACACAGCCTGACTTTCTGGTCCCCAATTCAGCGCCTGCATCAAATGGTCTACCTATAACCATAAAGACACTGACTCTATCTGGTCTACCTATAACCATAAAGACACTGACTCTATCTGGACTATCTATAACCATAAAGACACTGACTCTATCTGGTCTACCTATAACCATAAAGACACTGACTCTATCTGGACTACCTATAACCATAAAGACACTGACTCTATCTGGTCTATCTATAATCATAAAGACACTGACTCTATCTGGTCTACCTATAACCATAAAGACACTGACTCTATCTGGACTATCTATAACCATAAAGACACTGACTCTATCTGGTCTACCTATAACCATAAAGACACTGACTCTATCTGGACTATCTATAACCATAAAGACACTGACTCTATCTGGTCTATCTATAACCATAAAGACACTGACTCTATCTGGACTATCTATAATCATAAAGACACTGACTCTATCTGGTCTATCTATAACCATAAAGACACTGACTCTATCTGGACTATCTATAACCATAAAGACACTGACTCTATCTGGTCTACCTATAACCATAAAGACACTGACTCTATCTGGACTATCTATAACCATAAAGACACTGACTCTATCTGGTCTATCTATAACCATAAAGACACTGACTCTATCTGGACTATCTATAACCATAAAGACACTGACTCTATCTGGACTACCTATAACCATAAAGACACTGACTCTATCTGGACTATCTATAACCATAAAGACACTGACTCTATCTGGTCTACCTATAACCATAAAGACATTGACTCTATCTGGACTATCTATAACCATAAAGACACTGACTCTATCTGGACTATCTATAACCATAAAGACACTGACTCTATCTGGTCTATCTATAACCATAAAGACACTGACTCTATCTGGTCTATCTATAACCATAAAGACACTGACTCTATCTGGACTATCTATAACCATAAAGACACTGACTCTATCTGGACGATCTGACTCTCTGTCTCTCTTTCTCTGACCCTGTCCTTATCTTCATTTATTTCTTTTCCACCCAACCGGTCAAGGTGGATGGCCGTCCAAAAGAGTCTGGGTCCTGCCTGGAGTTTCTTCCTCAATGAGGGAGTTTTTCCCCGCCGCTGTCACTTATGCTCTGGTGGGTTCAGTTGGGTTTCTCTGTCTGTTAAAGCGCTTTGAAATGACTGTTGTCATGATTAAGCGCTATATAAATAAAACTTGATTGATTGATTGATTGATTGATGATTGAACACATTGGAAAGACTTCATTAAAAAAAATAGTGATAGAAGATCAAAGCCCTGACCTCCTGTTGGGAGCAAGACTATGGAATGCATCCATGAACAGCGTCTAACCCGCCGCTCAGCCGAGGATAGTGAGCCTCAACACAACAGTACAGACACTGTTTCAGCCAGTTTAATGTTTATTAATGCTGGTGGAGTTGGGGGAGAGAGAAGAGAGAGAGAGAGAGAGAGAGAAGAGAGAGCAGAAGAGAGAGAGAGAGAGAGAGAGAGAGAGAAGAGAGAGAGAGAGAGAGAGCGAGAGCGAGAGAGGACAAGAGAGAGAGAGCGAAGAGAAGAGAAGGAGCTATCCTAGCTAGATACATCTATCTATATCGATCTCTCTCTCTCTCTCTCTCTCTCTCTCTCTCTCTCTCTCCCTCTCTCTCTCTCTCTCTCTCTCTCTCTTTCTCTCTCTCTCTCTCTCTCTCTCTCTCTCTCTCCGTCATGTTTACTCAGTGTTTGGTTTAATTCAAGTATATTTTTCCCACATTTCATATGATAGTTTTTTTAAGTGTGTGTTCATGTTTGAGTGAATCTCTCTTGGATATTGTTAACATAACTATCTTGTAATATCGACTTCATGAATAAATGTGATTTTGAAAATCAAACCTCTCTCTCTCTCTCGCCAGGATGGTTAAACAGTCGCTGGCCACCAACCTGGAGCCACAGAATAACACACAGCACACGGAAAACAGCAGAAAGGATGGACAGAGTGATCTGGTGAAGGCTGAAGGGGCCAGAGAGACAGCCACCAGGGTGGTGGAGTCTCTCCTGGAGAAGGACGAGGAGGATGATGATATTGTGATAAACAATGAAATATTAAAGCTCTTAAAAGGAAAAACACTAAGACAAGAATGAATACAGTGAAGAAGGTTGCTAGAGAAACACCTGAGACACCTCCTGATACCAGTAGCTCTGGAACCAAAATGACGTCAGTCTGAAAGAGGCCGTAACAGAAAATATGATTCGCTAAAGATAAAAAAAGTTCCTGCAAGTCACAAAAGTTTCGAGGGCAAAAGTAGAACAGTTTTTTCCTGACCTCAACATGTTTCTGGTTAGCGTCAGCTTTATATGAAAAGTAAAACAAGAAGTGGTGAAACAGTTTTTACAGACCAAAAGCTTTATAGATTGAAAAACCTAAGGAAAAAAGTAAAATAAATGATTGTAGAAGAGATGATTGTGGAGAACAGATAATTATTTTTTTTCTTAATTTTGTCTGTTTTTTGTTAGTTTGATAAATATTAAAAGGTTAGATGGTTCTTTGTTTAGAAAATGCACAGTATTATTGAAAATCTTATTTACATGAATCTCTTGGATTTTGTGTCAACGTGATTTTGTAATTTGACTTTTATGAATAAACGTGATGTTAAAAATCTAATCAAAATATCACAAATATCTGTGCTTAAAGGCTAAAGCTGCACAAATCCTGTAGGCCCTGCAGTGAAAGACACATATTTAAAAATACAAAATACAATAAATTTTAAAGTTTTCTACTGAGCCAGAATGTAAAACAAATCTCAAATTAGGATTGAGCCGGATACTCGTTTCATACGAGTATCCGGTATGGATAACGCATTTTGACGAGTACGAGTACGAATACAAATAAAGCCGTTAATACTCGTGATCGGAATGAAGGAAAATCAGCCGGACTGTTTTCACGCTCTGTGATTGGCCAGTCACACATAGTTCCCGCCCCTCCCTACAGACTGCAGTTAGAGCGGAGTTTCCCTGTCCCACTCTCTGTCTCCGGTACACGCAGTTACTGATCTCTCTGTTCGTGGCTTCACTGTTGCTCACGTCCTTATTAGATTTTCTTCAGCTTGTCTCTATTTTGGTGTTTGGTTATGTGGTGAACTTTGTTTTTTTGTTTTTTTGTTGCACGTACGTGTGCATTTAACCACCGCCCACACACACACACACACACACACCATAATCAATATTGTTTAACTTTATGTGAAAAAAATGGCAATAGCATTTGGTACTAAAAATAAATCATTGAAAAAAAAAGTACTAGAAAAAAATTAAAATGAAAAAGAAGAAAAAAAATTAAAGTTTTGTTGAGTATGACAATTCTTCATGCATACTTTATAGTTAATTACTTTTTTTATTGCATGTACTTCATTAATGCACTTTGTGTTTACTCGTTCTATATATAGTTCCTTTACTATTGTGATCAAAAAGCGTTGAATCTCAATTCTGAGGCTCTTCAGTAAATATTCATTCATAGAGTTAAGAATATTCATGTTCTGACTCAGTTCCATAAAAACTTGTTCCGTAAATAGTTCTCCTACTTTTGTGATCAAAAACATTTATTTGAATTTCAATTTTGAGGCTGTTCTGTAAATAGTTTTAAAATAAGCAAAAATACAGCAACTTGTGATCAATCCATATCAATTTTAGACTTAAAACAATGTAGTGATTTAAGCCCCACCCATTTCCGGTCAAACCACACCCACTTCCGGTTTAAACTCCGCCCATTCCGAATACAGATACGGATACAGATAATCTAGTTGGTTGAACAGATACAGATACAGATACAGATAGTGGTGTACTTGCTCATCCCTATCTGAAATGGTGAAAAATGACATAAACATTGTATATTTATTACTGTTAATGACTAGTGTTAGTACAAGAATACATCCAACAACAACAATCAGAACAGAACAAAAACCTGAAACAAATGGTTAAACAACACTGGGCAGGTCATCAGAGAGAGAGACATAGAAGGAGAGAGGGGACATAACCTGTGGACAGATGAAGATGTGAAACAACTGAAAGGGGGTGTTTGTTTGCTCACTTCCCTATTGGTTCAAATTGCTTCTGAACCCTCCCCATAGTGATATGAAGACACCTTCTATCTGTATTACCTTTTTCCAGCACTCTGATGGAACGCAGCGCACTTCCGGATGCCTTCAGCCAATAGAATGCGCGTACGGTATCATGTGACTACCTACTAAAAATCATGGATGTCGTGAAGCCGCGTGTGTTGATGCGTGAATGTGTGAGGGAGGAAACAGAACAACATGGAGCCTATGGTTTGGGGTAAAACACAGTGATCATATAAATGTTTCCAAAAAAAGAAGCAAACAGACCTGTGTGGTAAATGCATTGTCACGCCATCATGTTCTAGAGTTGCAGAGCATCATTCTATGAAAGATCTAACTGGTCTGTTTCATCCATCAGAATGTTTGATGTTACAGACTCAGCCAGGACTAGTGAGCTGTACATACTGTATGTTCACGTTAGTTAGGTAACCCCTTTCATTCATCCAGATTTTATCGCTGCATAAAATGAGACGTCCACGTGAACGCGGCTGCAGCTTCTGCACCACTTTGATCATCCAGGTAAATGAGGTCTTCTGAGGTGGAGCATTCATTGTTATTCACTGATAGACACCAAAAGATGGCACAAACATTCACGACAAATAACTCTAGCTTTACATGTAGAGGTGAGGGGGTATGGAGTAAGAATAGCACAGCATATGACCACACTACAGGTGTTTTTTATTCAGAAGTCTGAGTTTGTTGATTTTGTTATAGCTGCAGTTACTTAAAGGGACAGTAAACTCATTTTAAAGTGATATATATTTTGTTTATCATTATGAAAAATAGAAAAAAAAATTTCCTGATGTGTGGCATCATCCCTGTGGTCAGGAAACCTTAAAATCTGCACTGCAGCAGCTTCTGTATCCAGTGGTCACGTGGGGTCATAGGTCACTGACGACACATCAGTCAGGGCAGCCATTAGAACACAAAACGATCACTGAAGCGATAAATCAGATAAAGTCATGGTTACCTGTGAGGTGAATGGAGGTTCCAACACCACAGGAGTTAAACACAAAGATAGGAACCCGTCTTTATTCAGAATACCTTCTGGAAAGACTGGAAGGAGATGGAGAGCAAAGATAAACAGGTCAAAATGACCAAAGATCCAAAATCTGTCATGAGCACTTCACCCCGGAGGATTTCCAAAGAGATTTGAAGGTAAGATCGTTTTCAGACAACCCATAATATTTATTCTGAATTCCCAAGGTTTAGTGTATAATTAATTCATGTCTGGAGCTACTGGAGGTCTTGTATAAATGTTTTTATGACCAGATTATCACAAGATTATGGCCCTCGTGAAAAGTAAACCATAACCAAAGTGATTGACAGGTGATTTTACTGAGAAGATCTGTGACACTGAAATAAAACACACAGAAACAGCATGTCAGGCCCTGATCCTGATACATTAGTAAATACAAGACATATTAATATAAACTAGAGTTGTTATTAACTCCACACAGTCACCAGTAACGAGTGGCTGCTAGTTCAATGCTAACATAATATGGAAAATCCCATTGACGGGCTAGCGCGTTAGCATTGGTAGAGATTAACTTTCCACACACACAGTAAACCCAAACGGGACATTAGAACTAGTTGATATCTCTGTCAGAATGTGGTTCAGGTGAACACACCTGGGATGAGTCGCTAGATGTCCACACTGTCATCCTCCGGGGTGGTAATTATCCAGGATAATTACCCCCCAGGTGGGATCACAGGGAACTCGTCCTTAGTATCTGATGATGATGACATGATTTCAGATGATATCCTGATAAATTAATGTCGGCTCGTTACGTTGTCGCTTGCTGTACATTTATAAAACCGCATTGATATAGATTCACCGTGATGTCTACAATAGCGTTACTTCGCTGTCATGGCGCGCTCCATAACTTATGATAAATTTGGTTTTTGTAAGTCTCCATTGCTCATAAAAAATAAAAATGCCACCAAAACGTTTGTTTAATTATGTAATTCAAATACAGACTTGGTTCATTTTGACTTTACTGTCCCTTTACAACAGCTGTGGGGGAGCTTGAGGTCCAGCTGGGGCGGTCCACTCCCACTCACCCAGTCCTGCTGGCTGTCTTTTGGTCTTGTTTTGGTTTCAGTTTGGTAAGTTCAGGCAAGAAACATCTTTAATGTTTTTATGTCCAGATGCTCTTTGTTTACAGGCTTATTGTAAAGGAGTAGTGCTAATATCATGGCAAGAAAATGCTCTACAAGCTAACATTTAAATGTTACTGTGTTCATGGTTGGGACAGGAGTTAGACCATCTGTTTTCGTACTGGTGACAGGGATCACAAGAGTTACTGCAGAGCTGCTGAACCCATTCTAACTTATCATTTTTTTGTAATTTTGTTGCGTTTTAATTAGCATAATCTTTAAATGTCAGGTTGGGCTTCATGTTAAGTTGGTGTACCGTGCAAATGTAGGTAGTAATAAAAAACACAATTATAACACCAATAAACAAGGAGATACAGTAGTATCTCTACTTACGAAATTAATTGGTTCCGGAAGAAATTACGCTAGTAGAAAATTTCGTAAGTAGAGATGCGTTTTCCATGCAAATGCCCTAATCTGTTCCAAGCCCCCAAAATTCATACATAAATGTTTATAAAGCATAAAATGCATCAAAACATGTAACAAATACATGTTACGATTATATTATTACACAATAAATGAGAGTTGTGTATAACGTAATAAACAAAGAATAGAGTAAAGAATATAAATGCTGGTCATTAACCTTTTAACTGCTGTCCTCATTGTTTTTTGCCCTCTTTGGTTCATGCGCTCCTGCCTCACCATGAACAACAGAGTGAATTCCAGTCCTCCTTCTGAACTTCTCCAACCACCCACGCCATGCCTTAAACTCCTTAAACTTCCTTTAGTTTTAATAACGTGGTGATTGTAGATGCATTACGGCCATATTCTTTGGAGAGATCAACCAAACGCATCCCTTTTTCATGCTTTTCTATCATCTCTTGTTTTGTTTGTACGGACAAAAAAACTCTTTTCTTCGTCTTTTCTTTTCCTCTTTTCTCCGTCACTTTCTTGGGGTCCATAGTGAATACTCTAAAAGTTAATATATTTACGTAAAACTATCAGAACACCTCAGGGGTCGAGGGCCGAATGACGAGGACGCTGCATAGTCACCTATCTAGCTCCACACAGAGGTCCCTCTTAGCCAATGGGATGCCAGGATGCTAGGTAATAGCCAATGGCAGAGCAGCTATAAGAATGTTGCGTTCAGGAACCTGTGGGAGCTATGAGTATCAGCCCATACTGTATTTTTACCTTTCGTAAGTCAAAATTTCTTTCGTAACTAGAGGTAATATTTTCCTGCTGAGAAATTTCGTAAGTAGAAAATTTTGTAAGTAGAGACATTCGTAAGTAGAGGAACCACTGTATTTCTAATACTAATCGACATACACATATTGTTCCTCACTTCTGGACAGATATTGGAGCCTGTACAAAATGAGACTGTGGTTGGGTAGGTTAAAACACAGTGAAAAAAAAAATTAGAAAAGTAGGGGAAAAAATTCCAGACTGGTGAGAAAGTGAGACGGACACAGAATTGTAGAGTGAAAGGGAAACAGAGAAATAAAGAGCAAGGCTGAGAAGTGGAATTGTGTGTGGGCAATGGAAGACATTATTTATAGATATAAATCTTAAAAAGTTGCATTTTATTCATTAATATTACAGTAAGCAAGAAATGGAGAGAAGGAAGACATTTTGAATGTTAACATTCATCCAATAAAACTGTAGATTTCCTGCTTCCATCGACCAAAAGTTGGTTGCTGGAGTTTAAGAGGCAAGATTATAGAATAGCTATGCCTCAATGATCATTTCTATGTTCTCTTCAAAGAAACCCATGGGAAAAAAAGTGGTAAATATTTCATCAGGTTACAGAGAACAGGGAAAAGGTCACAATCACTCTCATATTGCCATTTACCATGGAGCAGGAGAGAGTCCCCTGTTAGCACAGCTGTGCAGGATGACAGTCTCTTCTAACTCCCTGTCACAAATGTGCTGTTAGCGTATCCCTGTTAAATTGAGATTTTGCAACTCAATGCTATCTCCTTGTAAGTGAAAGTTGTGACAGTCCAGTCGAGATTTTTTTCTCCATCTTTGTGATTGATTAGACTTTTTTTTTTCAATAAAATGAAGCAGAACTTGGGTAGTTTTTGTTGTATTCTATAATGTGTCTTTTTCTCTCCTGCACCTCTGAAATTAAATAACTTTATCTGCATTATAACCACTGATACACAAAATTGTACACAGCTGGAAAGTGGTCTGCTTCTGATCACATTCTTTTGCATATCCGATTTTTAGGGCTGACTGTCGACACTGTTTTTAGCTACTGTCCAAATGGGATCTTGCTCTGTTCAGGGTGAGACACATTATTGGCCGATCTGACAGGTTGCCATAGCAACAACGTTGAGCTTACACAACTTACACGACTTTACGTGGTGGCATGTACACACCTGTGTACAGCTGTCTCATGCCCACCACACTTTTCCACTGAGGATTTCTTTGCCCTGACCATATAAAGTAAAGCTGAAGGGTACCTTCGGCATTGGCTGAAGCACACCAAACAGAAGTAGAGAAATTAACACAAAACATCATGAACATAGAAAACAGCTTGGAAAGCAGCCATGTAACCTTGAAACTTGAAGGGATGGAAACAATTTTTTTTTTCTTATTTAACTTTTCTTTTTACAACCTGAAGACATCCACATAATATACCCACTTTTTATTAGCCTGTATGACTCTTCACTTCTCTTCTGTGTTTGATTATCTATTTACTTCCCATTCCCTCCCTCATTCTATGTCTGAAATTCTTTTACGTCACTCTTTCATTTAAATCAATGGAAAACTGGAGAGGGTTAGTTGAACACCACTAAAATCGGGCTCTTTTGTCTTTTTGAGACAGTATTATGCTACAAACCTTCATTGGTAGGCAGTGACTGTTGAGTCTTGTTGACTGTATCTTCTCTCAAGACTTTCATCTGTTTCATTGCTATTCAGGAGTCAGGGAGAGAGAGGACAACGATAGAAGAAAGGAGAAGGAGAAATCCTGGGTGTATAAAACAGTGTGGACCCTCAAGCCCAATGTAGCACTGAGGAATAGTGATGGTTATATACTGTATCTACATGTGTCCTTCCTCGTCCTGTTGTGGCTTTTCATTACTCTTCTACATTGTTTATTTCTTTCCTCATATCAACGGGCACAATAACTGTTTTTATGGAATTAATTAAATGTGAGTTGTTGGCAAAAAAAAAAAAAAAGAACCACCTGGTTTTGGTTTTCCATTAGGTAACAACCTCTGAAACCCATTTCTTTTGCTCTTCTTCCATTAAGGTTCAATAACAGAACAGTCTGAAAGAATAAGCATTTTGCCATCAACACCAGCAACAAACATTATTCTGCATAAACCCATGTATTCTATTCTAAATAACCAAGTTACCATAGTCACAATCCTCACGGGAGTGTATAGTCTGGATCTACGGTCATTGTACTGGTCATAGGGGTAGAAGCTATCATTGGAGGTCCCCGGAAACTTTTGTGAACAGAGGCAATGTAGATGCAAAATGGCGACTGTTCTGATAAAAGAAGTACACAAATGTTATATATATTTTCAAATAAACATGCAAACTTCTGAAAAGTTGCTATTTAGGTGTTTATTTAACCACAATTTTCAAATAGTTTTGGCCAATACACCTTTACTATTTAAATGGAATATGTGTTGTTTTCATTCTATTGTTTCCCACAGTTAAAATTATCATTCGATAATGGCGGCAGCAACAGCCTTGTGTAGTACTACAGTAAGTGCTGTCAAGGAGTCAAGGAAAGCCTGACCTAACAACAGTGGCGGGCCGTGCGTTTTATACCTAGGCCTTCAGTGATGCTATCCTGAGTCAAACTTGCATAAATACATCCCATAATACTGTGAGTGGCTCCCACCGCTGCCACCAATGTAGCGTGCAGGACGTTTATAACTTCTTTCAAATGGGACAAAAACCGGCGTCAGCCCCCCTGCTTTCATTGTCATTGGCACAGAAGAACCCGCGGCCACAGAACCGACTGAAGTGACCATCATTTATGACACCACAGCTAGAGGAACAAACACAGACACACACTAACACACTACTAGATGTTCCATCACCTCTATCAGGTATAAAACAGGCTGTTTTCCAGCAGGGACACAAGTCTCTGTGTATTTCACTACAATCACACAAGTGCACCACATTATTTACACACATTGCAGAATAGCAAGCATTTTTTTCATTTTTAGTATATTTGTCATTTTATTTCATTATAATTGATTTGATATAAATGAAATTAAATTACAAGAACATTAAACAGGTTAAACTACAACAGGCTACATTAAACTACAACAGGTTAGCTAGTTCAGGTTAGCTAGAACAGGTTAGCTATTTCTGGTTAGCTAGAACACATTAGCTAGAACAGGTTAGCTAGTTCAGGTTAGTTAGTTCAGGTTATCTAGAACAGGTTAGCTATTTCTGGTTAGCTAGAACACATTAGCTAGAACAGGTTAGCTAGTTCAGGTTAGTTAGTTCAGGTTAGCTAGAACAGGTTAGCTAGTTCAGGTTAGTTAGTTCTGGTTAGCTAGAACAGGTTAGCTAGTTCAGGTTAGTTAGTTCAGGTTAGCTAGAACAGGTTAGCTTGAACAGGTTAGCTAGTTCAGGTTAGCTAGAACAGGTTAGCTTGAACAGGTTAGCTAGAACAGGTTAGCTAGTTCAGGTTAGTTAGTTCAGGTTAGCTAGAACAGGTTAGCTATTTCTGGTTAGCCAGAACACATTAGCTAGTACAGGTTAGCTAGTTCAGGTTAGTTAGTTCAGGTTAGCTAGAACAGGTTAGCTTGTTCAGGTTAGTTAGTTCAGATTAGCTAGAACAGGTTAGCTAGTTCAGGTTAACTAGAACAGGTTAGCTAGTTCATGTTAGCTAGAACAGGTTAGCTTGAACAGGTTAGCTAGTTCAGGTTAGCTAGTTCAGGTTAGCTAGAACAGGTTAGCTTGAACAGGTTAGCTAGTTCAGGTTAGCTAGAACAGGTTAGCTTGAACAGGTTAGCTAGTTCAGGTTAGCTAGAACAGGTTAGCTTGAACAGGTTAGCTAGTTCAGGTTAGCTAGAACAGGTTAGCTTGAACAGGTTAGCTCCTTCAGAGATGGGACCCTCGTCTCACTGAGCTTCTCTTCAAATGTGTGTCTGCATAGCGTCTGCATAGCGCCGCCTTCTCACACTGAGTATCCAATCACAGGACACGTACATGTCATGTGAACGTGAGGCTAGCTAGAAGGCCTTAGTGTCGCCAACTCGTGATCTGATTGGCTATCGCATCTGTCTATTAACTATATGTTCCTGTTCACTCTCAGTGCAGGGAGACCTACATTCTAGATTCTGAAGGTCCTGAGCAGATTTCATTCTACCTGGCAACACAAGCTAGCTGAATTCTGATTGGATAAAACCTCTATAACCTAAAAATAGAACACTGACCCAGTGTTGGCCTATGTCATATTATATCCAAATGTGTAACTATATGTTTATACATAAATTTGAATATATTTATTCAAGGAAAATGCATTAAAATATAATTAACTTTTATCATAAATATTATCATGATCTATGGTTATGTTAGACCAGCAGAGAAGGCCCTGCTGGCCCTGACCACCCACCACTGCCTAACAAGAGATTTAATCCAATTTTTAAATGATTCTACTGATGACAAGATGAGTAGCATCACATTTCTTAAATAAATGACTCTCATCCACTACCACTCAAAATTGAGGGTAAGTTCAAAAAGTCAGGGGCACTCAAAAAAAAATAGGTAGGGATAAAAGAGTTCTTTTCTTAGGGAAAACAACAAAAAATGCAATTAAAATGGATCTTTTGGATTTTGTAATAACATGAAACTAAGCAGTTCCTCTTATTTCATTTTTCATTTGGTGGCAGCATAAAGAATGCTGGGGGGGGGGTATCTCCGGCATGGCCTTGGGTCTTCGGGGAAGAAATCCTGTGACATACAATATTCATGTAGTGAAGACAAACCACAAAGTTATCATTGTTGGTCAAACTCACTGAACACCACTTGCTTGCAGTAGCATTCAGTCACTGCAGCAGTGTTTTTTTTTGACAGGGAAGCACGATCATGGGACGCAGGCTTTAAATACTTACAGTTAAAAAAAAAATGATTCTGCCTTTTTCCTCGATATAATATTGAGAAAAATGCAATTCCGTTCAGCAAAAATATTCACAATTTATCAATTTCTCCACTTAAATTTCAAACCCAAAAATCGCAATTACGTTTTGATCTTGCACGAGTTTCTCGTCACGAAATTCACCTGCGTGATTCAGTTTCATTAAAATCGACCAAACGGCAACACGACATCTTGTTTAACACGATGCAGTGAGAGAGAAGAGTTAGTCTTATGTTATCATCATCCATCCATTTTCTTTCACCCCTTTAGCCGCTGTCACGGGTCACAGCTGGCTGAGGGCAATTTGGAGCGGCCAATTAACCTGAAGTTCATGTTTCTGGAGGTAAGAGGAAGCTGGAGAACCCAGAGAGAACCCACGCAGACACGGGGAGGACATGCAAACTCTGCACAGAGCGGGACTCGAACCCGGAACCCCCCTTGCTGTGTGGTGACAGCGCTACCCACTGGGCCACCATGCCGCCCCCGTTATCATTATGCCTCCTAAAAAGATGCAAAAGTTGGAGAAAAACCACAGAACCAAATTTTAACCAAAAAGAAAGCGGCTACATGTCAGCGACCAACACAAAATAATGAGGGTACAGCTGACAAAATAATGTGTGGAGAAGGTTTTTTCAGCTTGGTTCAGTGTCCACAGGAGAATACATGAATTAAAGGCAAAGAAAACTATTGAGTGAAAAGTACAGGGGAAAAAAAAACGGTCATACATCTGTTTATTTGGAAGAATGACCACCAGGCTGTGACATTTTGATTAAAAAAATTGTAATTTTATTTTTCTTCTTTAAACAGTTATGACGTTGTTATTAATAAAATCCTTAAAACTAACAGTTTGTCTGGCGCCACCGTGCCGCCATTAACGGTTTGTTTAGTTTTTATATTGTACTATTGGCAAAACTCAGTCCTTGCATACGGCTTCTATCGTATATTCTGTTATTACTTTTGGGATGCATAAACGTCATGTAGGGATGCACAAATTTTTTTGTAGTGCATCCCAGGGATGCACTACTTTCTGGAGGTAAAATGAACTGTGTTGCAGAAGCACAGAGCTGATAAAACTGTTGGGAACTCTGCGTCACAGCTATCAGCTGAAAAGAACAGCTTCATGCTGCCACGGTCATTCCACCTTCGCCCCCCCAGTGCACACACACACACACACACACACACACACACACACACACACACACACACACACACACACACACACACACACACACACACACACACACACACACACACACACTTATGACATGCCACAGACATGAATGAATACAAGCTTGTCTTTGTCACACTGCGGGGTGACGGTGAGGGGTACCTCTGTTAAATGTCAGTGTGTGCTCGAGGCGTTCATCCATCAGTCTGTGTTGTAGCGATCGAAAACAATCCTGAGAACACAAGCGTCTACGCTGTGGAAAACTCAGCAGTCACATGGTGGACTTTATGGTTCTGTTTGGTTTCTCTGCCTTTAAAAGCCCTTCAAATGTCTGCTGCTGTGATTAAGCGCTTTACAAATAAAAGATGATTGCTTGATTTATCAAATCTCTCTCATTTAAACCCTTGTCACATTCAATAGAGACCACAGTGTCTCAGTAACATAATGAGTAGGGATGAGCGAGTACCCCACTAGCTGTATCTGTATCTGTTCAACCAACTAGATTATCTGTATCCGTATCTGTACTCGGAATGGGCGGGGCTTAAACCCGAAGTGGGTGTGGTTTGACCAGAAACAGGTGGGGCTTAAATCTCCACATTATTTTAAGTATGAAATTGATATGGATTGATCACAAGTTGTTATATTTATTGTTTATTTTAAACTATTTCAGAACAGCCTCAAAACTAAATCAATGTTTTTTATCACGAGAGAGACACGTGTGTGTATGTGTGTGTTTTTGTGCGTACTATGTAACAGTTAAAATATCTATACAGTATACAAATTATTATTTTGAACTGAAGTGAGAAAGTTACACACTAAAAGCAAGCAGGTAAAATGTGCTGTGGGACAGCTAACCATAACAAAAAGTAGGCCTATAGCTCCTCATTGTCTAGAGTTGACCGTGCTATACTGTTTAAATGAGAGTAGCATGCTAGTTTCTCTTAAAGGGACCAGGACAGCCACTATTTCCAGTAATGATTTGGTATTTTTTATTTATTCGCCCTTCTGAATTTTGCCTCTGGGCCATCCACCCATGTGCTCCATTCATAGTTGTTTTGTTAATTTCTTTTTGATTGGTGGTGCTGTCAATGCTAGTGGTT
This sequence comes from Antennarius maculatus, assembly GCA_013358685.1. Classification (NCBI taxonomy): domain Eukaryota; kingdom Metazoa; phylum Chordata; class Actinopteri; order Lophiiformes; family Antennariidae; genus Antennarius; species Antennarius maculatus. The sequence continues at coordinate 927,942 of CM023614.1, forward strand.
CCCCTCAGTGTTGTCTTCTGAATAGGTACAAGGCCGGACCCCTCCGATGTTTTCCCCTCGTAGGGAGATTGCACTGGGAGACATATCATTGGTTTGTATTTTTCACAATAACGGGGTTATATTTTATTGCTATTACCAGATTTTAAGATTGTTTTTTAGATTTTAAGTACGTGGTGTTTCCTGTGTTGCCTGCTTTGTGTTGGTGTTAGCTCTGCTGTCTCTGTCTTTGTCTTGCCAGGGGCCTCTGTGGCAGTCTCACATCTGCTTCCTAGTCTGAGGAGAGATCTACAGCGTTTCAACTGGTTTTATGCTTTTTTTGTTGTGATAAACTGAAATACAGTTATATATCTGGCTCTTGTCAATTGTCCCTTAGCGGGGAAAATGGGTCCAGGATTGTGGGTCCAGTGTGGGGGTGTAATAATGCATGGCTATGTCACACTTGAAATACGCAGACGGACAGGTCAGTTTTGGCAGTGAAGAACCTGATTCTGTAAAACTGGAAAAAACAGGGAAGGGTCATGATGACATTAGGGTGTTTTATTAGACAACCAATGTTTCCTGTTTTCTCAAAGACACACACACCCACACATCCACACACATCCACACACACACATACACACGAACATGGACCTGCGAGCTATAAAAGAGTTGTGGCATATGAAGTTGGAGGCTGTTTTCCCGACAGATGTGGTGTTATGATGTACTGAGAGTCCCCGTTTTAGCTGTCAACCACTCTTCTGCTGCTCCTGAGTCTTTATGTCAGTTATCACTGAGGTAGAGCACTCTCACTACACCAGGATGGGCGTACCTGAAGACCCGCAAGGACCCAGAAGGAGGAAAGACGTACTTGAACACGAGGGTCTCTCGATGACGTTGAGTGAGGGAGAAATAGAATAAGCCACACCACACTCGATCAACACTGGGAATAAAATAAATTAATGAGTCAATCAAATATGCCATGAAGCCAAATTGTAATACAAAATGATCCATGGCTTAAACAGAAAATAAATAAATAAATAAAAAACTTGCAAGATGACTCACTTGGTGTCTGCTAGTCCTTGAAACTCCTTGAAGTTTCTTTTTGTGCTTCAGCTTCAGTTTGACATGTACAATAATGTACAATAGATGTTGTGTAACAGCAGATCTTTATAAAAGAGTCACCCCTTGCTCCTTACATTTGCTCCTCACTGCTTCTGTTTAACGTGGCATTTATGTACAGAAATTGAGCAGTTGTGTTATGCAGTTAGGGATGAATGAACAGCCTTAATGCAGCAAATGTCAAAACTGGCAGGTTTCTGTAGAAAAACAAGGAAAACACTATCCACTCATAAAAGTTGCACTGCATGCAGACACTAGAGAACTACGGACTAACACTACTGCTTCTTCAGTGTTAAGCGTGAAGTAAAAATTTAACAGATAGGACAATAGAATCTTAGTAGACATGTGGCTGAAAGGGGAGCATCTTTAACTCAATAATGTGAACTCAGTTGTGTCTTGTTTCCTATGTTTTGGATGTAAGTTATTATTTTACATTATTACCATTAAGTACAACATGTGAGCATGTGATGCAGTTTACCAAAGGATAGCATGCTAAATCCTACCAAATACTGGTAACTGCATTAAACATTGCCCTAAATGTTAATCATGTGAAATTTTACAGTAATGTATTCATTCATTCTAGCTTTTGTGTGAGACCTTTCCTAAACTCCTCACCTCCAATAATACAGATAATCTAGACCTTGTGTCTCTATTCATCACCCAACGTGAGATGTGTTTCATCTTTGTTGCGTCTTTCATTCTCTGTAGAGCATCGTGGCGAAGGTGACTTAATGGGGGTTGACAGTCAAAGTGCTGCTTTAAACTTGACCTCTTTGCTGCTGGGGTCTTCCTCTATAGTGCTGACCAGACCTACATCATGTGTCAGACAGCTGAGCGAACGGGTCACAAAAGAGATGGGCGATGATGAACCATTTTTACAGAGGATGGATTCATACAGGTTGTGGGTAGATTTCAGAATAAAACGCTGCAGCAGAAAGGGAAGCAGCGAGCATGTGATGGTCTTGGAGGCAGTACAGAGCGTATAGCACGGGTCTCGAGGGGAGTGTGTCTGCTGTGGTTGTACCAGCACAAAGCTAGCTAAACCAGGGCAGTCACCCCTTATAGAAGACAAATGTGCAACTGAGGAACTGAGTGCAACTGAGGAAAGTGAAGCGTTCTTGTAATAGATGGTCAATGTCATGGTGGTTTGTTGCGTTTGCCTGGTGGGTGATAGCTACAGTGATGGGGTCACATTAGATGAGAATAGGCAGTCCAATTTCCCCTGTGAGTGAGGTAGAGTGTGACTGGGGTGTCGCTGACTGACCTCTGCAGCTCAGCACACTTTCTATTGGCCAAGAGGAAATTGCTCTTTGCATTTTACTGAGCACTTGGTGGTGTTGAGTAGTCTGAAGTGGTCAAATGTCCAACAGTCAAATACAAACTGTAGTTAGAAAGGACGCTGTAGGTAGAGGAAGGTAGAGTGACAGATTATACAGCAGATACATGAGCTGTCTTTTTTTTGGGTTTTTCTCTGTAACGAGTCCTGCTTTTGTCCTAGGATTAAAACCACTATAAAGAGGCCAATTCCAGCTCTATATGTAGTGGTTTAGATTCTGTGTTGTGTATCGTTAAATAAACAATAACAAGTCACATTAATGCACCTGGTGAACAAGACGGCACACCTGGACCAGAACAGGAACCCAAGCAGCTGCTTCCTGCTCCACAAAGTAAAAGCATGCACATTTCTGTCTGTTAAAGCACACTGAAATGTCCGTTGATATGATTAAGCGCTTTACAAATAAAAGTTGATCGATTGATTGATTGATTGATTGATTGATTGATTGATTGATTGATTGATTGAGTTGCCCCACAAAAAAAGCCTTAAAAATACAGGGTGTCCCTTTTTATTATACAGCGCTGCAAAATACTACAGCTACATTCAACCCCACTGTCCAAAGCGTCGGAAAAGTCCGCCCAGAAGAGATCAGTTGGATGAAATAAGACTTTTGCTGCATGGATTCATTATTTAAGCCAAAAAATAAAAGCATAACTGCTATTTGTCCCTTTCAACTCTGTTTTCTCCACTTACTGTCGACTGAATGTTTGTGGCTTCAGCTGCCAAACGCTCTACTATGTTCACCAGCTGTTAGATATCTGATTACTGTGTGCTGCTGTGAAGCTCACACGCTGGATTTACATGCTATTTATTCTGAGAGCTGCACTACAACAGCAAAGAGTAGATACTGTTTGCTGCTCAGCTGGTAAGTTTTTTTTCCTGCTAAACAATCAGATGATTTGTTTGTTTTATTTTCATCATGGTGGAGACCAAAAAAGTGCTAAAAAGAAATAAATCCACATTTCTCATTTCTGTCTGTCTGTCTTTTTTTTTTAAATACCCAAAGTATTCAGTTCAAGCAAACAGCAACCAAAAAGCACCATGGACGTTGAATTAGCTTTTATAATGCTAATCTAATTTTTATTTTTAATTTTATAATTCTGTATTTCACCAAAATATTAACAAGAAATGTAGGATTTTAATGACCCAGAGGCTGATTGACACTGACAGTCTTTAGACGGATTATTTTCTTTGGTATTGTTGGCACCAACTACAGAGACCCGCAGTAAGCCTCCCCACCCAGCAAGTTAGACCAGGACGTCAGTCAGAGGAGCCGTGAAGCTGCAGCCCCCGCCGTGAGCTGGTTGAAGACAGGAAGCTGAAGGTCAACAGAGAAAGAATACACACATTCCTAGCAAGCAGCGCTAACTACACGTAAAGCAGACATCATGTGTGAACAGAAACAACATGCTAAGTGATAGCCACTGACACTGAGGAAACAGGACTACCGGGTGCCCAAAAAGTCAAGGCAGAAACAGCAAAAACGTTTGAACCACGCAGATGAAGTTACATGTGTGGCAAAGGTGGTTGATTTATTTGTGATATATTAGATATGTGGGAATGAGGCAGAGCCGCTGGTGGGGGGGCCACAGGCCGTCCCTGTGCTCCACTGCTTTCTCATCTAATTTGATTCATCTTCCCATGCAAGCAACTAATCCTTTTATGTGCAGCGTTGTGTGATGGAGATGGGCCATGTGCCTTCATGTGAGCTACTTTGTGTTAGTGCATATGGAGACTGTCCTTTTCCACCTTACCCAGCTTGTCTAAAATAACATGAAATTCACACTGATTCGCATTCAGTTGATGCTTTTTTATTCATTGTTGCAGCCACAAAAGCTGTTGTTCATTATTGCATGAAGTCCAAAAAGGGCCTTTTAAAATACTGCGTTTAAATCAGCTCTGTAATATTGAAGTTTGTTAAGGCTCCAATTCAGTGTGAAAGAACTGTGGGGAAAAACATAGAAATATTTTAAAGGTGTAATTATCAATCACTTTGCGTTTACTGTAGATTATTTAATAGAAGGATGAAGGAGAGGAGGAAAGTGCGTTCGCACGAAGAAAGAGAAGAGGAGCGCCAAGAGTATAGGACTAAGAGTAGGGACGTTGAATGTTGGAACTATGACAGGAAAAGGTAGAGAGTTGGTTGACATGATGCAGAGGAGGAAGGTAGACATACTGTGTGTCCAGGAGACCAGGTGGAAAGGTAGCAAGGCTAGAAGTTTAGGAGCAGGGTTCAAGTTGTTCTATCATGGTGTAGATGGGAAGAGAAATGGAGTAGGAGTTATCTTGAAGGAGGAGTTTGTTAGGAATGTCCTGGAGGTAAAAAGAGTGTCGGATAGAGTGATGAGTCTGAAGCTAGAAATAGAAGGTGTGATGTTCAATGTTGTTAGTGGGTATGCTCCACAGGTAGGATGTGAGCTGGAGGAGAAGGAGAAATTCTGGTTGGACTTTGATGAAGTGATGCAGAGCATACCTAGAAGTGAGAGAGTTGTCATTGGTGCAGACTTCAATGGACATGTTGGTGCAGGAAACAGAGGTGATGAGGAGGTGATGGGCAGGTTTGGTATCCAGGAGAGGAACGCAGAAGGACAGATGGTAGTTGACTTTGCAAAAAGGATGGAAATGGCTGTAGTGAATACTTTCTTCCAGAAGAGGCAGGAACATAGGTTTCACTAAAGGGATTGCGTTCACGACTGCAGCCTTTTCTGAAATTTCAAGAGCCAAGTCACTGCTAGTGTTACACCCTTCAATGAGGGGGCGAAATAATCACCAATGTGACGAGAGATATTTCCAGTCAGTAGTGTCTTTACTGCCGTGCGGGAAAAGTGCCGTGAATTTCCGGAATACACATCAAGACTTTAGCAATCGATCTCAGACGATCGGATCAACACAGCACTGATGAACAACGATAACATTGATACGTCTTGACTTTTAACAATTACAAACAAAATAAACAATGAATTACTTTGACTTTTTAGCGTTTTGCCTTTTTAACCCTTCTCAAACATATCTGTGAGTTTTTAATGTTTTTAGCCCATTTTCAAAACACATTATCATTATATTTCATTTCTCTTAACTAAATGGTCATCTTCTTATAAATCTTCAAATAAGTCTTTTAAACTTATCATTTAATAATTATTATAATCATTTCTAACTTGTCACACTAGCTAAAGGTGCCTGGCACGCTACAATGGATTCGCAAATGCGGTTGACACCTGAAACAGCAGGTAACTGTGGGGGAGAGGGAGTGCAGCTTAGACTTATGTATTCTGTCTGGGCTGCTGACAGTTAGGCAACAGCAGGGGGGTTGAGGTTACAGCTGAGAGCTGAGAACTCATCTTCAATGAATGGCCTAGTTTATTTATTTTTCATATATAATGCACACTGGATTATAAGGTGCACTGTCGGTTTTTGAGAAAATTAAAGGCTTTTAGGTACGCCTTATAGTGCGGAAAATAGATGAAACTAAATTGAAAAATATTATGGCAGCAGCAGCAAAAGCATCTCACCTCTTGATTACCAAACAAAGCAGATCTTTCATTAATGAAAGAAACAATGCTTGGCAGCTGGGGTGGGACAGGCCAGCAACTTTTCTACTAAGGTCATTAAAACCTTTCAGAGCACAATATCAACTCACATGAGTAATGGAATTTGTGGTCATACTGTTCTCTACTTCAGTTCAGATACTTCAGATACTTCACACAGCTGGAAATGACACCAACTGTCTTTCACCAGTCATACCCCCATCCAGGGCTCCTTTCTCCATAGGAGGTGGAAACAACTACGTGGAGGTTTGAAACAGCTATTTGGTCTTTTTTGTATTTATGTTGATGTGTATATCATCCATTTCCCTTGTGTGTGTGTGATATACAGTATATATATCCCTTGTCCATGTGTGTCTTGTTCCAGTAACCCATTTCTCATCAGATTGCCCTGGTTCCCTAGAAACTGACGCGGACCTTGATGACCCAGGCGACGTCCGAGCCGGTATGACTCTATCTTTATTGTGTTCGCTCATGATCACTCACTGGATAGTGCCCGTCATGTCTGGGGTTCGAAGCCACGCCCTCCTGCATTCCAGACCACGCCCTCCTGCATTCCAGGCCACGCCCCTCCTAGATTTGTGTATGTTGACTGGATAGTGTATGTCCCGACCGGGATTCAAACCCACAACCTCCTGCATTCAAGTCAAGTCAGTTGACTTGAGCAGTGGTGATAGATGTGGCGATTCCAGCTGACGCCAACATCAGGAAGAAGGAACATGAAAAGATTGAGAAGTATCAAGGGTTGAAAGAACAGCTGGAACAGATGTGGAAGGTCAAGGTTAATGTGGTCCCCGTGGTAGTAGGAGCACTTGGGGCAGTGACCCCCAAACTGGAAGAGTGGCTCCAGCAGATTCCTGGAACAACATCTGAAGCCTCAGTCCAGAAGAGCGCAGTCCTAGGAACAGCTAAGATACTGCGCAGAACCCTCAGACTCCCAGGGGTCTGGTAGAGGACCCGAGCTTGAGGATGACACACAGATACCACCCCACAAGGGTGAGAGGGACATTTCTTTAAATTTTATTTTACTGTATATAAGGGAAATGGATGTCCAGCTTATGCATTTATGTAAACTTCATGTCATAAACATGATCAGATCTGTAAAAAATGTGATAACTGAAACAGTAATGTGCTTTAAGCAGCAGTCACTGTGTTACACCCAGTCTAGGAGGGCTTGAGCCATAACATTATAGATAACAGGCCACATCTTCCCCAAGTCCCAAGTAGCCACAGACGAATAGTTGTAGTATTTAACGAAAATCAAAGTTTTATTTACAATAACTAAATATCAAATAATATGTTGAGCTTGCTTCAGGTTGGACTAAGACCAAAATAACAAACCAAACAATCCTAACCGATAAACAAATGACAGGATCTAACCTTCCTAACTAAACGAAACAGGAGAAAAGAATACCAAATAAACCAGCAGTCCAACTCTACCTGTCAACGACACTAAACAGTTCATACAATATGTATGAACTGGAAGCTGCCCTTCTGCCCTGCTGTCCACGAACGACTGCCATCTGGGGCGTTATATACCGGGTGAGGCCACTGGTGCAGCTAATCAGGAGAGTGAACAGGTGTGCTTCCCCCAATCACCATCGAGCGATGGCACAGGCTAATCTGCATACTTAAAGGAGCAGACAGAAAAATTTTGAACAGATCAGAAATGCAAGAACTTGTTTGGTGGCAGAAATACCACCGTCTAGGGTTTGAGATGGATTACTATACCAGGAGTGAGAATCAGGAAATGGTCTCTCTAAGTTTATTAAATGAGCTGGGAAAAAAAAAAAATTCCTCCAGAAATTTTGGAAGTTTAGTGTTCTCATCACATCTCACAACAAGCAACAAAGATAAAATAGATCAGTGTGGTTTCATGGAGTGGGTGACCTCTGACATGGAAATGGTACATGTCACAGATAACACAGATATGCTGGAGTTCATAGTGTTGGAGAGAGCACAGTGATCATGTCAAGGAGTCATGACAAATGTGTTCAGCAGCAAAATGTGCTTGTGTTATTAAATGATTGCGTATGGTTAGATAGATGGATAGAACCTTCACAGTTGGAGAAATTTTGTAACATCTTTTATATGTTCTATAAAGCATATACTGAATTGTATCTTGACTTTCCAACAAAGCAGAAGCTGCATGGGCTCTTCAGTAACGTGCACTGAGTGTGACAGGTTATTCATCTTTCATTCTCAATGGAAAGTAAGAGAAGAATACTCCTTAATCATGAGTTTGGAATTGGCAGTTTCACTGGGGGGAGCTGTCTGGGGGGTATGGAGGATGTGCAAACCCATCCAACAACAATATCCCCAGATTAGTGCTGCATTCACAGGCAAAGCTACATTTTTTTTTCTCCAAATCTTGACTAACAGATGGTCTGAAGACAAAACATGGAAGCAATTTACAATTTAATCCTTCACATATTCTAAGATAGAATATGTGACCAGAAGTTGACTCCACTTCCTGGTGCTGTGGGGCTGTTTCAATTGATGCAGGCCTTCTACACGCATTTATCCAGTATGTCCTAACCTTAAGAAGTAATGCTTCCCTAGAGGGCAACAGCGTGTTTCTGCCACCGTGTTTCTGCCAAATGATGAGTTCTCCTAATCGTCATTAACAGACTATAAAACACACCGTGAGCAGCACGATTGGGTTGTGCTGCAAAGAACGTACAAAGATTATTGAAGTCAACTGCATCTACAATACAACAAAATTAGTTCAGAAAAATGACACTTTCTGACATTGTCATTGGTGCAATGACATTTCTTGGGAATTCCTGATAGGCAAGGGGGGGAATTTAGGATGGAAGAACAATAAGATGGACTCTGTCTGCATGCAGACTGTTCACCATAAGACATGACTGTGTGTGACGGTATGTATCCATAGTTCACTAGGATCCATGCAAATTTTAATCTGTCCAACAAAACAGTGTACACGTGCAAAAGCAGATCACTTGCAAGTCTGTAAAAGTTTGATGTGGCTCTGATCATGTTGTATTTGGAATCCTGTGCTCTGTAAAAGGACACAATGCAGGACGTAAGGCTGAGTAGCAGAGACAGATCTTAGTCTTGATTTATTCATCGCTGTCTAATGTCTGCCAGGACAGGCGGTGGAGCTTGGCCTACTTCTGCTCCTGCAGTTTACTGGAGACTATTAGGCTCCGTCTTAAAGATAGCTTTGTGTCTGTACAGGCCACCAGGAAAACGTATCAGTTTGTTAATCTGACAATTTAAGCAGTTGTTTTGTGTATTTTGTTTGCGTCATCAACAGGTTATCTAGATTCATGTTTTCCTGTCACGGTCTCCAAAGGAACCAGTCGCAAGAGTCAAAGTGTCACAAAATCAGAAGCCTTTAATCAGCCCGTCTCAAACTAGAAGAACACAGGGATTGTACTACTGAGGGACATCCAAAGCTCGTAGTGAAAAACCAGGCAGGGGTCAAAGCCAGAGAATCTGAATCAGGATGGTACACAGGAGGCGGGCAAAATCGTAATCCAGAAATCAGTCCAAAGGTTGGACACAAGGCAGCGAATGGCAAAAATCGTGGTCAGAGCAGGCAAGGATCAAAAGAAAAAAAGACAGACTAGACTCGGAAAACTCGTGGTCGAACAAAAAGAAGAACCATTCTAGGGTATCTGTGCTTTATGAATAAAGTGGATTGGATTGGAGTGGAGTGGACCTCTGCTTGTGGCGGTGAATATTGCAGCTGCTGATGTAGAGATTCTGTATTCTACTTGTAGTAAAAGGGAGTGGAAGCCATAACCAACAGCCTCTGGATTTAACATGAGCATTTGCACTGCGTGGTGGGAGGTATAGATTTGTTGTGCTAGATTGTCAATGCTCTCATGGAGCTGCACCTCCTCAATGCAGCTGTATTGACATCTCGTTGTTGCACACAAGAAAATCATAAGATGTAAATCTTTTTGGAACACTGTGGTAGAGTCAACATTAAGCAAGGCTCCTCACCCAGTGGGCCCTGGATTAAATCCATAACTCCCTCATCCCAATACATGCTTCATATTGTCAACACTATAATGAGAACCGATCACCTGAACTTCAAGAAAAGAGAAGCTCTTCTGGTTCTGTTACCTCAGTTACAGGCTGATGTGTTGGGCCAAGTACCCTGGAATGGTTCTCCTTTTTGTAACATCTGGTAGCTAAAAGAGATGGAGCTGCTTTTAAAACATATTTGTTTCTGTTCCAGAAACCACTATTTATTTTTCTGTCAATTTTTTGGTGCTAACACCTTCAATCAGGCCTTTTTTTGACATACCAGAATAAACTGGACCACCTGATCAAAGCAAACCAAAGAAACACTCTTCCAGTCAGTGTGAGTTTGATGACGATGATGGTGTGTCAGCCCCCAACAGGGTGTGTATATTATATCCTATGTCTGGAGACATGTTCATTAAAATTGGACAGATGTGGTTATTCATGTTTATGCACCTGGTTAATTCATCTTTGAATGGGTTCTCTGTGTTCTCTGAGGAGGTGTGGTTTTCTGAGACAACATCATCGGTTCAATGATGGAGTGTCCAAAGGTAAAGAGTTCCTCACAGATCTCCTGTCCCTTCAGTCGGATCCAGTTAAATCATCTGCAGGCTGGAGCAGACATGATCTCAATCAGCTGCATTGCTGTTTCCCTCTGTCTTCATGAAAGTAAAAACTAGTATTGCCACTTGCATTGTCTTATTTCTCCTCTTCCAATACTGTTCTTACCTCATATGCATGTTATCCAGATTACTTCTTGTTCTGCTCCTGTAAAGTTGTGTAGTAAGTGCAAAAAATGTCTTCAGTATTGTTGTTGGCTGTAAAGCTGGTTGTCTGGAGACCAGCTGAAGCCACAGACAGCAGAGACAATGACGATTGTTCCTCTGACAGCTTTTAGAGTGGGGATGTTAAATGTGAATAGAACCAGTGAAGAAAAGAGATGGGCACTGGTATTTGACAAGGAGGAAATGTATTGATGATCTCATCACTGTGCGCTTTTACAAGAAACACACAGTGATGAGAGTGAAGTGGAACTGAGTCATCACACCACAGCTAGTGGTGAAGTGGGCTTCCTGTTCTCCAAAGCTTTTAATCCATCACCTGAGAAGGTCAAGCAGGTCGTAAAGGGGAGGTGTCTTTAAGCCAAAACACAATTTCAGCAACACATCCTGTTTTTTCATGGATATTTATGCTTCTACAAACACTGGAGAGAAGAAGAACTTTCTAGAAAAAGTCCAAACCAGACTGAACTGCTGTGGCTCGGAGGAGTTTGTATTCTTGGGTGGGGATTTTAACTGTACTGAGAATGAGTCTGGAGTTTTTAGACTGTCTGTTCCCATCTGTTCTCATGGTCTGGGCAATCAATCTGGGCCCGATCACTGTTCACTGCCCCCTACTGGTGGCTGCTGTTCTCTCAGGCGGTGCCCCCCACTGCTTTCTTGATAGAGTTTGCTGCTTTTTCTTGTGGAACCTTTTACTGCTGTTGTTTTTGTGTGCGTTATTCATACTTGTCTTTTTTTCCTTTTAGCTTGTTTGATTTTGTGTTTTAATCCTGCTTCATGGTCATTCTGTGGCCCTTAAAAAGCTGTCTTCACCACTTGACCACCAGTGCAGTTATTTTATTGATTGTGGGATGGCCGATCGTTTTACTGCCCAAAGGGCTGAGCTTGCTTCCCATGTTTTATTTGCTTGTTACTCTTTATGTTTTTAGTTACTGCTGCCTCAGTTTGTGTTAAGAAATTATATTCACAGAGAAACAGAATGACAAATTGTGTTTCTCTGGTCTTTGAATATTCTTTCTTTTGTGCACATGAATATTTTCCACCAGCTCCCAACTAAACACTACTGGGCCAACTAAAATGAACAAAAGAATGGAAGCCATGTAGAATCGAGGGAAAGCTTCAGAAATTGAAATGACCATGTCTTGTCATTACCTGCTTATCCATCTTGGCTGCCACTCATTTAAATGAAAGTTTAAAATGTTAGATTTTATCCTCACCACCAACTCCCGATCCAACTAAATGTCAAAATGAGCAACAGAAGGGAAAGCCTCATAAAATAGAGGAAAAGCTTCAAAAATGGAAATGTCTTGTAGGTAGTTTTTTTTGTAATAAACAACCATGTAGCCTCACTACATTGGCACCGCTTGCCCTGCATGGACTCCCCAACAGGTCTTTGACATCAGGTCTCAGAGAGGTGGACCTCTCCTTATAGACTGTAAAAAAACCCAGCCTGCACACAGACAACAAGAAAATCTCATATAAAAACTGACTGAAAGTGATAAAAATGAAAGGACTGTGTGACAGAGCTCCCACTGCCAGGAACCAGCAAACTGAAGGGAAATGGACTGGACCCCCCCCCTAATGAAAGAACAGCTGACCTCCAATGGAGTCAACATGGTGCCATCACCTCCAATGCTTTCATCTGTTTTGAAGCCTGCTGTGTCAAACCAGAGTCCCTTCTGTCTCCCCCATGAGACAGTCCTTCATGTGTGTTTTTAAATTAGATTTCTATAATGCCCTTTTCAAGAGACTCAAAGCTTCACAATGGATCCATTATTCATTCCCTTCTCATTCATACTTGGTGATGGTAGACTACATGTGTGGCCACAGCTGCCTTGGGGCAGAACGATAGGCACCAATGGCCTCTCTGACCACCACTGGTACATTCATACAGATCCGTTCAAGTACATTCACACACCAGTGTGCCCCTCACTGGAGGCAAAGACGTTAAAGTGTCTTGCCCAAGGACACAATGACAGACGACTGGTGGAGTGGGACTGGAAAGGGACAATCCTACGGTCATTGGATGACCTGCTCTACCTCTCGAACCACTTCTGTTTCATTGAGGTTAAGGAACTTGCAGTTCTCTTCAGGCTTTTAGTGATTTTTTTTGTCTTGTTTTTTGCTTTGGGAAAGTTTTAATATCCTTCATAACGCAGGAAGAAACAGAACAAAAGAAGTGTAAGTTTATACAATTAATTTTTTTTTAAACTAAACTGTTACCAAAAAGAGCAAACTTGAGAACTAAGCAAGTCCAGAGGCAGCTTCAGTTGCTTGCTCAAATGTCAGATGTCGACAGATTAGAATTCAGTTTTTAATTAATGAAAGAAAAAAAGGATTTTGAAAATTAAAAAAAAAAATCAGATCACGACACAATATTTTTTGCTCTTGAGTTGAAGATCAACTTGATTTAGCATATTGGTTGAATGAACATTGCACTGATCTCTTCTTTTCCTTTGGGATTTTCCCTTCAGGGGTCACCACAGCCAATCAGTGTCCTCCATCTAACCCTGTCTTCTGCATCCTCTTCTCTCACACCAACTACCTTCATGTCCTCTTTCACTACATCCATAAACCTCCTCTTTGGTCTTCCTCTAGGCCTCCTGCCTGGTAGTTCAAAACTCAGCATCCTTCTACCAATATATTCACTATCTCTCCTCTGGACATGTCCAAACCATCTCAGTCTGGCCTCTCTGACTTTATCTCCAAAACCTCTAACATGTGCTGTCCCTCTGATGTACTCATTCCTGATCCTATCCTTCCTGGTCACTCCCAGAGAGAACCTCAGCATCTTCATCTCTGCTACCTCCAGCTCTGCCTCCTGTCTTTTCCTCAGTGACACTGTCTCTAGACCAAACAACATCGCTGGTCTCACCACAGTTTTGTACACCTTTCCTTTCATTTTAGCTGAAACTCTTCTATCACACATCACACCTGACACTTTCCTCCACCCGTTCCATCCTGCCTGGACACGCTTCTTCACCTCTTTTCCACACTCTCCAGTGCTCTGGACTGTTGACCCTAAGTACTTCAAATCCTCCACCTTCTTGATCTCTTCTCCCTGAAACCTCACTCTTCCACTTGGGTCCCTCTCATTCACACACATGTACTCTGTCTTACTGCGGCTAACCTTCATCCCTCTCCTTTCCAAGGCAAACCTCCACCTCTCTAGCTTCTCCTCCACCTCGTCCCTACTCTCACTGCAGATCACAATGTCATCTGCAAACATCACAGTCCATGGAGATTCCTGTCTAACCTCGTCTGTCAGCCTGTCCATCACCATAGCGAACAAGAAGGGGCTCAGAGCTGATCCCTGATGCAGTCCCACCTCCACCTTGAACTCCTCTGTCACACCTACAGCACACCTCACCACTGTCTTACAGTCCTCATACATGTCCTGCACCGCTCTAACATACTTCTCTGACACTCCAGACTTCCTCATACAATACCACAGTTCCTCTCTGGGCACCCTGTCATAAGCTTTCTCCAGATCTACAAAAACACAATGCAGCTCCCTCTGGCCTTCTCTGTACTTCTCTATCAACATCCTCAAAGCAAATACTGCATCTGTAGTACTCTTTTTTGGCATGAAACCATACTGCTGCTCACAAATGTTCACTTCTGCCCTTAGTCTAGCTTCCACTACTCTTTCCCATAACTTCATTGTATGGCTCATCAGCTTTATTCCTCTGTAGTTGCCACAACTCTGCACATCTCCCTTGTTCTTAAAAATGGGCACCAGCACACTTCTCCTCCATTCCTCAGGCATCTTCTCACTATCTAAGATCCTGTTGAACAACCCAGTCAGAAACTCTACTGCCACCTCTCCTAGACACTTCCAAACCTCTACAGGTATATCATCAGGACCGACTGCCTTTCCACTCTTCATCCTCTTCAGTGCTCTCCTCACTTCATCCTGGCTAATCTTTGCTACATCCTGGTCCACAACAGTCACCTCTTCTAGTCTTTGTTCTCTCTCATTTTCCACGTTCATCAACTCTTCAAAGTACTCTTTCCATCTTCCCATCACACTGCTGGCACCTGTCAATAGACTTCCATCCCTATCCTTAATCACCCTAATCTGCTGCACGTCCTTCCCATCTCTATCTCTCTGTCTTGCCAGCCTGTATAGATCAGTCTCTCTCTCCTTACTGTCCAACCGAGCATACAAGTCATCATAAGCTTCTTGTTTGGCCTTTGCTATCTCTACCTTCACCTTACACTGTATCTCCCTGTACTCCTGTCTACTCTCCTCAGTCCTCTCAGTGTCCCACTTCTTCTTAGCTAACCTCTTTCTCTGTATACACTCCTGTACCTCCTCATTCCACCACCAAGTCTCCTTATCTACTTTCCTTCCAGATGACACACCAAGTACTCTCCTACCTGTCTCCCTGATCACATTAGCTGTAGTTGTCCAGTCATCTGGAAGCACCTCCTGACCACCCAGAGCCTGACTTAACTCCTTCCTAAAGGTCATGCAACACTCTTCCTTTTTTAGCTTCCACCATTTCGTCTTCTGCTCTGCCTTTGCCCTCTTCATCTTCCTCACCACCAGAGTCATCCTACACACCACCATCCTATGCTGTTTGGCTACACTCTCGCCTATCACTACTTTACAGTCACTGATCTCCTTCAGGTTACATCGTCTACACAAGATGTAGTCTACCTGTGTGCTCCTACCACCACTCTTATAGGTCACCCTATGTTCCTGCCTCTTCTGGAAGAAAGTATTCACTACAGCCATTTCCATCCTTTTTGTAAAGTCAACTACCATCTGTCCTTCTGCGTTCCTCTCCTGGATACCAAACCTGCCCATCACTTCCTCATCACCTCTGTTACCTGCACCAACATGTCCATTGAAGTCTGCGCCAATGACAACTCTCTCACTTCTAGGTATGCTCTGCATCACTTCATCAAAGTCCAACCAGAATTTCTCCTTCTCCTCCAGCTCACATCCTACCTGTGGAGCATACCTACTAACAACACAACATTGCACTGATCTTTCTTTTTAAAATCTCATCATTTCAATGTCTTAACCACCTTAGCAGCACTTTAAATATATGAAACTGGACATTTCTGAATGTTTTAGATGTTTCTGAATGTTTTTGTTTTAGATGACTGCTCATGTGGTGGTTCTTCTTCTAAGTATTATTAGTGTTATTATTGTTAGCATGTGATAACTGACCTTGACTTTATTCAACCCTGAATGGGATGAATAAAGTAAATATATGGAAACAATTTGGATTTTAGAGCAATGCACCGCCACTTAAGAGTGAAAACAGTAGGAAATAGAAATCTGTTTTATGAACATAAAACAGACAATTTCTTGCCCTGACAGGAATGAAACTGGACGGAACAACATAATAAAAATGCTGACTTTGGCACATTTTAGGAAAAATGAAAGTTCCTATCAACATGGGTGCTTTTAGGTGTTTATTAAACTAGCGGGTCACCATAGGAGACCATAGTGCTACTCATCACAGAACTGCAGAACTGGACGAATGCCACTGACTACAGAGCAACAGACCAAAGTAAATACAGCAAACCAACTGTGGACAATGGGGTCTGTGTAATCTCATATCATTAATAGTCAATGAACATAATGCGCATGGCATTAATATTGATCCTAACAATAGCTTTGTCCTTCTACACATTTTACTGTGACACTGATGAACAAAATAATGTCGGTGTTGAATCAGCTTTTCCCTCAACAGCGTAAGCTTCCATTCAAACAGATAAAACGTGTTAAAAAAGTTTTTAAAAAATGTTAAAAAAGAGTATATTATATATCATTAACCACATCTACCTTCATATAGCCGTCTGCAGCCTCCTTTCTAATGTTTTATTTTTAGGCTATTTACGTAGGAGGCAGCACACTTGAAAATCAAAAGTAAGAGTATAATATTTCTTCTTTGTCTGCCCTTAATCTTGTGCTATTATATCCAACATAGATAGGAAATTGTCATGGTTTGGTTTGAATATTGTTAGTAACATACGAACATGCTAATATTAGCTCTTTGACCCCTGACCCATTTTGGCTGTTTTTTGGTCCCTTTGATATTTATTTCTATATACCACATTAAAAATGATTTAATATACCCATGCTTGGTGTGTTTATCTTCAGCACAACTTCAGCTATATGAAGAGATAGTTTTATTTATAACTTATTATATTGACATATTGGGGCAAAATAAACACAAACAGTCAATTCAAAAATGGAAAAATACCATTTTATTCCACATAAAACTAAGCAACTAAATGTACGTGAGAGTAGTATCCCAGCTTGTACGATAGTGACTGTATGGACAGAAGAGCACCTGCATCTGATTCGACCAATAAAAGACGCCGTTTGAACCTGTTGTCTTACATCAAATGTAAACCAGAAGACAGTTTCACATCTTTACTGTGGTGTAAAGATCCGCGCAGTGACAGACAGTTACGTCTGAAGATGGTGATCATCTGACACAAAAAGCCATTTAAATCCATGCACTCAACAATGGAGGGATTCGTTGGATGGTTGTGAATGAATTCAAACAACAACAGAGAAAATGGCCTCGATAGAGGAGATTGGCATGACGTAATTTAACTTTTTTGTTTCTCATGCTAATATTAACCTGGAATCATTTCCTCCTAAAGCTGCTGTTCTGCTTAATGATCTCAGTATTTAACCTGCCAACATGAATCTGATACGGCCTGATGTCGAACGAACAGCCTCATTAGAGCCAGTGATTAAGACTTAAACTGTGGTGTCAGAAGGCATCAGCTTCATGTTGCTACGGATGAACTCTGAAAGGTTACATCTCTGTGTAGTTTCAGTCCACCAAATAATTAGCAGGATGGTGTTCATGAAGCCTAGTGACTCTGAATACATATGGCGATGCTCTAAAATGATGACAGCGTCGATGGGTGACATATTGGTCTGGAGTGGAAGAATCATTTGACTCTCATAAGTTATACATGCATTTCAGTACGACAGAGAAGAGATCACTGGGTGCATATTTCATCACTCAAACGGTCTTCAGATGAATAGAACTGCTCCTGTGCAGTACTTGTGCAGTACTTGTGCAGTACTTGTGAACATGCAGAATGAGATCATCCATCAGGATAAGAAGGACAGTTTACAATCAAAGTTCAACCTGCTTCCAAATGTACTGAATGAGTTTACAGACTACTTCATCCTGTCCAGACCGGCTGAGGGAGAGGATGATCTGATCCAGGGTGTCATTTTCACTCAACTTTAAAATTAGAAATGCAAATTTATCCATTTTGTGAGTTGATGGTATTTTCTTTATGTCTGGTATCCAAGACATCTCGGAAATTATTGTATGTGTCAACAGTGAAGGCTGACTTGAATATACAGTATAACAGCTCCACGTCGAAGATGCGTTGATAAACATGCTGACAGGTGGATATTTATTCGTCTGTTTCTTCATGAGTCATAAAGTTTATATTTATTTATTTATTCATTTGTCATTCATTCATTCATGTAAAATATAGAAATCATTGTTCAGGTAGTAACGTAACCTAGAGGGAATATACGCTAGCATACAAGACATCACCATGTCTCACGTTGTGTTGCAGCTAAAGCTCGGCTAGCATCAGCTGGCTATTGTGTAGCTGGAGCTCTCCACGTTAGCATGTAGCGTTAGCTCCATAGAACAAGGTAGCTATTTATTCTGTTCATATGTTTGGTATGAAGTCTGATATTATTGCTTTATCATGGAATTTCCACGGGTTCCCGCTAGAGTGTGTGTGTGTGTGTGTGTGTGTGTGTGTGTGTGTGTGTGTGTGTGTGTGTGTGTGTGTGTGTGTGTGTGTGTGTGTGTGTGTGTGTATATATATATATATATATATATATATATATACAGCTGGGTAGTACAGTGGTTAAGTCAACTGACTTGAATGCAGGAGGTTGTGGGTTCGAATCCCAGTCGGGACAAACACTATCCAGTCAACTTACACAAACCAGGAGGGGCGTGGCCTGGAATGCAGGAGGGCGTGGTTTCGAACCCCTCACTGGACACTATCCAGTGAGGGTCCTTGGGCAAGACCCTTAATGCTATACCAGCCTACCTCAACAATGAGTGAACACAATACAGACAGAGTCATACCGGCTCGGACGTCGCCCGGGTTAACAAGGTCCGCGTCAGTTGCTAGGGAACCAGGGCAAGCTGACGAGAAATGGGTTACTGGAACAAGACACACATGGACAAGGGCGGAGAATACTGAGTTGTTGGAATGCTACTACACGAGTAACCCCAGAGCAAGGGGGTATATGGGGCGGATGTGGGACCAATGGATGCTTCGAAACCCACAATCAAGGCTAACAAAGAAACAGCTGTTAGCCCAGTGTTCCAACATCCGTAACCGAAAACTGCTATCACAACTAGAGATCGATGAAATACTACAACAATGCTACGGCAAGGGGGAGCCAGGACGCCAGGTCAGCGGGGGGATTTCACCATCCCCCCCACAATCCGAGATTGGGTACCAAGCCCCAAGAGACATAGAGAGCCTCAACACAAGAGCTGCTGTCCTGAGAAGGAAGATCGTGACCCAAATGGAAACCTGGAACCTCCGAAAAATACCGAAGCTAAGTTGTCAAGTACCTTCAGAGGATCTGCTAGTAGATGTGAATGCTGCGATAAGAACCATCCCCACAGGGAACATAACTGAGACCAACAAGCTGATTCACAGTACAGCAACAGTAATCCTTGAGATGCTGGGATATAAGATCAACACAGGGCATGACAAACAATACCCTTCATGGAAGAGACGGTTAGAGGCCAAGATAAAGGCGACACGGAGAGAAGTCAGCCAGCTAGCCGAGCTGCAGAAGGGGAATATGGTGAATAAAGGGGTACCCAGGAAATACAGCAAGCTCTCCATACCTGAAGCACTCGAAACTGCCAAACAGAGACTAACAGCTCACCAAGGAGATGGAGGCCAGGAGAATAAACAAGACCTCCAAGCCAATTGCCCAAGTTAACATCAAGTGCGGCATATACTATCACCTGAACCCCCTCAGTCACATCATCACAAAGAGTGGCTATGGATACCGATTCCGAAGCGGGACAACAATCAGCCACCTCCTCTACATGGATGACATCAAGCTGTATGCCAGGAATGAGCGGGAAATTGACTCATTGATCCACACCACCAGGATCTACAGCGACGACATAGGGATGTCATTCGGATTAGACAAATGTGGCCGGATAGTATCTAGAAGGGGCAAGATGATCAGAACTGAAGGGGTTGACCTACCAAGGGGCAGGATAGAAGACATCAAGGACAGCTACAAATACCTTGGAATCCCACAGGCTAATGGCAATCATGAGGAGGCCGCAAGGAAGTCATCCACAGCCAAATACTTCCAGAGAGTAAGGCAAGTCCTGAGAAGTCAGCTGAATGGCAAGAACAAGGTCCGAGCCATCAACATGTATGCACTCCCAGTCATCAGATACCCCGCTGGGATCATAAGCTGGCCAAAGGAGGAGATAGAAGCCACAGATATTAAGACTAGAAAGCTCCTCACCATGCATGGAGGGTTTCACCCCAAGTCCAGCACCCTGAGGCTGTACACTAAGTGGAAAGAGGGGGGCCGAGGACTAGTGAGCATCAGGGCCACTGTCCAGGATGAAACATCAAAGATCCAAGAGTACATCAGGAAGATGGCCCCAACAGACAAACTGCTTGGTGAATGCCTTAGACAGCAGAAACCTGAGGAGGAAGAGGAGGAGGAGGAGACAACATGGAGGGACAAGCCCCTACACGGCATGTACCACCATCAGATAGAGGAAGTGGCTGATATCAAGAAGACCTACCAATGGCTGAATAAAGCTGGACTGACAGACAGCACAGAGGCACTGATCATAGCAGCACAAGAACAGGCCCTAAATACAAGAGCAATAGAGGCCAATATCTACCACAGTAGATCTGACCCAAGGTGCAGGCTATGTAAAGAAGCCCCAGAGACAGTCCAGCATGTGGTAGCAGGGTGCAAGATGCTAGCTGGGTCAGCATACATGGAGAGGCACAACCAAGTAGCTGTGATAGTGTACAGGAACATCTGTACCCAGTATGGACTAGAAGTACCCAAATCCCAATGGGACATACCACCAAAGGTGGTTGAGAACAACAAGGCTAAGATCCTGTGGGACTTCAGCTTCCAAACAGCTGCTGGCTAACAAACCGGACATAGTGGTGGTGGACAAAGAGCAGAAGACAGCAGTGGTGATAGATGTGGTGATTCCAGCTGATGCCAACATCAGGAAGAAGGAACATGAAAAGATTGAGAAGTATCAAGGGTTAAAAGAGCAGCTGGAACACATGTGGAAGCTCAAGGTTAATGTGGTCCCCGTGGTAATAGGAGCACTTGGGGCAGTGACCCCCAAACTGGAAGAGTGGCTCCAGCAGATTCCTGGAACAACATCTGAAGCCTCAGTCCAGAAGAGCGCAGTCCTAGGAACAGCTAAGATACTGTGCAGAACCCTCAGACTCCCAGGGGTCTGGTAGAGGACCTGAGCTTGAGGATGACACACAGATACCACCCTACAAGGGTGAGAGGGACATATTTTTTTTTTTAGAGAGAGAGATAGATATAGAGTGTACAGTCTATTTACACACATAAATACTGTATATAGTCTTCTTCTTTTCCTTTTGGCTTTTCCCTTCAGGGGTCGCCACAGCGAATCAACCGCCTCCATCTAACCCTGTCTTCTCCATCCTCCTCTCTCACACCAACTACCTTCATGTCCTCCTTCACTACATCCATAAACCTCCTCTTTGGTCTTCCTCTAGGCCTCCTGCCTGGCAGTTCAAAACTCAGCATCCTTCTACCAATATATTCACTATCTCTCCTCTGGACAGGTCCAAACCATCTCAGTCTGGCCTCTCTGACTTTATCTCCAAAACCTCTAACATGTGCTGTCCCTCTGATGTACTCATTCCTGATCCTATCCTTCCTGGTCACTCCCAGAGAGAACCTCAGCATCTTCATCTCTGCTACCTCCAGCTCTGCCTCCTGTCTTTTCCTCAGTGACACTGTCTCTAGACCAAACAACATCGCTGGTCTCACCACAGTTTTGTACACCTTACCTTTCATTTTAGCTGAAACTCTTCAATCACACATCACACCTGACACTTTTCTCCACCCATTCCATCCTGCCTGGACACGCTTCTTCACCTCTTTTCCCCACTCTCCATTGCTCTGGACTGTTGACCCCAAGTACTTAAAATCCTCCACCTTCTTGATCTCTTCTCCCTGTAACCTCACTCTTCCACTTGGGTCCCTCTCATTCACACACATGTACTCTGTCTTACTGCGGCTAACCTTCATCCCTCTCCTTTCCAGGACAAACCTCCACCTCTCTAGCTTCTCCTCCACCTCGTCCCTACTCTCACTGCAGATCACAATGTCATCTGCAAACATCATAGTCCATGGAGATTCCTGTCTAACCTCGTCTGTCAGCCTGTCCATCACCATAGCGAACAAGAAGGGGCTCAGAGCTGATCCCTGATGCAGTCCCACCTCCACCTTGAACTCCTCTGTCACACCTACAGCACACCTCACCACTGTCTTACAGTCCTCATACATGTCCTGCACCGTTCTAACATACTTCTCTGACACTCCAGACTTCCTCATACAATACCACAGTTCCTCTCTGGGCACCCTGTCATAAGCTTTCTCCAGATCTACAAAAACACAATGCAGCTCCCTCTGGCCTTCTCTGTACTTCTCTATCAACATCCTCAAAGCAAATACTGCATCTGTAGTACTCTTTTTTGGCATGAAACCATACTGCTGCTCACAAATGTTCACTTCTGCCCTTAGTCTAGCTTCCACTACTCTTTCCCATAACTTCATTGTATGGCTCATCAGCTTTATTCCTCTGTAGTTGCCACAACTCTGCACATCTCCCTTGTTCTTAAAAATGGGCACCAGCACACTTCTCCTCCACTCCTCAGGCATCTTCTCACTATCTAAGATCCTGTTGAACAACCCAGTCAGAAACTCTACTGCCACCTCTCCTAGACACTTCCAAACCTCTACAGGTATATCATCAGGACCGACTGCCTTTCCACTCTTCATCCTCTTCAGTGCTCTCCTCACTTCATCCTGGCTAATCTTTGCTACATCCTGGTCCACAACAGTCACCTCTTCTAGTCTTTGTTCTCTCTCATTTTCCACGTTCATCAACTCCTCAAAGTACTCTTTCCATCTTCCCATCACACTGCTGGCACCTGTCAATAGACTTCCATCCCTATCCTTAATCACCCTAACCTGCTGCACGTCCTTCCCATCTCTATCTCTCTGTCTTGCCAGCCTGTATAGATCAGTCTCTCCCTCCTTACTGTCCAACCTAGCATACAAGTCATCATAAGCTTCTTGTTTGGCCTTTGCTACCTCTACCTTCACCTTACGCTGTATCTCCCTGTACTCCTGTCTACTCTCCTCAGTCCTCTCAGTGTCCCACTTCTTCTTAGCTAACCTCTAAATACTGTATATAGTATACAGTATATTTACATATATATACTATATTTACAGTTCTTATATAGCAGCTATTTACATAGGTAGCAGCACTCCTACGTGATAGAAAGACAAAGAGAGAAAGAGATTTTGATTTGATTTTGATTTTTAAAATCACGTTTACAAATAAGCCAATTTACAAAATAATCCCATTGACACAAAATTCAAAAATTGAAAAGATTTACAACAGTACTGTGTGTTTCCTGAACAAAGAAAATATCTAATATTTATCAAACAAAAAAAACCAAAACACAAATTTTAGAAAAAGCAGACGAAAGTCAAAAACAACTCATTGTTCTCTACAATAATGCTTCTTACTTTTGTCAGTTTCTTCAATCTAAAAACCTCTTTGCCTGTAGAAACTGGTTGATCATTTCCTTCTGGATTTAAAAAAAAAAAACTGACTCTATCCAAGAACCACGTTGAAGTCAGGAAAGACATTTTCTACTTTTGCCTTCGAACCTTTTGTGTCCTACGGGAATTTTTTTTATATTTTGTATATTTTTCTGTTATGGCTTCTTTAAAACTCTTGTCATTTTTGTTCTCAGAGCTATTTGTATCAGTCGGTGTCTCAGGTGTTTCTTTAGCAATTTTCTTCGCTTTATTCATTCTTGTGTTAGTGTGTTTTCTTTTAGGGGCTATCTTTAATAATTACTCATCTGTCACAATATCATCTTCTTCCTCCTTCTCCAGCTGAGACTCCACCATCCTGGAGAGAGAAAGAGAGGACACTTTGCCTCAGCACCTCAGGACATTGTTACAGTTTGTGACAGAGGGTGATTTTAATATTGTTAATACTGCATTTATAGAACAGTTTTTGTCCTCCTCCAGTGTCAGTTATGTCATCATTATGAGAACAAAGATAACCAAAGCAGTTGCGGTAGTTTCCAGTTTTGTTTGTTCTTGACACTAATGTGCTGGTGATAGTGACTTATTCATAAATAACACCATCACTCACACAGTCTAGAATATGGATTTGTTTGTATGTTTTATTTATTTTTAATCACACATGGATCAAAAGTATAACGGTTGTCTTTCTTTACACAATCAGAAAGAAAACATCATTTGTGAAATGACAAGGCTGGAGCAGCATATCAACATAACTGGGAATTGTGCCGTTGGCATGCTGAAGGTGAGACAGTCCATCACACAACTTATCAGGGTGATTAGAGCTCACCATTCAACAATGGTCAGTCCATGGCCATGTTGTGTAGTGACGAGCAACAATGACAGTCCATATATTCCCTGAATGACAAACTGCAACGAGGAAGAACCAGGATACACACATGTCTTCCCAATACACCTCAGAAACTGTTTTGGGTCATCGCTATAGTAACATAGACCAATGTAGGCCTCTCAATGCTAAAACAATGAGGAGCTGTCTAATCCGTGAACAACATTCAGCCAGAGAACCTTATACTGTTGCTGTGCTGTCCGGACACGATTGCCAGGCTTCTGTCAGCCCAGTTTGTGAAGGAGAATGACATCATAGTTGTGGACTGGAGAGCAATGAGTCTTGAGCTACAGCTCAAAAATACGGTGGAGTTAGTTGATTGACAGCGACAGCAGAAACATCAGCAATAAGTACGGGCAGCTCTGTCTGGAGAGTGGACCAGCTTCATTGACACTATCATATTTGTTCGATGTGGTTGAAAAGTGTAAAAAAACAACAAAGGCGCCCGTTTTGTTACCTCCTTTAACACTACATGATTTTTATTAAAATGTCTTCCTCAGATGTATCCCTGAACTCAAATTCTGAGTGACCAAAAGATAATTAATGACTGCCATAAATTCCTTACCAGAAGGCCATTCCACAAACATTCCATGAGTCAAAATATCTTGGCTATCCATCCCAAAATACAAAATATAACCCATGTAATGCCTTTGATTTAAAAAAAAAATATGAATGATGATGAAACAACTCCTCCGTGGTCAACTCATGGTAACCTAAAGACAGCTTTAGACAAAACTGACAAATGGAACCCAAGAGCACAACTGGGAAGCAGAATCAAGAAATATGATTAACTTGAAACCAGAATTAAATCACCAGCTAACGCTTTGATCTATGGTCTTACACTGGCCTTCTCCCTCGTCTTTCTATCTTATCCGGTTCCTGAGTGTACAAAAGTTGAAATTTGACCTTGACCTAGTTTTCTCAAGGTCAAGCTCATCATCTCATTTTCATCCCCTTTGCTGCCTGAGTAATGTGCTTTTTGTTTCATCTTTCCATCTGCAACGGTTGTGAAGATATTTGGTGGACTAATGGACAAACGGACAAAAGGACGGATGGACGGACGAACACACAAACACTGACAATTACAATAAGTCACCACTTTGAAGCGGGATGTCGTGATGAACACCAACAATCTGGATTTAGGGCTGACAAGAACATATGTAGGATTGGGACTGACTGGGAGATGGGTTCTAAGTGTCTGAGGCAACGCAAGTGAAGGAGATGAATTGAATTGAGTGCAGGCTCTGATATGACACGGGATTTAAATGCAGGAAAAAAACTAAGAAAAGAAACTTAAGTTTTAGCAGGAGTCATGACATATCTGCCACTCTCTGTCTCCCTCTCTTTTTCTTGACCTGTCTCTATCCCCAATATATATGTCTCTGTCCACCGGTCAAGGCAGATGACCGCCCTCCAGAGTCTGGGTCCTGCCACAAGTTTCTTCCTCAATGAAGGAGTTTTTCCCCGCCATTGTCACTCATGCTAGCTCTGGGGGTTCTGTTGGGTTCTAAAGGATGGTGGTGCGTGCACACGCAGCGGCTCCTCTCGCTCCCGCTAGAGCAGTTCTTTTGTGTGTTTTTTTACTGCCGGTGCGTATGAGAGGACCGTAATTTCATTTGTGCTGTACGTCATGCATATATGGTACATTTGACAATAAAGTTGATTATGACTATGACTATGAAAGAAACCCAACAGAAACCAATAAAGCCCTGCAGAGCAACCATAAGCAACAGTGGTGGGAAAAACTCCCTCATTGAGGAGGAAACTTCAGGTAGGCCTCAGACTCTGGAGGGCAGCCATCCACCTTGACCGGTTGGGTGGAAAAGAAATGTGACAATGATGGGGACAGAACAAGGAAGAGAGAGAGAGGCAGAGTGGCAGATAGGGCAGATAGAGTCGGTGTCTGGAGTTTAGACCCAGCTGCTGAGGTGGGGGTGTGGTGCAGGGACATTCAGGCTACATTCAGTGACTCCTAGTTTGTTGTCTTCAAGACCTTTCATCCACCTTTCAAGGAGAAGTACATAGACAGCGGTAGTTACTTGTGTCAGAAAAAATGAAGATTGATTTTTAAAAACAAGTTTATTCATAAAAGCTAAATTACAAGATAATCACGTTAACAAAAAATCCAAACGAGATTCACACAAAAAGGAATTAACATCTCAAAAACAAACAATGGTAGGATTTTCAACAGTACTGTGTGTTTCCTGAACAAAGACATTTTCTAAAAATAAAAGAGAGATAACAAAAGCTCTAAAAGCAACTGATGTAACTCCCTTTAACAGGAGTGAGAAAAAGACCCCCAACAGTCCAGGCCTATAGCAGCTTATCCAAAGGAATATACTGTATGTTTATCCTATTTATGATCGTGGTCAAAGAGGAAGGTTTTAATCAGGGCTTTGAACCGGTTCATGGAACGAAACCGAAAACCGGAAACTTTTGGTATTTTGGCAGGAACGAAAATGAAACCGAAAACTTTATATTTTTTAATGTTCCGGAACAGAATCGGAACAGAAAATAATTGTAAACCGGTTAATACCGGGGTATTTTTTTGTTCTTGAAAAAAATATTTGACCTTGTGTTTCACTTCCTGTCATTCACTGGATGAGAGCAGAGAGAAGTAGCGTCTATCAGCAGCAGTTAGGAAAAGGGAAGTCTCCCAGTCAGTTTAATCATACCAGGTAAACACTGCAGTAAGTCAATCTGACAAATGTCTGATTTAGACATGAACTCATTGGATGCAGTCATTTTCAGAGCAGTATGTTCCAGCGCTTTGTAGCATTGTTGACCTATGGGAGAAGAACAATGAAGATCTGTTGTTCATCAATAAATGACATGGTGGAAGCTATTCTTGTCTTATGTCATGTAGTGTCTAAGTAGGAGGCATAAGCCTTAACTCCAGTGATATAACTGTCATAAAGCAGAGGTGTAGTGCTGTGGTACTGTTTACTGTAGGGTAGGGATATATCTATAATTATAGTATATAGTATATAAACTAACTGCTTTAGTAGCCAATTTTAAAGTCCTTAAGTTACAGTATTTTGCGCTCCATTCAGCTCATTGTATAAAGAGGCTCAGTCTAAATAACGGAGTTTATTTCTGTACTTTAACCGGACACACGGCGCTCATTATTGTTTGGTACATGTTAGCTAACGGAAGCTAAAAGGTGGCTGTGGTTGAACTGTGTTGTTCTACGTATTTAAATTAAAAAAATACACCGACATTATTTTTAAATATGTTTTTACCTATTTTTTTATAAACCTGTACTAAATCCTTCCAAGTCCTCATCTTCGGTCTCCATTGAACAGCTCGGTGATTTCTCTATCGCTGACGTCACGTTTCCGGGTGTCTGTCCGGTAATGATGCCGGCTTCAGCGAAACATCGGACAAAAGTCGAAGCAGACACGTTAGTCCAGGATCCCCAATCCACCACATATTGTGGGGGGGTAACTCTCTCGGCACTGCCCCCCAGTCCTGGTAAACGTGTGTTCACGTCTCTCATCCATCGCTCCACGACCCACGCAGCTTCACGTTAAAGGCTCTGTTCACACCGATGTCCAGCGGGGGGAGTTCTTTTGTTAATCCTCCAGGATGATGACAAGCTCCCAATTCAGCTGCTTGACGTGTGGGGGGGGGGCATGGGGTCACAGATCAAGAGAGATGGCGAAGCGTGAAAAAAGCCCCCCGGTCTCTTTACGTGAACCGGAACAACCGGAACTGATATCCTGGAGTTTACATGTTGTGTCGTAAGCGTGTCTCTTCGCTGACGTCATTGTCGGGGGTCTTCAGCCAAACAAATGTGGTTAACAGCATACCTGCGGTACAGTACCGGCATTACCCTATACCGGTACCTACCGGAGGTGTGCCGGACGGAGCCTCGCGTCATGTTCTCTGATTGGTCCATCGCTGCCGGCGTACGTAGTGACGTAATACGTCCTATGTCGGTGGACAATGGCCGATCTGGCGGATCGCTGACTAAAGTCACACAAAAACATTTTCATAGATTTTGTAACTCAGTGAACACATAAGACGCTTCATGTTAAAAGGAGCAGCGTTGATTTTTGAGGAATTTTAAGGCTTTTAATCGCGTCTTATGGTGCGCAAAATACGGCAGCTACATATTTATATTTACAAGGAACGTTATTAACGGTTCTGGAACTTTATTTTTTGTTCTAACCGGTTCAGGAACGTCAGTTTATGGGTGGAACGCAAAACTGGAAACATTATAATTCCGTTTCTGGAATGAACCGATTGGCAAAGAATTCTGGTTCAAAGCCCTGATTTTAATCATTCCAGAGTGAAGGAGGCCGACAGCTGAAACTTCTACGTCCTTGCAGACCTGAAGGGTTACCAAAAATCCTGAATCCTCAGAGTGAAGAGCCCTAAGAGGGTGATACAATTACCAAGAAATCTTCAACGTAAGATGGAGCATATAGCCTTAATATGTGATCAGAAGGATCTTAAATTTAATCTTATTTTATAGATTTTGTTCTCTCTCATATCTAACAACCATTCATGACACGGTCTGATTGTAAGTTACTCATCCTTTGAGTCACTTTTAGCCATGTTGTAAAGACTGCGTTCAGATCTGATTTTGGATGGTCAATATCAGTCTGTTGCATAATTTCAACGGACTATAAGAAGTGGAATGAAAGAAAGTAAATCCAGCCTCACTGCAAGAAGAAACTAGAAAGTAAGAAAATGTGTTACTGTAATAATATGTGAAAACACTAATGGTTTGTTTCAAATGCATTAATTCAGGGCCCACTCTTACCGTCACAGCATGAAAGCCTGTGCATATTACCAAACAGAAATTCTCATCAAGATTAATATATAATAAATCTGTCCAATCTACGTGGGAGTCAAAATGAACTGTGTGTGTGTGCAAATGTTGGAAGTCAAAAGCACCTTTAAGGATGGTTCATGCATGTTGGGAGAGATGTCATGATTAAAAAGAGATGTTTATGAGGGTACTGCATGTGTGTGTGTGTGTGTGTGTGTGTGTGTGTGTGTGTGTGTGTGTGTGTGTGTGTGTGTGTGTGTGTGCCATATGTGATTGTTTGATGTCAAGAAGACCTGAGAGGTTCACTGATTAGACAGACAATGAGATCATTTGAGTGGACATTAGAGCCCAGAAAGAAAAGCCAGTTACTGGTGTATGTTTGTAAAGCCTAAAAACAAGACTTTATGTGCATTTTGTTCAAATCATTTTTGAATAAATTAACATTTTTAAAGCTCAACAACCAAAGAGGGCTGTCGACATCTGCTGCAATAATACACATGACCCATTTGCCCCCTTGTGTCTACATATTACCCTCTAGAGCCTTGAAAGCTCTTCTTTGTCACAAAGTATTTTCAAAGCTTCCCATCTCATATTGACCCCCCCCCCCTTGTCCCAAATTTCCTTTGGGATCATTTAAATATCAGTCTGTCCATCCCTCTATCCATCCATCCATCCATCCATCCATCCATCCATCCATCCATCCATCCATCCATCCATCCATCTACGATTGATCCTGGTGTGTATCTGACTTCATTTATTTATGCCAGGTGATATTTATATATTCATTTTTATTGTCAATCCCTGTGTGGATGGCACGAAACAAAATGCTCAAATCAAATAAGATGCAGGAGAACATGCACCTCATAGTTCATTACCAAGTGAACAAAACTGGTGAAGGGGAGACGTTCTTGAACAGGGAAGAGGGCAGTAACAGTGGGGACATTCAGACCACTGGAGCTACTGGGGATTCGCTGCACAGCTACGATATCGTCCCACCCAGCACAGCTGAAATTGTGAAGCATAATCAAATCTTCAACAGCATGGGAGCACCTCAACGCACAGAGGTTTAGACTCAGTGTAATGGATGGTAGGGCACTAAATCTCCTTTAATATCTGATGGTGTCTGGCCATTTATTGTTCTTTCATTTTGACAGTCAAAACATTGTGTGTGAAGTGGAGACCTAATAGACCGATCATTGCAACCTGATACGAAGCAGTTACAATAATCAATGCTGCAAAAAGCAGAAAACTGGTTCATAGTTTTTGCACTACCAAAAGCATGAACACATTTTCTGCATAAGTTTGAGTCAGAAAGTGTCTAATTTTTGCAACACTACAGGAATGAAAAACAACTGATCTTGTGATTTGTTTATTTGGGAGTCAAAGGACGGATCTCGATAAAGGATCACTACCACAAGTCTTACACTGTTACTATGGATTAATGGGATGTCATCAAGACTCACAATGCCATTCAATAACTTATTTATGAGGTAAGTAGGGCCAAGGACAATAATTTCTTTTGTGCAAATTGAGCACCACATTTCATAGTCTATAAGAAAGTTGCGTTTTCAAAAAGTTCCGGCATCGTGTGGGCGGGGCCTTAGAAAGAAGTCAACACGTTTGTGTTTTTTCCTTGGTTGCTGAGACTTACTGATTAAAGTACTACAAAATACTGCAGTACAAAATTATCTAAAAACAGTCAATCTCGATTTTATTTCTATAGCTGTCAGTGACGTGTGGTGAGGTTCACGGAGGTAAGAGCCAGACAAAGCGGCGTATTTGCCCCTCTTTCTTGCAAAAAAAGCCATATTAAAAACCTGACATTAAAACTGGTTCATTTCATTACTCAGTGTGAACAGAGCAGATTATTTCCTGATCTGAAGTTCGAAGCAGATATTTAAGCTCCGACGTTCGTCTTCGTCTATTAATATTGTAATAATATTTATTAATATTATTAAAATTAATATTGTTTCGATCGGTAGTCCAGTCAGAGGTGAGGTGCAGCTATTTGCTGCTGTGTGTCCTAAACAATTTTTAACCAGTTTTTAATGTCAGACTGCTAATTTACTGGAAAATGCGACGCTGTTTTACTCCTAGAACTGACTTTAACGTCGGTGTCTCACCGCCGTGAATCTCACCGCACGTCGCTGCAGACAGAACACACAAGCCTGAATGTAACCCCCCCCGTAACTGTAGTTTCAGGTATCAACTACATTTGTATATCACTTGCAGCACACCAGACACCTTTGTCTAGCAGTGACTCTGTTCTTGAAATTTCAGAAAAGGCTGTAAGTTCAGCTTTGAGGGTCTTTCCTTCACCTTTGTTCCAGTTTCTCCGTGTGTTTCCACTGATTAACAGAAT
This sequence comes from Antennarius maculatus, assembly GCA_013358685.1. Taxonomy (NCBI): domain Eukaryota; kingdom Metazoa; phylum Chordata; class Actinopteri; order Lophiiformes; family Antennariidae; genus Antennarius; species Antennarius maculatus. The sequence goes on from CM023614.1 coordinate 959,604, forward strand.
GAACCGTCACTAGATTCCAGATGACAGCACAACAGCATTTTTTAGACCAATTCAGTTTAAAGTGGGTTATTTCCGACGCCAAATAGTTAGGAAATACTGAGATCAGTCAGTCAGTCAAACTATTAACAGAATTGTTGAAAGTTCCTTATGTTTTTCGACGTGATCGTAGACGGTCACCGGTGCTGCTCTGCAGTCATACAGCAGCTCAGTGAGAGGTGGGACTTGGGCGACGCCCTTGACTACCGTTGTTAGGGGGCGTAGTACGGCCACAGTGCCTTGTGAGGGAGCCCCCTGGTGGCGGAGTGCGGCATGACTGCCGGCATGACTGCTACTTTTTTTCAGCGAACTTGTTTTTCACCAATACTGATATTAATATTAATCCATATATGAGGCGCATCGGATTATAAGGCGCACTGTGGGTTTATGAGAAAATTATAGGCTTTCAGGTGCGGAAAATACTGTGATTGCTCTGTACAATTGTGTGCAGGCTGGTTTTTTTTATATCGATAGAATCTGCACCAGGAATTGATGCCCTGCCATCCACGGACTGGATGCCACGTGGGAGGTGTACACTGAAAGCTCAGAATGCAAAGGCCACCTGGTTCCTAGGAGGGTGGTAGGACAAAAAAGGATTCCAGAACTTTCTTTTTTTTTACTGAGATCTCAGATTTTCCTTTTTTTAATTTTGTTACTTTTTTTGAGTCAGATCTGACATACGAACAAACTGAAAAAACTATAGACATGAAACAAACGGAAGAACATTGAAAAACCAAAGTGGAACGGAAAAAAAAAAAAAAAAAAACGAGCACCAAACTGAAATGGACGGTGGTGACCCGTACTCTTAAGGACACTTAAAGGGACTGTGTCAAAGAAAATTTTTGTTCATTATTTTGTTCATGTTTTTTTGGGAAATTGAAAATGTTCAGATTGTTTTTGTCAAATACATTTAAATATTAGTTTTGAGGACATGAAGGTAGTTGGTGTGAGAGAAGAGGATGCAGAAGACAGGGTTAGATGGAGGACACTGATTGGCTGTGGAGACCCCTGAAGGGAAAAGCCCAAAGGAGAAGAAGAAGAAGAAGAGGAAGATATTTAAATTTTAGTTTTCTTAATTTCTTGTCAGTGTGTCCTTAGGATTGGAGGCTTCAACTTTCCACTCACCACTACCAGTCTCCTTACGGACCTAGTAGAACCCAAATTGAGTAGATTGAGACACGTTGGAGTTCATAGATCAGATTACTAGATATTTGAACTTCTATCCTGTCTATTTAGTTAAAAGGATGACATACACATAAAAACCACATCCATTTTTCTGCTTTGTGGGTCAACAGAAAACATCACTTAGAAAAAAACTAACATATTTCCATTATCAAATTTACTCATTGCAAGTGTTCCCGTGATATCTCACACATCATTGGGCCCTATCTACATGTATAGTTCTCCTGGTACTTCACTTGGGGGATGCCCGCAAAACACTTACTTTGTGTTTAGTGGAGAATAATTTGTCAGAACCTCTATCTTCTCCCAATTGTTGAGCAAAGCAATCTGGGATGGTAAAGTAATCCTTTAACAGCAACAGTTTCTCAAGTCATTGGGGGCCCATTATCTCTTGTGGGGGTAAATCTACACTGAATGGTATAGTCAGGTTAACTGATAAGGGGTTTTGTTTTTTTTATTTGTTACTGTCCCTTCCTTTGCTGCAGTGAAACGCAGCTGTCTAATTATCATGAATACAATTTTTGAAAATTTGTTCCTTCCCACATCAGCAACACTTCTCTGCAAAGCAGCACATATTAAAAAAAATGAGTGAGTCCAAGCATGCTGCATACATTACTAGGCAAATGGGGAGAAGTATAAAAGAAAGGAGACGTAAAGGCTGTCAGGCAGACGGAGAGGTCAGTTCCAAAGAGAGGAGGACAGGAAAGGTCGGGACGAAAGACTGAAACAATGGAAGAAAGCACGAGAAGAAAAAAGAGGTCCATGGGAGACAGCAAGTAAATGAGCAAGTGAAGAAAAAACGACGGGGAGTAAAAAAAGAAGGATATGAAGAAGGAAGGTCAGTGATGAAGAGGAAGAGGAAGACTCTCTTTACACAGGAGTTGAAATGAGGCTTTCTGGTCATTATGAGGGGTTTGATTATCTCCTGCCAGGAATAAGTTACTATTATTGTGTTTAGGAATTATAATTGAAAATAATGGTTCATCTAGGCTCATAGCTCCAATTTGGCACCTGCAAATAATTATTTTAATACACTACCAGTCAAAGTTTGGAAAACCACTGTTTTTTCTTTATATTTGTTACCTTCTACATTGTAGATACAAACTGAAAAACTTTGAATCAAGATATATCAAATCAGGTATTATGAACTCTGCACAGGTTTTATATTTTAACTCTTTAACATTATCGAGGACCGCCCCGATAACGGTAATCCAAGGGTAATCTCAATAGCAACGGCTGTAGTACAGAAGCAGACACCTTTACATCAATGTTTCAAAGGAGACTGAGTGAATCAGGGATTTTTGTTCAAATAGTAGATAAGAAATCACTACGCATGGAAAGGCAACAAGCAGAGGACATTTATTTGGGCCAAGAATACAAGGAATGGACATTAGACCAGTGGAAACCTGTGCTGTGGTCAAATTGAAGGCGCACTGAACCAGCATGTCTACTCCAGCATCCAGTGACCCCAGCACACCTCCAGGCTGTGTGAGGGCTGTGCCAGACGATCTGACCTCCACAGTCACCTGACCTAAAGCCAGTGGAGGTGGTTTGGAATAAGTTGGACCATAGAGTGAAGGCAGAAGGTCCAAAAAGTGCTCAGCACCTCTGGAACACCTTTAGGACTGTTGGAAAACCTTTTGAGGTGGTAACCTCATGAAATTCATTCAGAGAAAACCAAGAGTGTCCAAAGCAGTAATGAAAGAATCTGTAATAGAAAAATGTTTCTTAATCATTTCATATTTTTTCTCCCATACACATTCATTTGTGGTTTTGAGGCCTTTTGAGGCCAGTGAGGATCTACAATGCAAATAGTTATGAACATTTAAAAAAACAAGTTAAATAAGAATGTGTGCACAAACGTTTGACCGGTAGTGGATGCTTCACTTTTTGTTTTAAGTGAGGAAACTGCCTCATCTTTATTCCTTCATGCTGTTGCTGGTGTTGTGGTAAAAGTGTAGTTCTTACCGACTGATCAACACCTGCCCACCTGATGTGCAGATTACTGAGCTCTTCTTTTGCGCTTGAGAAGACACCAGAACTATTCAACATCAAAAATGTTAAAAATGAAATTGGGTGAATTCTACAAAAGGAATTATAACATGTAAATGTTCTTAATGTTGTTGATATTATTCTTATTTTCTTGTCTGACCAGATAGATACATTTTATTAATCCCAAAATGGGAAATTCATAAATTCTATTGGGTGTGAAAAAGTCACACTTGTTACAGATTGGTGTAAGAAGAGTAACCCTTTGATGACCAGAGGCGGCTGTGAAACCAGGTGAGAAGAACTGGTGTGATGAAAAGGGTGGAACTTAAACCAGGCGAGGAGAGAGAGCAGGTAGAAAAGCACAGCGACTCGGCGTTGAGGGATAGCCTGACAACATTATGGTTACTGTTACTTAAAAAAGTCCAATACCTGTACTTAATTTTAACTTAGTAAAACTCAAGGTGAAATCACGTCTCCGAAAAGTGATATTTTGTTCATATTTTGTTCAATCCTTTGCATTCCATTGAAGTAATTTCAAACCAAAAGTTATCACCCATAACTTTTATCCTTGATCTGCAGCTTAATGTTTTCAAAGACACAGCAGTGATTCTACATAAAAAAAAAAAAAAAAAAATCACAACTTCAGACGTACGAAGAGAAAAAGCTTCCACATCTAGGACTATACAAATGAGGCTTTGTGGTGAAAATTGGAAATCTGAGTAACATATTTGGTTGGCAAATATAAGTAGACCATAAATGATAGATTGTTAATCTCTTTAATGAGTCACACAGCTGTTCCAGATCAAAGCGCCCCTCTAATCCCTGTTCCAGGCTGAGGTGTACCTACACATCACCAGAGCACAGCTCTCTGGCTGGTGTTCAAAGGGGAGCCTGGTGACGACGGCCTGCCTCTGGTCTTCAGGTCCATGTCTGACAACATGCTTTAACAGGAGTTATATGAAGATGACATGTTCCTACCACCCCCGCAAAACGCTGAACAACATATGCATCAGAACATGATATATGCTCTGTTCTTTTCATGAGCCTGCCTGATATTATGTTGGATGTACAGTATTTTCTGCACAATAAAGTGCACCTAAAAAAACCGACAAAAAAACCCGACACTTGTAATCCAGTGTGCTTTATATATGAAAAACAGATTTAAAATAGGCCGTTCATTGAAGGTGCGCCTTATATACCTTGTAGACTCAGTTTAAAGATACAATTTCCCAACTAAAAAATTAGTTCCTGACAAATACACTATTTTTTTCATTTAACATTTTAACTCCTGCTGAACAACTCTGTTCTAATTTTGATTTGAATATTAAACTTTTTTTTTCTTTTTTAATTGGTGTCTTTAAAAGTGAAAAAAACCCACAAACAGAAAACCCACAGAGAAGACCAGAGAGAAAACACCGACAGATGAATCTGAACATCACTTTGAACTTTCCACTGTCTTTGTCGATAATGACAGAAAACTTTAATTTATCATAATGTTTTAATGTCATGAAAAGGAACAAATACACTTATACAGTATGTTCATAACACAACATAAAGCACATTAGGAGTTTAAACATCTACCTACACCTCCTCGCTGTGCTGCCCTCACAGATCTTCCTTGCCCTGATTCCAACTGTTCTCCCACCCACTGCAACAGCCGTCTTGACTCTGGGGCGTCTTCCATGAATATTTTCATCCTCCCCACCTCGGCACAGGGTCTCCAGAGCTTGGAGCGGTGACAGGGGTCCCTGAGGCTGAGCGCCCACAGATGGACGGGGGCGGCTGTGTGCGCCTGCATATGTACTGATCTCAGTCTGATTTAGCAGCTCTTTCATCCCTCTGTCTTTGGTTGATAATCTATTTAATTGACAATCCCATTTTCTCCCAGGAAACTTGCTTTTCTCTCTTAATTCTAGATGTAATATTTTTGGAAACAAGCTGCCTTACCCCCTGTGGGCTGTGTCTAAAGCGCATTACATGTCTTTTACTTTGGGCACAGTGCACTGTGTGTGTCCTTGTTATGGACATCAGTCTGTAGTCATATAGACAGGAGTAATCATAATCATTTAAGTATCAACACAACAGAGTTTAACCCTGAATGAAGCAGAGGTGCAGGTAACTAACAGCATTTCACAAGTAATGAATGTAGGAGCTGTCGAGGTTCTGCAACGACAGCTGCATTTATCGTTCATCAGTTTCACCAGGACAATCTGTCTAAAGTCAAATCTGTGCCTATTGAGAAAAGTCACATATGTTTATGACATAAAATTAGCTGTCGAAGGGCAAAAAGTCAGCTTTATTTTGCCCAATGTTGATCTGCTGAAAAACAGCAGGGCTATAACTACGTAATGACCTGTGGTCATTTGGTTTTTATAGCCAGACATCAACATCAGCATATTGGCTAGCCTTCATTTGCATACAATAATCCATCAACAACCATCACTGGGGGCTGCAGTTTCATCTTATACATATAAAACCCCACTGATAGTCGGAAGCCATTTCTTTGGTTAATAGCATCTAGTGCTATAAAGGCTAATGTTCACAATAAAAGGCAGCACGCGAAGCTGGGAAGTGATGTTAGCATGCATCCTTCAATCCACTCACGAATGGTGAACACTACTAAGGACTGGTACTGAAGTCTGCTCCTGTCTTTAGAATCTACACCTCCTAGTTTCATATTTATATATCTCTTTCTATTTATCTGTCAAGTGAAGTTTGATTCCATTTTAATCCTCCCAGTTTTGCTTGTTAGCTTGCATGCTAATTTCAGCCATCGGCGCCATGGGCTGAACATTTAGAAACTATGAAGAACAATTTGTTGCAGTCCTGAAATGAACATCACAGGGCAACATACGCTTCTTACAATCAGAATGAGATGACAGAATAATCAAATAAGCAAATATAGGAAATTAACACCTTACTACAATCTAATATGTAGTGTAGATAGTAAACTACTGCTGTGTCTTAAATTAGTGGAAGCAATCTAGAGTTATCTTAGACTGAACATTGCCTTAGTGTGCAGTGCAGCTCACTACAAATGAATGGCTTAATGCTATCCCCATTTCATATACTGTATATTTATGCATTGATTGTTATCCAACCCTCAGCTGATATTTTCACAAACTTGAAAGAGTCATTCCATATTCAACTTTTTGTGGGTCTTTTGAAGTGTGCAATCTCTGTACTCACTGATAGGAATGTGAATATATGAAACTAACAGTGTGAGAGCCATTTAAGAAAATACCACGGTATGGCAGCATGACATGGTATTTCATTAGAATTACAGTTATTAGTGTTTTTATTTGAAGTATTATTGATCATGAGAATAAGCGTAGTTACAATGTCTCCATGGAGGAATATTTTTTTTCCTGTTAAACAATGATTTATATTGTTATAATTAAACAGTAACACCCGCGACTTCATGACACCTCATCGCGTTTGCTGGGCTGTCACGTGATACCGTACTAGCGTTCTATTGGCTGATGACATCCGGAAATGCCCACTGAGACACAGAAGTGCTTTAAACAGTCTATCAGAGTGTGGCAAAATGTAACACAGATAGAAGGTGGTTTAGTATCAGTATGGGGAGGGTTCAGAAACGTTTAAATTACCATACATATAAGATAAATAGTTTGTCGCTCTATCGCGGAATTTGCGAATTGCGAGTGGTTCCTGGAACACATTAACCTCGAGGTATGAGGGCGCATTATATAATTAAAAGGTGTCGCTTTGAAAATAAATGAAATAATGTTTTAATTATTCTGTATGAAAACAAATTTAAAAATGAAAATTAACTAGCAAGAAAGCAGTGGGCAACCGATGACCTCATGAGGAGAGTTGACGATCTTCTGCAGAGCTGGCTTGTCTACAGCTGAGTACCCAGTGCACCATTCTGCAGTTATTTGTAGGCTCTGTAGCTGGACCCCACCCCTGTGGTCTGACTCATGGCCTCCTGAGATGAGCCCCACCACGGTGGTGTCATCTGCAAATTTGATGACATTGTTGGTGGGGTGGGACAGAGTCCAGTCATTGTTGTTCAGGGTAGAGTAATGCGCTCAGCGTGAAGCCTCGATGAGAGTTAGTGTTACGTGTGAGGGAGGAGGAGAAGTGGAAGCCAGGTTTCACAGATGGTCGCCAGTTGGTGAGCAAGTTCTTCATCCATGCACAAGTGGGTGGAGGGAGGTTTGAGTCCAACAGTTTTCTGACCAGGATATCGGGGATGATGCTATTTAATGTTCTGCTGTAGACTAGTTTAGAAACCAACTAAGTGACACAGCACCTACACAGCACAATACATTTCACGACCAGCATGGCACATGACTCAGGCAGCAAAGGGGATGGAAATGAGATGATGACCTTGACCTTGAGAAAACGAGGTGAAGGTCAAATTTAATTTTTATACACTCAGCAACCAGATATGATAGAAAGACAAGGGAGAAGGCCAGTGTGGGTAAGACCATAGATCAAAGATAGTGGTTTGGTCAGTGACAGTAGGTCAGCGCACTGGCTTTGATCTTTGACCTATGCAAGTAGGCAGTGACGTGCGGTCAGGGGAGGCAGCTGAGGTATGGCCTCACCTAACATCATAAAAGACAAAAATGGAAAATGGACGAAATAAATTAAGTACTTATTTTTCTCCAGTGATGTGTATCACAAACTTATTTTCTGTTTAACGTCACCAATTTTAGTTTTTTTTTACTCAAAATTGCCGACTATTCACATTTACCTCTGAAACACTGATCAGAGACCTGTGGTGAGTCATTGATCACCATGGATTGATCAATGACTCCACTAGCTGTGCTGGTAGCTAAACAGTGAGACCGTAATGCTAACTCTCTATATGTCGCTATTAAAATGTTCAAACGCGTTTGCTCTATGAACTAAATTCCCATTATTTAGATAATGTATATAATGCACAGGGTTTTTTGTCAACAACTGTATGTGTGTAACGTCTTTCTGGAGTTCAGCGGTCCTGAAACCGCTGGGAAAAGACATGAAATGAGGCACGCAGTTCTCCTGCCTCATGGTAGGGGGCGCTGGTGATCCCAGGGATTCGGCTGAGGATTCCTCTTCCTTGACCATAGAGGAAGAGGAACAGTAAACTATGATTTATAGTCAGTGCGTCAAGCACAGCCATTCGTTTGTTTTCCGCTCGCCTGGCCTTACTTTTAAAAATGAAGATTATGTATCTCAACTCAAAATTCATTTGATGCTTTTGTTCAGAAGGAGCAGCACATGGACTGCATTTATAAGTAAACATAATAAAAATAAAACCGTGTAGGTAACAACATAACAAGTTTTTTTAATCAAATGTTCTTGTTTGTGTAACTAATTCTGCTCTGAGACATTAAAAAGAACTCACGTACTGTTGCCTATTAAATGGTGAACAAGCTACACTGTAGGTGAGTATGTTCTTAACATCTTCATCTGATCATGATGAAGTCAGTGCCTCACCAGCCATGAACCTCACCGCACGTCACCGCAAGAAGGTCAGGGTAAAATTTTGAATTCAGGGTTTCTGACTGCCTTGTTTCTACTCAGACTAACTCATTCAAGTCAGAAACAGCCTACCTGTGAATGTTCATCAGTGTGGGCCATCTGGCTGGTGAGAAGTTGAATTCCGGGTTCCATGCGAGTCACAGCTAGTCTCAAACACTGATGCAGATGTTCATCTGTCAATCTTGATCTCAGGAGTTTCATGTGTGAAAAGGTTTGCTTGCAGATGTACATGCTGCTGAAAAGTGTGGACATCATCATTGCTTGTTTTTTCATGTTAGGGTACGTGTCGTTCAGCAAGGCAGCATAGAAGTCATTGAGCCTGTCCGGCTCTCAGAACATCACAGTTCTGTAACTCAAACTGATCAGAGGCTGGGCTTCACTGATGTCTTTTTCGCCCAACCGGGCAAGAAGGATGGCCACCCTCTAGAGTCTGAGTCCTGGCCAAAGGTTCTTCCTCAATGAGGGTGTTTTTCCCTGCCGTTGCTGCTTATTCTTACGCAGGCGGGCTGCATCCGGCCCACGGGCAGTAGTTTGGGACCGCTGATCTCGATAGTGAAGCCCAAACTGTTCCCAGTGGCTGTTCCACTGGTGTCAACAGTTCCACTGATTCCACTGGTGTGAGTGATGGTGTTAATGGTTACCATCCCTAAAGAGCAGGAGGTTCCTGTCACCACCACTGTAGGAATGTTGTTGTTTTTTTCAAACATATATAAGTGCATTTACCTTTGCTGTGATGGTGATCAGTCTGTTGTTGCCAGTGGCTTGTTTTAATCAGGACAGAGGAAAAGAGGAGTTCGAGTAGGGTAGGATAACGGCTTGAGTCAGAAAGATTAGAGGACGGTTTAATTATAACTAACTAAAAGCAAAGCTTACGTTTTCACCCCTGAACATCAAATGCTATAATAAAGTCGACATTTACAACACTGACCTTGTCAGCATAATAATAATGTTCCTCCTCCAGGGATTGAATTTGACAGATTTTGTACTGTGCTAAATATCTCAAAACTCACACTTTTCAAGTGAAACCTCCATGTGTGACTGGGATGTTGCCTTGGTTATGATTTAAAAAGAAAACATGTTATTTTCAAGCAGAGGCAGGGTTGGTGAAAAGTGCAGCTAGTATTCAGGGCAATTTTCATGTAGAATCAGCTAATAGTGCAGTTTTACAAAGCATTTGAAAAGCCACTCAGAAAGTCCAGGTTTATTCTGGTTAGTCTGACTTAATTTTAACTCAGGTACTATTGAAATGCATGCTGGGAACAAGCAGACAGACTTTCAAAAACAGTGATCCAACAAAAAAGAGGTGATCTGGTGTGCCATTATTATATATATTATCATCATCTACACATTCTTTTTTATGTTGAATGGACTTGCTCAAGATTAAGGTAGATATGTTTGTATGAAACTGTTTCAGTCCTTTTTAGGAGTTGGGAGTATCCTTTGGAAGGCAGGAAATGTGGACCAAAGATGCACCACAGGCCAGATTAGAAACCTCAGTTCAGCCGAGCCCCAAACCTCACTGTAGACACGGAAAATAAGTCATTACTTAACTCAAGGTGCTACTTGGGATTGGGATTTATATTTTTGTCTGTGTTTTTTCACCTCTGGTTTTGTTAATGACAAGTGTCTTACATTTTTTAGATGCCTTCTTCTTCTTCTCCTTTGGGCTTTTCCCTTCAGGGGTCGCCACAGCGAATCAATTGCCTCCATCTAACCCTGTCCTTTGCATCCTCTTCTCTCACACCAACTACCTTCATGTCCTCTTTCACTACATCCATAAACCTCCTCTTTGGTCTTCCTCTAGGCCTCCTGCCTGGCAGTTCAAAACTCAGCATCCTTCTACCAATATATTCACTATCTCTCCTCTGGACATGTCCAAACCATCTCAGTCTGGCCTCTCTGACTTTATCTCCATTTTTTAGATGCCTACACATCAGAATCCTTCACGCGTCAACAATCTCTGTTCAGGTCCATGACAGTCACTGCTCGTTCTTTCTCAATGGATTGATTTGATCAATGTTTGACTCCTTGGGCTGCTGAAAAACAGGATTAGAATTAGTGTGATTGGATGAGCTTGAACTGACCTTTATAGAACCTCTAGCCTCAATTGATTTATTAGATTTATTCATGTCAGGTATTAAACTTTAAGCCTTGGTTTTCTTAGTGTCCTTCAACGAAGAAACTCACCCTGCTTTAAAAAAACCCACAAAACCCAAAACACACACACACACACACACACACACACACACAAACACACACACACACACACACACACACACACACACAAGAAACGGAAGAGACAAGAGACCTAACATTGCTGTGAAACTGCATTTGACAACCTCACCTCAGCACTGTCAGCACCTGGCATACGAGGTAGGAAATCCTCTTATCTGGACTACACTACGGCCAGGCGTGAGGCAAAGGGTGGGATTTGGAGCAGGAATGTCGCCAGAGGAGGAGCTGGACGGTCACACAGATGATTAGGTTTACATCAGCAGACAGAGGAACCAGCAGCAGATGAGAGAGAACACATCCAACAGCCTACAGAGGATTTAAAGACACGAGGGAGCACAGGATCCAACTATATGCTTTGTATCCTACAGCTCTTGATCCGCTGGACCTTCTTCCATTGGGGATGATTGATCAGCAATCCAACCCCCCCCCACACACACACACACACCATCAACACCACCCTCAATTAACGCAATTCCTTAGACTAATCAACCTCTGGTAGTCTCCACATGAGGGCACAGGTATTGACGAGAGTTTCCAGTCCTAATGTTTATTTTCCTTCTAGAAAAGAGGAAGCAGAGATAGAGCCCAAGAAAGGCCAGGCAAACAACTCTTCCAGTTATATTTCCATATTAGCATATACTAAACAGCAGATTTAGAGGAGTAGAAATGGAAAAGGGATATTTTTTGTACATTATCTACTCCTCACCATCTGTGTTCTATCAGTTCTCAGATGTTTTTAAAGCTTTGTAAAAAAAAAAAGTCTGTGACGTAGTTCGCCGCCATCAACTTTACGCGACTGCAGATGTGACACTCTCTCACTTTTATAGTTTACGTTTGATCGTTGAAAGGAGGTTTAAATGCCAATTTCTACCCGTGTGATCCAACAGCAGACGTTTTATTTCTGTCCATGGAGTCGCCATTTTGGGGTGAAAACTTTTGCTGTCCTGTATTTACAGTTCATACATACAGAAGATCAAGGCGGAAATGAAGAGAAGCTATTTGAATTCACCGTCCATCAAGTACATATAAATATGAACAACAATTTTTAAGTAATAATTTCATGTGACTGTATACAGAAATGAGGAGAGTGGAGCCTCCACCCAGACAGGACATGGAGGGGGTCTGATCAGGTCCAGATCTCCACTGGCTCAGCTACAACATCACTCGGACCCCCGGGGAGCTGGAGATGACCCTGTGTGTGTGTGTGTGTGTGTGTGTGTGTGTGTGTGTGTGTGTGTGTGTGTGTGTGTGTGTGTGTGTGTGTGTGTGTGTGTGTGTACACACACTATATAAAGGAAATAGTTGAACAAGTTAAATTACTTCTATTGGTAACACACAAATGAATTAAGTTTATTCAAATATAGTTAGATTAACTGTATTTGGGGGCGGGGGGGCATTGTTCATGAGGCTGACTGCAGTGGGAAAGAAGCTGTTTTTATGGCGTGAGGTCCTGGTCCGGATGGACCGTAGCCTCTTGCCAGAGGGGAGGGTCTGGAAGAGGTTGTGGCCGGGATGAGAGGGGTGCATCCTCTTCTCTCACACCAACTACCTTCATGTCCTCTTTCACTACATCCATAAACCTCCTCTTTGGTCTTCCTCTAGGCCTCCTGCCTGGCAGTTCAAAACTCAGCATCCTTCTACCAATATATTCACTATCTCTCCTCTGGACATGTCCAAACCATCTCAGTCTGGCCTCTCTGACTTTATCTCCAAAACCTCTAACATGTGCTGTCCCTCTGATGTACTCATTCCTGATCCTATCCTTCCTGGTCACTCCCAGAGAGAACCTCAGCATCTTCATCTCTGCTACCTCCAGCTCTGTCTCCTGTCTTTTCCTCAGTGACACTGTCTCTAGACCAAACAACATCGCTGGTCTCACCACAGTTTTGGACACCTTTCCTTTCATTTTAGCTGAAACTCTTCTATCACACATCACACCTGACACTTTTCTCCACCCGTTCCATCCTGCCTGGACACGCTTCTTCACCTCTTTTCCACACTCTCCATTGCTCTGGACTGTTGACCCTAAGTACTTCAAATCCTCCACCTTCTTGATCTCTTCTCCCTGTAACCTCACTCTTCCACTTGGGTCCCTCTCATTCACACACATGTACTCTGTCTTACTGCGGCTAACCTTCATTCCTCTCCTTTCCAGGACAAACCTCCACCTCTCTAGCTTCTCCTCCACCTCTTCCCTGCTCTCACTGCAGATCACAATGTCATCTGCAAACATCATAGTCCATGGAGATTCCTGTCTAACCTCGTCTGTCAGCCTGTCCATCACCATAACGAACAATGCTTGGACCCTTTTTTATTTATATAATGCCCAAAATTGCAATACACTAAAAAGTCTAGTAAATATGGAAACTGGATTCTCCCATTGATCATTTCAGTTTCATTATTACCTCCTCCGGCAACTGTGGAAAAATGTGCTCCCCTGGCATCCTCTTTTATTAGTGAAGTTCTTCTGGTAGTCTATTCAGGACATCAGACTTCACTCGAAAGCTGACAGTCAACATTTTGTGGCTCTCATGGTCCTCAGAATTCCCCTTCACAAGCTGCAGCTCCATGTCACATGAAAATCATGGAGTTGGAAAATCCACTGGCCATTGCTGTCTTCAAGATGACACAGATTCAAGAGATGAGAGGATTATTGTGTAATCTGATGCCAATGAGAATACTCATCAGATTCAAGAGAAGATACTGTGGTGTCAGTGGTCTCTGTGGAATTGATCGATGGTGGATCTGTTTGCTGGTGGATCACCTTGATTGTCCCCAAGTCCTTCAGTTCAGTGGTAGAATTCAGATTGAAAAAGCTGTTGCCAAAATCTTTGCCCATGTACTGCAGGCTGATCTTGCCATTTAACTGAAAGGTAGTCTTTATCTTGCTAAGGAGGTCATCAAGCGATTCTGGTATGCAGTTTCAGTGCTGTTCTTCCCCAATATAACCTTTAGTCTTGCAGGAGTCGAACCAGCCATGGCAGTTTGAGAAGAGAGCACATGGACAAATAGTAAGACAAATCCCTCACAGACGTACCACTGAACAATTTCTGACGGGTTTTGCTTACTTCCTTAAACGAGGATAATAATAACAAAAAATATTGGAAGTTGTTTTGAAACCACATCATTGTGAGCTGCATGAAACACCATTCTTGCTTAAGGTATGAAATAAATATGTTTTGAGAACAATACTTGTGAATGAGTCAGGGTTTTTCCCCACTCAGAAGCCTCATCCTTTCAACGTGGATATATCTTTTCAGTGTGACAAGACGCAGCCCTCCCAATTTTGTAGTCTGCCAAGGGCTATGCATCATGCAGTTATTGTGGCTCAATAGGTTCCACTTTCTTACCTGGCAATGTTTTAGAATCATATGCTCTATAGTGTTCAATATACCAAATGTATATTTTAGTATACCATCTGTTATGTTTAATCATCACAACAAAGATTAAATTGTCTTGCAGTACCACCATTTGAATACTTGCACTAAACTCTGGCAGTCCGCCCAACGATCGATCAATCAAATCATCGATCAAAACCATTACACATTTGTAGTTTAGTCCATTTATGGCCACACTTTTGGCCAAGCATGCTGTCCTTGTTTGAAGACCTGTGTCTCCGAGCATATGAGATTTCCTTGGTAAGAAGACTGGTGTGAATGTTGGAAACATTTGTGACTTCCAGTGGAGGTCTAGTACAGTTACTTACACACAAATAATGTGCAATCTGATCCCGATGTTTGTCTGAAAGGGAAAATAGTATATTTTTGAGGACCTGACATTCCTCGCAACTCTTTTAAAGAAAGAATCGTCTACAGGGCAACAATTGGATCAACCTGATGGATCAGTGTGGGTGATGTTCCAAGAAATGGTGTTTTGGTTTAAGTTCACAGTCATGGAAAACCTCTTGGAATCTACTTATGTGCTCTGAAATCTTAAATTCAAGACATGCAATGGAGTCCTCAATATGCATGGGAGAAACAACAAGGTCAGCAATGTCCTTCAGGTCTGTTAAGATTTGCCAAGCTGGCTCCTCACAAGGAATTACACGCCCAATCAACAAAGGCAAAAATCTGATTAACTCCAGTTCTCGTGGGTGTTTCCACCGACAGTTTTCTTGGATCCAAAATTGAGAGCCGCAGGATGAGGTCGATTGGTTTTGTCAGTCTACTTAAAGTTGAAGGAGGATGTACATCATTCAATGTACATCATGTGAAATATTTTTTTAATAGACTGAGGCAAAGTTCAAAAGGAACAATACAGTTTGATTTTACACCATAGTAACTGGGAAGTTTGTTTTCCTCAAGAATTCCTAAATGATTTGCTTGAATGACTTTAGTTCTCAAGGTAAAGACTATGTCAAATCAACTGACATTCATTTCTTGCTGTTTTTGTTTCTCCATCATCTCATACATCTTGTCATTTCAGATCCTGTCCTGTCCTGCCCAGCTTGCAATCAGTTCATACCCTCCAGCCGCCTTCTCCCCACTCACCTGCAGCCACTCCACTAATCACCCTCCACCCTTCATAAATCCAGTTTAGCCCTTATTTCCCTACCAGATAGTTATGTGCGAATGGCGCCCATGGGCCTTCGAACCGTTTACGACAATTGTGCCGAAAACTGTTTCATTACTCGGCGCCCCATTCAGTGGGAATGTGGGCGCCCTCTTTGGCAGCATGACTACTGCAACCACATAACGATCGATAACCTCAGAAAATAGCGTTTGATATTTCCTGTATTGAATAAAATTTTCTGAATAAAACTGAATCTAATTTACTTTAATGTGTTAATCTTTTCTCGTTATATTGTAGCCATATATTCAGAATAGTTTGCAATGGACTCAGTCTTCTTTCTGTCACCGTCACATCAAGTGCTTAAACCTCTGACATTAAAAATGCATTTTGGGCAACAGTTATGTAAAATATGTTAAGCCTTTAACTTTATTTTGTTCTTCTAACTCCTTATTTGCTTGGAGTTTCCATGAGAAAGGTAACTCCATAAAACACACCTTAGGATGTTTGAGTCAAAGAGGGATAGAGTAGAAGTGAAAGCAGATAGATGGATAAAGAGACAGCTAAAGAGGTGATGAGGAGGTTTGAGGGCAGAGGAGGTAGAAAAGTGCAGGAAGAAAACTATTACTGTGTTTAGTCTCCGCTCAATTTATGACCTTGAATTTTTTTTTATATTAACACACAGAAAACCCAACAGGCTTGATCTGCCCTGACAATCCACCCGGGACCCGTATGAGAGAATTTTCACTGCACAATGAGCTTTTTGTCATTCATCAGCTTCTTCAGGGTAGGACATTAGAAATCCTTTAAACATCCATCATTTGGGATTCTGCATGAGACACAGAGATAATAAGAGGAGAGGAGAAGTGAGAGGACCGCGATGAGGAAGTGTACACAAAATTACACTGCTAAGAAGTAGCTGTCCCTTTGTGTCAGACATTCTTCATTTAAAACCTTTTCCATCAATCAGAATTGAGCCTTTATGAATAAATAACAGTTATCTAATTAAAAAAAAAACAACAACCTGGTATTACCCATTAAGTATTCACTTAAATGAATGAATGAGACAATGCACTAATGTTATGGAGCCAGTGTGGCCTAACTTGTTCATTCATATCGTACTCGGGGTTGTAGAATGAAGAATTCTGCATGTGATGGTCCAGTTGAACTGTGGTGAATGAAATTAAACATATTCTAGACATCAACAAAACACTCCATTTGTGATGAAAATGAAACTCAACATAATGAAAACTGGATCATGTCAAACTTCAAATTCTTAACTTCTAATACTCTTTATACAGTGGTTCCTCTACTTACGAATGTCTCTACGAAATTTTCTACTTACGAAACGCCTCAACAGGAAAATATTGCCTCTAGTTACGAAAGAAATTTCGAGTTACGAAAGGTAAAAATACAGTATGGGCTGATACTCACAGCTCCCACAGGTTCCTGAACGCAACATTCTCATAGCTGCTCTGCCATTGGCTATTACCTAGCATCCTGGCATCCTATTGGCTAAGAGGGACCTCATCTTAGCCAATGAGGAGGTCCCTCATTGGATAAGGACGGTGCATAGGTGTCTATGCAGAGCCCTCGTCATTCGGCCCTCGATCCATGACGTGTTCTGATAGTTTTACGTAAATATATTAACTCTTTGAGTATTCGCTATAGCGAATACTCAAAGAGTTTCTTGGGGTCCATATATGGACCCCAAGAAAGTGTGTATGTACTCTACAATTTCTTTTTGTAGAGTACATAATTCATTCTCATGGTTTTAATACCGTGTATATGAAAAACAAAATGTGACGGAATGACTTCCATACGTTTTTTAAACTAATTGTAGTTTGTATTTTACTGTATTGATCAGATACATACTGAGGTGACAGGTGCATCAGACTGCCTATTGCTGAGGCTTGATCAATACTTAATATTGAAATTGAAAGCAGTGAGTTGAGATGCCCATCGGTGCCCTGTGGCCCCTAGTTTTACATACTGGAGGTAACTCAGTGGGTTTCTGTTTGTGCACACAGGACACTCGTGCCCTAACAGCTACTCTTTCTGCCATGGCCCACTTGAGTGTGAGAAATTCCAGCTTCGTAGATCTGTAGTTAGTCACATTGTGTTCAATGGGCTGAAGGCCTCTGCTGCTGTTAGCCACAGATCTAACACCACTGTCTGTGTCCTGTGAGAGGACGGCCCCAGGGCCAGCCCTGCCGGGGCAGATAGGGGCTGACACCAACCTTCACCTCAAGGCTTCAAAGCCCTTCTCACACTGAAGGGTCTATGCATCCTCCATTGCCTGCCCTGACCTCTTTGACTTTGTGCCAGCTAGTTTAGCCACCAACTGCTACCGAGGGGCTGTCAGGGAGGTAATACTCCTTTGTAGAGGAGGTATTACCACTCCTGTACAAAGCAGTGGTAATAGCTGTTAAAACCCAAGACGTAATGCAACTCCAATACGTGTTGGTCAAAAGTCAAAGTCAGGTTTACTATCAAGTGTACCATACATGCACAACATACAGCACAGATGAAATTGCAGTCCTCTCTGATCAATGGTAAACAGGCAGTACAACAGGCAGTACAACAGGCAGTACAACACAGGCAGTACAACAGGCAGTACAACACAGGCAGTACAACACAGGCAGTACAACAGGCAGTACAACAGGCAGTACAACACAGGCAGTACAACAGGCAGTACAACACAGGCAATACAACAGGCAGTACAACACAGGCAGTACAACAGGCAGTCCAACACAAGCAGTACAACAGGCAGTACAACAGGCAGTACAACACAGGCAGTACAACAGGCAGTACAACAGGCAGTACAACACAGGCAGTACAACAGGCAGTACAACAGGCAGTACAACACAGGCAGTACAACAGGCAGTACAACACAGGCAGTACAACACAGGTAGTACATCAGGCAGTACAACACAGGCAGTACAACAGGCAGTACAACACAGGCAGTACAACAGGCAGTACAACACAGGCAGTACAACAGGCAGTACAACAGGCAGTACAACACAGGCAGTACAACAGGCAGTACAACAGGCAGTACAACACAGGCAGTACAACAGGCAGTACAACAGGCAGTACAACACAGGCAGTACAACAGGCAGTACAACACAGGCAGTACAACACAGGTAGTACAACAGGCAGTACAACACAGGCAGTACAACAGGCAGTACAACACAGGCAGTACAACACAGACAGAAGGAGATGTTTACAGAAAAAACCAGCGTACCAACTTTGTGTAAAGTCGTGCCATTTGAGGTCCCTGGTGGAGGTTAAAGTATCGAGGTGGACCGAGGTTTTCTCCCAGGATAAGTACCCCAAAGGCAGCTGGAGGTCCTTGTACAAAAGTGGGCAGCTGACCTCAAATGGAGGATAACTCATGGAGTGATAGCTACAAACAGGTACACAGCACCCCTGGATCACGGCCACGGGGTGAACTGACCCTTCTGTGCTCAACAGGAGACCTTAGAGCACCTGTCAAACTCCCTTGGGACAAATGTGGCCCTCCAGAGCCTGCGAGAGCATAATAGGTCAGAGTGTCTAAAAATAAATAAGTCAAAGCTGTGCTTTGACCAAAAACTACATTTCCCACAATGCAGTAATTCAGCCAATTTTAAGTTTGACAAACACGTTTTGAATGAAAGTTAACGTCCTAACTTGTGTCTGATGTTATTTTTCTTGATTCATTGATAGTTTGATCCTTGATTGATGGAGTTCTGTGGGTTTAATAACCTGACAAATTAAAAGAATTTACAAACGAACATGTTTTTTCTGTCTAACTGTAATGTTTGGAACATGAATAAGAAATAAATTCAGTTATTTACCATTAAGGAGAAGTTACATTTATAATTTACATTTATTTAAGTGTATTAGTTACATCTGGCCCTTTGAGGACAGCCATTATGCTGATGTGGCCCTCAGTGAAAATGAGTTTGACACGCCTTCCTTTGAGCATCTTTTCACCAAGTGTTCAAAGTTTGCCGACCTTCTGACGGTTTTAGGGTCATGGTGTACCGATTTGGGACGTTTTTTTTCTCTGGACCTGTTCATATATGGCCCTGAATGTAGAGTGAACAAAACGCACATGTGCACCTTATTTGAACCTTCAGAACCCTGTGGGCAATGAATGGGGTTCTGTGTTCTGTAGGGGGCGCAGGAGAGCTGCGGCCGTTCGATTGTTAACAAGGTTTATTGGTTGTTTCATTATTTTTTTTTAGAGTTTCTCTTTCTCTCTTCTCTTTCTCTGTCTGTCTCTTTCTCTCTGCTTCTTTTTATTTTTGCCAAACACTCTGCAACACTCCGTCCTTGACTAATCTGCCTTAATAAGGTGAAACATTAGTCTACTCTAACTTTGTTTGTCTCTCCCCGTTCTCATAGACCCTGTGTCCATCCTTATCTGTGGATCAGTGTGTACCACATGACCAGCAATGTTAGCAAACACAGCTGCTCAATGCAGTGGAAAAGCTAAAGAACAAGACTGTCAAAAAACAAATTTTGCTGAATGTCTGCTGATTATAGGCATAAGGACGCATTAACAAGCACTTTACATAATGATAATATTTGTATTGTTTGTTCAACTTTTCCTTTGCCTTTCTATTGCCAGTAAAAACAATCTATACATCTATTTCACCAGCTTTAACACAATTAAGGTAGATGACATCAGTCGAATCTAACTGAATGGTTAGGAAGGAAATGCAAAAATGAATGAATGAGACAACATCCTTAAATCAGGTTTATGGCATTTTTTTCTCGGTTACTGCCAGGGTGAAATATGCATTTCAAGTAAACACTTGGATATCATGCTATCATTGTTAACACTCCATGTTTACTTCATGATATGTTAAATGATTTCAACTTTACCTGACCTGATAATATAGCAGTGTGTAGTTTATAGATATAGGTGCTAATATTCAAGCAACCAGCGTAAGAAATGTATTTTTAAGCACATCTGACCTACTCATACCACTGACTGTCCATCTATTATTTTATCACAGTGACAAACGTAGCTGTTTGGTACTTAAAGCAAAAAATGAACAAATTATATATATATATATATACACATATACACACAATAATCCCTTGCGCATTTGCGCATCAACACGCACGGCTCCACATCATCGTGGATTTTTAGTAGGTAGTCACATGATACTGTACGTGCATTCTATTGGCTGACTGTGTCCGAAAGTGCGCTGCATTTCGTGAGTGTCGGAATGATCACAATGATCACAACAATTTTGTAGAGCTTTGTAGATAATTGAAAACTCTTGTTTTTGGCATATTAACCATGAGCACTGACAGTGATAGACCACATATAGTATATCCCAAATTGATGCGATACTCTAGAACAGGGGTCACCACATGGCGGACCACGTTCTGTCCGGACCCGTGACCCCTCCCTGATAAATTCACCAGAGTAGATTTTCTTGGCTCATCTTTACTTACAGTTCGCGGCTACAGACGGCGGGCGCTGCTCCTCCAGTTAATACAGTAATAGCTCCACTCAGTTCAGCCAATCAGATCGTTTGTCTACCCTGCTGTCAGCGTACCAGGAAGTGAGACGGCTCACTACCGCTGTGAGTTTACCGCTACAGGAGCACAGAAGAAGGGAGACAGCATAGCTCCAAACGAAGGGAGGTGAACGAGGAAAACCGCTGGTTAACAATGAGTGGACCACATTTATGTTTATTCCTCCGTCAGGCAGTTCAAACCATTTGACCTATGGTCTGAACACGTAGCATGAATTAAAAGTGGTAACATGAAGCGCCACTATGAAACAAAGCACAGATCTTTAGCGCAGAATTATCCCCTGAAGTCCGAGCTGAGGGCAAAATGACCCAGAAGAATGCAGACGAATGTTCACTAAAGGCCTGGTGGAGTTTGGGGCAACAGAAAACATCTTTTAGTGATGGACAGTTGTGAAGAAATGCTTAAAAGCTGTTGAGAAATTATCTGAAGGAAAACAGATGAGATGTGTGGAAAAACTCCCAACATCAGCTTCAACACAACCAGAAAATCAGAAATATTAACATCTTGATGCAGCTATTCAGAGAGAACCATGTATACCTGTGTGTGTGTGTGTGTGTGTGTGTGTTCGTGTGTGTGTGTGTGTGTGTCTGTGTGTGTGTGTGTGTGTGTGTGTGTGTTCGTGTGTGTGTGTGTGTGTGTGTGTCTGTGTGTGTGTGTGTGTGTGTGTGTGTGTGTGTGTGTGTGTGTGTGTGTGTGTGTGTGTGTGTGTGTGTGTCTGTGTGTGTGTGTGTGTGTGTGTGTGTTCGTGTGTGTGTGTGTGTGTGTGTTCGTGTGTGTGTGTGTGTGTGTGTCTGTGTGTGTTTGTCTTTATTACGTCGCGGGGACCACCACCTGATAACACAATCACGCCGTGGGGACCAAAATCTTTGTGGGGACCAAAATGCCGGTCCTCACCATTCTGACCATAGAATCACTTATAGATAGGTATATAGACTTACCCACCAAAGTTTGAAAGAAAGTCTCACAAAGCACCAACAGCACCGGTTGTGTGCTTAAGTGTGCTTAGAGGGTCTACTCCCATTCGCCCCCTGTAGGCAGGAGTAGCAATTGCACACCTACACACACTTAAGCACACTTTCGGATGTGACGTGAGCATGGGTGAGTTAGATTGGACAAAGGGACATTTCAGGTGGGTGGAGATGTCTCTTCAGCATAACCCGCCCTTACCGACCGTTACTGACTGTAACAAACACATGCTCCTTCATCAACCAACATGAACAGACCGCATGGCATGGATTAAATCACTAAAGAGAAGAGTTTGGGATAAATTAAGTGGAGGAGCAACTCCTGCCAACTTTGAGGTAAGCCATGCTTTCAGTTTGTTTTACTTTTTTTGTTTTAGGAATGTCTTGTTGGGTTTCTTTGTCGATTGAAGTGCTTTGTCTGGTGAGTGATTAATTTTAGCTAGCTAGCTAGCTAGCTTGACAGAGAGATAGCTAGGTAGAGAGCTAGATAGCTAGCTAGACAGTAGCTAGATAGATAGATAGATAGATAGATAGATAGATAGATAGATAGATAGATAGATAGAAAGTAGCTAGATAGATAGGTAGCAAACTAGAAAGATAGCAAGATAGCTAGATAGCTAGCTAGAGTGATAGCTAGATAGTTAGCGAGATAGCTATATAGAAGATAGATAGCTAGTTAGACAGATCGCTAGATAGATAGCTAGTCAGACAGACAGTAGCTAGATAGATAGGTAGATAGAAAGATAGCAAGATAGCTAGATAGATAGCTAGAGAGATAGCTAGATACTGTAGCTAGCTAGTTAGCTATATTGAAGATAGCTAGCTGGCTAGCTAGCTAGCTAGCTAGATAGATAGATAGATGGACGGATGGATGGACAAATAGATATTTTGTTAATACTGGAGGAAAATATGTCATTACATAAAATACAAATTGGATAAAATTGTGTATTGTGTAAACATTAATAACATAAAATTGTGTTTTATGTTATCAAGTCCTGTCCTGATGTGCTGGTTTTTATTTGTACAAAATTCTATAATTGTTTTTCTCCATATTCCTTAGCTAAGCTAAGCTACCTTAAATACACTTGCTGGAGGGACTATGTCTATCGGCTTGCCTGGGAATGCGTGTGTTTTATGTTATCAAGTCCTGTCCTGGTAGTGCTTGTATTTATTTGTACAAAATTATATAATTGATTTTCTCCATATTCTTTAGCTAAGCTCAGCTAAGCTACCTTAAATACACTAGCTGGAGGGACAATGTCTCTCAGCTGGCCTGGGAACGCGTGTGTTTTATGTTATCAAGTCCTGTCCTGGTTGTGCTGGTTTTTATTTGTACAAAATTATGTAATTGGTTTTCCATATTCCTTAGCAAACTAAGCTAAACTAAGCTACCTTAAACACACCAACTCTAACCATAACCTACCCCCACCTCCACCCTCACCCCATGAAAGCCTGGCCTCTGCTCTTTCTACAGCATGCCCAAGCACGGTTGTGTACTGTACATTATACAGAGTAAAAGAAAAATTTTAAACATATTTGGCTCTGGTGACGGTAAACCAAGTGGTGCATTCGACATCATTTCGTGAACTATAGTGTCGAATATATTGATTTAAATTGTGTGTTTATTTGAGTTATTTTCCTGAAAATGTTATGTTACAAAAGAGAAAATACCTATCCTTGGTGAAAATAATAGTGAAAAATGATAATAAGTGAAAACCGATCAGAAATTAACCGACTTTTAGCATTACGTGCAAAAGTCTCTAAATTTACGTGACTGCACTCGAACACATTTCAGGTGAGTTTCCCCAGAGGAGAAGGCTCGGCAGTTGGACTTTAAAACAGCTTGCTGTGGTTACACTCGAGAAGAATTTAACCCTTACTGTTTTGAGAGACGATTCTGAGTGTTGGATTACTTTATGACATGAAAACGTGACTGTTGAGGAACTATTACGGACGCGGTGACAGGTAGGCCAGAAGCCTGTCCACGAGGCGAGAGCGTCATCATTCAGCTTTTATTTTAATCGTGTAAATAAGGAGATCGTTTGGGAACACTACCCTGGAGCCTGGCGGTATTTATAAACGATTTATTGTGCACAGAAGAATGGACTGAGATAGTAATGCGAAGTCAAAGGTGTACAGATTTATACCCCAAACACACTAACACAGGAAAGTTATATGCAAGAGGCCTGATGTATCTTCTAACGGTGAATTATAACGTTTCATATTTTACTGATGCTTTATGATGAAACGGGCTTACAGCTGAGATTGATGCGATTTTGTTTGACTCGAGTTGGTTAGGATAATGTTTCCTATGTTCGCCGGTAACCGGATGTGGCAATAGTATTGGCATTATTATATTTGTATTTATGGTTTGACATCTGAATAGAGATGTTTGAGTCTTAATCGGTTTTATTTGTGGTTTGTTACGAAGCTGCAATCGTAAAGATCATGCTTCCTTGTTATTGTGAAGGACAAATATAAGAATGGGATTACTTTTGTGCACGTAACGCGACTATTACGGCACTATTAATAACGTGACGACAAGCACCTTAGAGACTACAGATATTCGTGATGTATTTGTCGCGCGCCCCAGAAGCAGTTAAGGGTTCAATGTGTGATTAAATGTGTACGGAGTCAAACTCCAGACACACAAAGCCATATGTTCCGGCAGTGAGTCATGACGTTTCTTTATTTTACCAATACTAAAGAGTTTACGGCTGGGATCAATGTGATTGTGGTAAGTTGTGCATGGATTTGACTACTGGCTAGTATAATGTTAACTGTTAGCTGCTAACAGGACGTGTTAATAAGCAATGTTCATCATGTGATCTGCAACAGACCAGTCCTCAATATCTGATTTTTAGCCCATCCAGATTGATATCGGAAGTCTTTTTTGTAGTCTGAACCGTCCCATACCACATGAAATTTGATTTTTGCGGGACAGATTGAAACCGCATTCGGGAGGTAGTTTTGTATTGGACATGGACAGATGCATCTCAATCTGAAGAGCTCCAAACATAATGATCGGATATGGCAGTCCATTACGCCACTGTACGTGACGCAAGAGCAATGCACTAGAAGGAAGAGCGACGCATTACAGAGCAGTAAAAAATGCAAAAAGAAGTTGACAATGTCTCGTGTGTCAGAGATTTTCTCCATCTCTACTAGACAGTGGCACTGCCAATACACTAAGGTAAACAACGTCCATGCTTGTCATCATTGTTGCCGTCGTTGCACTTATATGACCGCACACATTACACGCACTGAACAATGCCTCCGCCCCAACTTGCTGCTACAGCAACCTGTCAGATCGGCCAATAATGTGGCCCAGTCTGAGCAGAGCAAGATTGCATTTGGACACTTGCTAAAAACTGTCAGCCCAGAAATCGGGTATGGAAGGAAATCTGATTGGTATCTGATTTGCCTGCAGTCTGAACACAGCCAAATAGCGCCCTTCAGTACCTCCCATTTTAACTGTTAAAAATATATCAGACCTTGTAATGAATGGATTTTTGTCAACAATAATTTGCTTGTGTGATGTTATTATTTTTGTGGTATATCCCATTAAGTTAAGTGACTTTGCAAAAAGGATGGAAATGGCTGTAGTGAATATTTTCTTCCAGAAGAGGCAGGAACATAGGGTGACCTATAAGAGTGGAGGTAGGAGCACACAGGTGGACTACATCTTGTGTAGACGGTGTAACCTGAAGGAGATCAGTGACTGTAAAGTAGTGGTAGGTGAGAGTGTAGCCAAACAGCATAGGATGGTGGTGTGTAGGATGACTCTGGTGGTGAGGAAGATGAAGAGGGCAAAGGCAGAGCAGAAGACAAAATGGTGGAAGCTAAAATAGGAAGAGTGTTGCATGACTTTTAGGAAGGAGTTAAGACAGGCTCTGGGTGGTCGGGAGGTGCTTCCAGATGACTGGACAACTACAGCTAATGTGATCAGGGAGACGGGTATGAGAGTATTTGGTGTGTCATCTGGAAGGAAAGTAGATAAGGAGACTTGGTGGTGGAATGAGGAGGTACACGAGTGTATACAGAGAAAGAGGTTAGCAAAGAAGAAGTGGGACACTGAGAGGACTGAGGAGAGTAGACAGGAGTACAGGGAGATGCAGCGCAAGGTGAAGATAGAGGTAGCAAAGGCCAAACAAGAAGCTTATGATGACTTGTATGCTAGGTTGGACAGTAAGTAGGGAGAGACTGATCTATACAGGCTGGCAAGACAGAGAGATAGAGATGGGAGGGACGTGCAGCAGGTTAGGGTGATTAAGTATAGGGATGGAAGTCTATTGACAGGTGCCAGCAGTGTGATGGGAAGATGGAAAGAGTACTTTGAAGAGTTGATGAATGTGGAAAATGAGAGAGAACAAAGACTAGAATAGGTGACTGTTGTGAACCAGGAAGTAGCAAAGTCAGGATGAAGTGAGGAGGGCATTGAAGAGGATGATGAGTGGAAAGGCAGTCGGTCCTGATGATATACCTGTAGAGGTTTGGAAGTGTCTAGGAGAGGTGGCAGTAGAGTTTCTGACTGGGTTGTTCAACAGGATCTTAGATATTGAGAAGATGCCTGAGGAGTGGAGGAGAAGTGTGCTGGTGCCCATTTTTAAGAACAAGGGGAGATGTGCAGAGTTGTGGCAACTACAGAGGAATAAAGCTGATGAGCCATACAATGAAGCTATGGGAAAGAGTAGTGGAAGCTAGACTAAGGGCAGAAGTGAACATTTGTTAGCAGCAGTATGGTTTCATGCCAAAAACAAGTACTACAGATGCAGTATTTGCTTTGAGGATGTTGATAGAGAAGTACAGAGAAGGCCAGACGGAGTTGCATTGTGTTTTTGTTGATCTGGAGAAAGCTTATGACAGGGTGCCCAGAGAGAAATTGTGGTATTGTATGAAGACGTCTGGAGTGGCAGAGAAGTATGTTAGAGCGGTGCAGGACATGTATGAGGACTGTAAGACAGTGGTGACGTGTGCTGTAGGTGTGACAGAGGAGTTCAAGGTGGAGGTGGGACTGCATCAGGGATCAGCTCTGAGTCCCTTCTTGTTCGCGATGGTGATGGACAGGCTGACAGACAAGGTTAGACAGGAATCTCCATGGACTATGATGTTTGCAGATGACATTGTGATCTGCAGTGAGAGCAGGGAAGTGGTGGAGGAGAAGCTAGAGAGGTGGAGGTTTGTCCTGGAAAGGAGAGGAATGAAGGTTAGCCACAGTAAGACAGAGTACATGTGTGTGAATGAGAGGGACCCAAGTGGAAGAGTGAGGTTACAGGGAAAAGAGATCAAGAAGGTGGAGAAATTTAAGTACTTAGGGTCAACAGTCCAGAGCAATGGAGAGTGTGGAAAAGAGGTGAAGAAGCATGTACAGGCAGGATGGAATGGGTGGAGAAAAGTGTCAGATGTGATGTGTGATAAGAGTTTCAGCTAAAATGAAAGGAAAGGTGTACAAAACTGTGGTGAGACCAGCGATGTTGTTTGGTCTAGAGACAGTGTCACTGAGGAAAAGACAGGAGACAGACCTGGAGGTAGCAGAGATGAAGATGCTGAGGTTCTCTTTGGGAGTGACCAGGAAGGATAGGATCAGGAATGAGTACATCAGAGGGAAAGCACAAGTTAGAGGTTTTGGAGATAAAGTCAGAGAGGCCAGACTGAGATGGTTTGGACATGTCCAGAGGAGAGATAGTGAATAAATTGGTAGAGGGATGCTGAGTTTTGAACTGCCAGGCAGGAGGCCTAGAGGAAGACCAAAGAGGAGGTTTATGGATGTAGTGAAAGAGGACATGAAAGTAGTTGGTGTGACAGAAGAGGATGCAAAGGACAGGGCTAGATGGAGGCAATTGATTCGCTGTGGCGACCCCTGAATGGAAAAGAAGGGAAGGGAATCCTTTTGCATTCTATATTGTTTTCATATTGCACATAATTCTTTAGCTTAACATAAATTTTATGGGGATTAAAGTGCTGATGTTAATGTTGAAATTTTTCCTCAGACTGGAACAGGAAACTTTGGCTGGAACCTCTGAAGCTAAGCTTGTCATCGACACTGAGGAGGAAGCACTGGACTGCCCACCCTCACCAAACAAGGTACCACTTGTTAGTTTAAGGCTTACCTGGTTTATTAAATGTCAAACTGTTTGTGCTTGAAAGGGGCAGTAGGTCAGTTATAGTCTTAAAGTTGCTGTTAAGCACACTCTCAGATGTCAGGTTCGAGGTATTTGAGGGGACTTTGGCAACTGTTCCTGATGGGTGGGGGATGGGCCAGTTTCTTACTGATTTGCTAGCAAGCACACTGTCACATGTCAGGTGAGAGGTATTTGTGGGGACCCCGTGAGGTGTTTGATATAAAGCACATTTAATGAGAGTGATTTACAGTTTTTGCCCGTGAAGTGGGAAGAATCTTTAGCTTGCCATGAGACAGTTATTGTGACCAGAGATCAAAACTGGTTTTCACATGAGCGTGTAGATAAAGATTGTATACCTATCAAAATACTTAACCACTACATGTTGTTACCCATAATTAGTCATTACTGTGTAACTATGAGCTATATTCATGTGATAAAAGTTATAGCAGTGGTTCGTATTTGTATTGTATTGACATCAAGGAGAAATCTATTCAGGATACATCCATTTTACTCCCAAGCACACTCAAGTGTCAGTTAAAAGGTATTTGTGGGGAGTCCGTGAGGCAGTTAATATGATGCATGGTTGTAGACATTAATTTAGCCTTTTTTGTCCATGGACTCAGAGAGTTCTTTTGCATTCTATATTGTTTTCATATTGCACATAATTTTTTAGCTTAACATAAATTTTATGGTGATTAAAGTACTGACGTTAATGTTGAAATTTTTCCTCAGACTGGAACAGGAAACTTTGGCTGGAGCCTCTGAAGCTAAGCTTGTCATCGACACTGAGGAAGAAGCACTGGACTGCCCAACCTCACCAAACAAGGTACTACGTGTTAGTTTAAGGCTTACCTGGTTTATTAAATGTCAAACTGTTTGTGCTTGAAAGGGGCAGTAGGTCAGTTATAGTCTTAAAGTTGCTGTTAAGCACACTCTCAGATGTCAGGTTCGAGGTATTTGAGGGGACTTTGGCAACTGTTCCTGATGGGTGGGGGATGGGCCAGTTTCTTACTGATTTGCTAGCAAGCACACTGTCACATGTCAGGTGAGAGGTATTTGTGGGGACCCCGTGAGGTGTTTGATATAAAGCACATTTAATGAGAGTGATTTACAGTTTTTGCCCGTGAAGTGGGAAGAATCTTTAGCTTGCCATGAGACAGTTATTGTGACCAGAGATCAAAACTGGTTTTCACATGAGCGTGTAGATACAGATTGGTTTCCTTTGCCCATACTTGACCACTACATGTTGTTACCCATAATTAGTCATTACTGTGTAACTATGAGCTATATTCATGTGATAAAAGTTATAGCAGTGGTTCGTATTTGTATTGTATTGACATCAAGGAGAAATCTATTCAGGATACATCCATTTTACTCCCAAGCACACTCAAGTGTCAGTTAAAAGGTATTTGTGGGGAGTCCGTGAGGCAGTTAATATGATGCATGGTTGTAGACATTAATTTAGCCTTTTTTGTCCATGGACTCAGATAGTTCTTTTGCATTCTATATTGTTTTCATATTGCACATAATTTTTTAGCTTAACATAAATTTTATGGTGATTAAAGTACTGACGTTAATGTTGAAATTTTTCCTCAGACTGGAACAGGAAACTTTGGCTGGAACCTCTGAAGCTAAGCTTGTCATCGACACTGAGGAAGAAGCACTGGACTGCCCAACCTCACCAAACAAGGTACTACGTGTTAGTTTAAGGCTTACCTGGTTTATTAAATGTCAAACTGTTTGTGCTTGAAAGGGGCAGTAGGTCAGTTATAGTCTTAAAGTTGCTGTTAAGCACACTCTCAGATGTCAGGTTCGAGGTATTTGAGGGGACTTTGGCAACTGTTCCTGATGGGTGGGGGATGGGCCAGTTTCTTACTGATTTGCTAGCAAGCACACTGTCACATGTCAGGTGAGAGGTATTTGTGGGGACCCCGTCAGGTGTTTGATATAAAGCACATTTAATGAGAGTGATTTACAGTTTGTGCCCGTGAAGTGGGAAGAATCTTTAGCTTGCCATGAGACAGTTAATATGACCAGAGATCAAAACTGGTTTTCACATGAGCGTGTAGATACAGATTGGTTTCCTTTGCCCATACTTGACCACTACATGTTGTTACCCATAATTAGTCATTACTGTGTAACTGTGAGCTATATTCATGTAATAAAAGTTATAGCAGTGGTTAGGATTTGTATTGTATTGACATCAAGGAGAAATCTATTCAGGATACATCCATTTTACTCCCAAGCACACTCAAGTGTCAGTTAAAAGGTATTTGTGGGGACTCCGTGAGGCAGTTAATATGATGCATGGTTGTAGACATTAATTTAGCCTTTTTTGTCCATGTACTCAGAGAATCCTTTTGCATTCTATATTGTTTTCATATTGCACATAATTCTTTAGCTTAACATAAATTTTATGGGGATTAAAGTACTGATGTTAATGTTGAAATTTTTCCTCAGACTGGAACAGGAAACTTTGGCTGGAACCTCTGAAGCTAAGCTTGTCATCGACACTGAGGAGGAAGCACTGGACTGCCCACCCTCACCAAACAAGGTACCACTTGTTAGTTTAAGGCTTACCTGGTTTATTAAATGTCAAACTGTTTGTGCTTGAAAGGGGCAGTAGGTCAGTTATAGTCTTAAAGTTGCTGTTAAGCACACTCTCAGATGTCAGGTTCGAGGTATTTGAGGGGACTTTGGCAACTGTTCCTGATGGGTGGGGGATGGGCCAGTTTCTTACTGATTTGCTAGCAAGCACACTGTCACATGTCAGGTGAGAGGTATTTGTGGGGACCCCGTGAGGTGTTTGATATAAAGCACATTTAATGAGAGTGATTTACAGTTTTTGCCCGTGAAGTGGGAAGAATCTTTAGCTTGCCATGAGACAGTTAATATGACCAGAGATCAAAACTGGTTTTCACATGAGCGTGTAGATACAGATTGGTTTCCTTTGCCCATACTTGACCACTACATGTTGTTACCCATAATTAGTCATTACTGTGTAACTGTGAGCTATATTCATGTAATAAAAGTTATAGCAGTGGTTAGGATTTGTATTGTATTGACATCAAGGAGAAATCTATTCAGGATACATCCATTTTACTCCCAAGCACACTCAAGTGTCAGTTAAAAGGTATTTGTGGGGACTCCGTGAGGCAGTTAATATGATGCATGGTTATAGACATTAATTTAGCCTTTTTTGTCCATGTACTCAGAGAATCCTTTTGCATTCTATATTGTTTTCATATTGCACATAATTCTTTAGCTTAACATAAATTTTATGGGGATTAAAGTACTGATGTTAATGTTGAAATTTTTCCTCAGACTGGAACAGGAAACTTTGGCTGGAACCTCTGAAGCTAAGCTTGTCATCGACACTGAGGAGGAAGCACTGGACTGCCCACCCTCACCAAACAAGGTACCACTTGTTAGTTTAAGGCTTACCTGGTTTATTAAATGTCAAACTGTTTGTGCTTGAAAGGGGCAGTAGGTCAGTTATAGTCTTAAAGTTGCTGTTAAGCACACTCTCAGATGTCAGGTTCGAGGTATTTGAGGGGACTTTGGCAACTGTTCCTGATGGGTGGGGGATGGGCCAGTTTCTTACTGATTTGCTAGCAAGCACACTGTCACATGTCAGGTGAGAGGTATTTGTGGGGACCCCGTCAGGTGTTTGATATAAAGCACATTTAATGAGAGTGATTTACAGTTTTTGCCCGTGAAGTGGGAAGAATCTTTAGCTTGCCATGAGACAGTTAATATGACCAGAGATCAAAACTGGTTTTCACATGAGCGTGTAGATACAGATTGGTTTCCTTTGCCCATACTTGACCACTACATGTTGTTACCCATAATTAGTCATTACTGTGTAACTATGAGCTATATTCATGTGATAAAAGTTATAGCAGTGGTTCGTATTTGTATTGTATTGACATCAAGGAGAAATCTATTCAGGATACATCCATTTTACTCCCAAGCACACTCAAGTGTCAGTTAAAAGGTATTTGTGGGGAGTCCGTGAGGCAGTTAATATGATGCATGGTTATAGACATTAATTTAGCCTTTTTTGTCCATGGACTCAGAGAGTTCTGTTGCATTCTATATTGTTTTCATATTGCACATAATTTTTTAGCTTAACATAAATTTTATGGGGATTAAAGTACTGATGTTAATGTTGAAATTTTTCCTCAGACTGGAACAGGAAACTTTGGCTGGAACCTCTGAAGCTAAGCTTGTCATCGACACTGAGGAGGAAGCACTGGACTGCCCACCCTCACCAAACAAGGTACCACTTGTTAGTTTAAGGCTTACCTGGTTTATTAAATGTCAAACTGTTTGTGCTTGAAAGGGGCAGTAGGTCAGTTATAGTCTTAAAGTTGCTGTTAAGCACACTCTCAGATGTCAGGTTCGAGGTATTTGAGGGGACTTTGGCAACTGTTCCTGATGGGTGGGGGATGGGCCAGTTTCTTACTGATTTGCTAGCAAGCACACTGTCACATGTCAGGTGAGAGGTATTTGTGGGGACACCGTGAGGTGTTTGATATAAAGCACATTTAATGAGAGTGATTTACAGTTTTTGCCCGTGAAGTGGGAAGAATCTTTAGCTTGCCATGAGACAGTTAATATGACCAGAGATCAAAACTGGTTTTCACATGAGCGTGTAGATACAGATTGGTTTCCTTTGCCCATACTTGACCACTACATGTTGTTACCCATAATTAGTCATTACTGTGTAACTGTGAGCTATATTCATGTAATAAAAGTTATAGCAGTGGTTCGTATTTGTATTGTATTGACATCAAGGAGAAATCTATTCAGGATACATCCATTTTACTCCCAAGCACACTCAAGTGTCAGTTAAAAGGTATTTGTGGGGACTCCGTGAGGCAGTTAATATGATGCATGGTTATAGACATTAATTTAGCCTTTTTTGTCCATGTACTCAGAGAATCCTTTTGCATTCTATATTGTTTTCATATTGCACATAATTCTTTAGCTTAACATAAATTTTATGGGGATTA
The DNA here is from genome assembly GCA_013358685.1 of Antennarius maculatus. Taxonomy (NCBI): domain Eukaryota; kingdom Metazoa; phylum Chordata; class Actinopteri; order Lophiiformes; family Antennariidae; genus Antennarius; species Antennarius maculatus. Next base: position 992,703 of record CM023614.1, read on the forward strand.
AAGTACTGATGTTAATGTTGAAATTTTTCCTCAGACTGGAACAGGAAACTTTGGCTGGAACCTCTGAAGCTAAGCTTGTCATCGACACTGAGGAGGAAGCACTGGACTGCCCACCCTCACCAAACAAGGTACCACTTGTTAGTTTAAGGCTTACCTGGTTTATTAAATGTCAAACTGTTTGTGCTTGAAAGGGGCAGTAGGTCAGTTATAGTCTTAAAGTTGCTGTTAAGCACACTCTCAGATGTCAGGTTCGAGGTATTTGAGGGGACTTTGGCAACTGTTCCTGATGGGTGGGGGATGGGCCAGTTTCTTACTGATTTGCTAGCAAGCACACTGTCACATGTCAGGTGAGAGGTATTTGTGGGGACCCCGTCAGGTGTTTGATATAAAGCACATTTAATGAGGGTGATTTACAGTTTTTGCCCGTGAAGTGGGAAGAATCTTTAGCTTGCCATGAGACAGTTAATATGACCAGAGATCAAAACTGGTTTTCACATGAGCGTGTAGATACAGATTGGTTTCCTTTGCCCATACTTGACCACTACATGTTGTTACCCATAATTAGTCATTACTGTGTAACTGTGAGCTATATTCATGTAATAAAAGTTATAGCAGTGGTTAGGATTTGTATTGTATTGACATCAAGGAGAAATCTATTCAGGATACATCCATTTTACTCCCAAGCACACTCAAGTGTCAGTTAAAAGGTATTTGTGGGGACTCCGTGAGGCAGTTAATATGATGCATGGTTGTAGACATTAATTTAGCCTTTTTTGTCCATGTACTCAGAGAATCCTTTTGCATTCTATATTGTTTTCATATTGCACATAATTCTTTAGCTTAACATAAATTTTATGGGGATTAAAGTACTGATGTTAATGTTGAAATTTTTCCTCAGACTGGAACAGGAAACTTTGGCTGGAACCTCTGAAGCTAAGCTTGTCATCGACACTGAGGAGGAAGCACTGGACTGCCCACCCTCACCAAACAAGGTACCACTTGTTAGTTTAAGGCTTACCTGGTTTATTAAATGTCAAACTGTTTGTGCTTGAAAGGGGCAGTAGGTCAGTTATAGTCTTAAAGTTGCTGTTAAGCACACTCTCAGATGTCAGGTTCGAGGTATTTGAGGGGACTTTGGCAACTGTTCCTGATGGGTGGGGGATGGGCCAGTTTCTTACTGATTTGCTAGCAAGCACACTGTCACATGTCAGATGAGAGGTATTTGTGGGGACCCCGTCAGGTGTTTGATATAAAGCACATTTAATGAGAGTGATTTACAGTTTTTGCCCGTGAAGTGGGAAGAATCTTTAGCTTGCCATGAGACAGTTAATATGACCAGAGATCAAAACTGGTTTTCACATGAGCGTGTAGATACAGATTGGTTTCCTTTGCCCATACTTGACCACTACATGTTGTTACCCATAATTAGTCATTACTGTGTAACTATGAGCTATATTCATGTGATAAAAGTTATAGCAGTGGTTCGTATTTGTATTGTATTGACATCAAGGAGAAATCTATTCAGGATACATCCATTTTACTCCCAAGCACACTCAAGTGTCAGTTAAAAGATATTTGTGGGGACTCCGTCAGGCAGTTAATATGATGCATGGTTATAGACATTAATTTAGCCTTTTTTGTCCATGTACTCAGAGAATCCTTTTGCATTCTATATTGTTTTCATATTGCACATAATTCTTTAGCTTAACATAAATTTTATGGGGATTAAAGTACTGACGTTAATGTTGAAATTTTTCCTCAGACTGGAACAGGAAACTTTGGCTGGAACCTCTGAAGCTAAGCTTGTCATCGACACTGAGGAGGAAGCACTGGACTGCCCACCCTCACCGAACAAGGTACCACTTGTTAGTTTAAGGCTTACCTGGTTTGTTAAATGTCAAACTGTTTGTGCTTGAAAGGGGCAGTAGGTCAGTTATAGTCTTAAAGTTGCTGTTAAGCACACTCTCAGATGTCAGGTTCGAGGTATTTGAGGGGACTTTGGCAACTGTTCCTGATGGGTGGGGGATGGGCCAGTTTCTTACTGATTTGCTAGCAAGCACACTGTCACATGTCAGGTGAGAGGTATTTGTGGGGACCCCGTGAGGTGTTTGATATAAAGCACATTTAATGAGAGTGATTTACAGTTTTTGCCCGTGAAGTGGGAAGAATCTTTAGCTTGCCATGAGACAGTTAATATGACCAGAGATCAAAACTGGTTTTCACATGAGCGTGTAGATACAGATTGGTTTCCTTTGCCCATACTTGACCACTACATGTTGTTACCCATAATTAGTCATTACTGTGTAACTGTGAGCTATATTCATGTAATAAAAGTTATAGCAGTGGTTAGGATTTGTATTGTATTGACATCAAGGAGAAATCTATTCAGGATACATCCATTTTACTCCCAAGCACACTCAAGTGTCAGTTAAAAGGTATTTGTGGGGACTCCGTGAGGCAGTTAATATGATGCATGGTTATAGACATTAATTTAGCCTTTTTTGTCCATGTACTCAGAGAATCCTTTTGCATTCTATATTGTTTTCATATTGCACATAATTCTTTAGCTTAACATAAATTTTATGGGGATTAAAGTACTGATGTTAATGTTGAAATTTTTCCTCAGACTGGAACAGGAAACTTTGGCTGGAACCTCTGAAGCTAAGCTTGTCATCGACACTGAGGAGGAAGCACTGGACTGCCCACCCTCACCAAACAAGGTACCACTTGTTAGTTTAAGGCTTACCTGGTTTATTAAATGTCAAACTGTTTGTGCTTGAAAGGGGCAGTAGGTCAGTTATAGTCTTAAAGTTGCTGTTAAGCACACTCTCAGATGTCAGGTTCGAGGTATTTGAGGGGACTTTGGCAACTGTTCCTGATGGGTGGGGGATGGGCCAGTTTCTTACTGATTTGCTAGCAAGCACACTGTCACATGTCAGGTGAGAGGTATTTGTGGGGACCCCGTCAGGTGTTTGATATAAAGCACATTTAATGAGAGTGATTTACAGTTTTTGCCCGTGAAGTGGGAAGAATCTTTAGCTTGCCATGAGACAGTTAATATGACCAGAGATCAAAACTGGTTTTCACATGAGCGTGTAGATACAGATTGGTTTCCTTTGCCCATACTTGACCACTACATGTTGTTACCCATAATTAGTCATTACTGTGTAACTATGAGCTATATTCATGTGATAAAAGTTATAGCAGTGGTTCGTATTTGTATTGTATTGACATCAAGGAGAAATCTATTCAGGATACATCCATTTTACTCCCAAGCACACTCAAGTGTCAGTTAAAAGGTATTTGTGGGGAGTCCGTGAGGCAGTTAATATGATGCATGGTTATAGACATTAATTTAGCCTTTTTTGTCCATGGACTCAGAGAGTTCTGTTGCATTCTATATTGTTTTCATATTGCACATAATTTTTTAGCTTAACATAAATTTTATGGGGATTAAAGTACTGATGTTAATGTTGAAATTTTTCCTCAGACTGGAACAGGAAACTTTGGCTGGAACCTCTGAAGCTAAGCTTGTCATCGACACTGAGGAGGAAGCACTGGACTGCCCACCCTCACCAAACAAGGTACCACTTGTTAGTTTAAGGCTTACCTGGTTTATTAAATGTCAAACTGTTTGTGCTTGAAAGGGGCAGTAGGTCAGTTATAGTCTTAAAGTTGCTGTTAAGCACACTCTCAGATGTCAGGTTCGAGGTATTTGAGGGGACTTTGGCAACTGTTCCTGATGGGTGGGGGATGGGCCAGTTTCTTACTGATTTGCTAGCAAGCACACTGTCACATGTCAGGTGAGAGGTATTTGTGGGGACCCCGTGAGGTGTTTGATATAAAGCACATTTAATGAGAGTGATTTACAGTTTTTGCCCGTGAAGTGGGAAGAATCTTTAGCTTGCCATGAGACAGTTAATATGACCAGAGATCAAAACTGGTTTTCACATGAGCGTGTAGATACAGATTGGTTTCCTTTGCCCATACTTGACCACTACATGTTGTTACCCATAATTAGTCATTACTGTGTAACTGTGAGCTATATTCATGTAATAAAAGTTATAGCAGTGGTTCGTATTTGTATTGTATTGACATCAAGGAGAAATCTATTCAGGATACATCCATTTTACTCCCAAGCACACTCAAGTGTCAGTTAAAAGGTATTTGTGGGGACTCCGTGAGGCAGTTAATATGATGCATGGTTATAGACATTAATTTAGCCTTTTTTGTCCATGTACTCAGAGAATCCTTTTGCATTCTATATTGTTTTCATATTGCACATAATTCTTTAGCTTAACATAAATTTTATGGGGATTAAAGTACTGATGTTAATGTTGAAATTTTTCCTCAGACTGGAACAGGAAACTTTGGCTGGAACCTCTGAAGCTAAGCTTGTCATCGACACTGAGGAGGAAGCACTGGACTGCCCACCCTCACCAAACAAGGTACCACTTGTTAGTTTAAGGCTTACCTGGTTTATTAAATGTCAAACTGTTTGTGCTTGAAAGGGGCAGTAGGTCAGTTATAGTCTTAAAGTTGCTGTTAAGCACACTCTCAGATGTCAGGTTCGAGGTATTTGAGGGGACTTTGGCAACTGTTCCTGATGGGTGGGGGATGGGCCAGTTTCTTACTGATTTGCTAGCAAGCACACTGTCACATGTCAGGTGAGAGGTATTTGTGGGGACCCCGTCAGGTGTTTGATATAAAGCACATTTAATGAGGGTGATTTACAGTTTTTGCCCGTGAAGTGGGAAGAATCTTTAGCTTGCCATGAGACAGTTAATATGACCAGAGATCAAAACTGGTTTTCACATGAGCGTGTAGATACAGATTGGTTTCCTTTGCCCATACTTGACCACTACATGTTGTTACCCATAATTAGTCATTACTGTGTAACTGTGAGCTATATTCATGTAATAAAAGTTATAGCAGTGGTTAGGATTTGTATTGTATTGACATCAAGGAGAAATCTATTCAGGATACATCCATTTTACTCCCAAGCACACTCAAGTGTCAGTTAAAAGGTATTTGTGGGGACTCCGTGAGGCAGTTAATATGATGCATGGTTGTAGACATTAATTTAGCCTTTTTTGTCCATGTACTCAGAGAATCCTTTTGCATTCTATATTGTTTTCATATTGCACATAATTCTTTAGCTTAACATAAATTTTATGGGGATTAAAGTACTGATGTTAATGTTGAAATTTTTCCTCAGACTGGAACAGGAAACTTTGGCTGGAACCTCTGAAGCTAAGCTTGTCATCGACACTGAGGAGGAAGCACTGGACTGCCCACCCTCACCAAACAAGGTACCACTTGTTAGTTTAAGGCTTACCTGGTTTATTAAATGTCAAACTGTTTGTGCTTGAAAGGGGCAGTAGGTCAGTTATAGTCTTAAAGTTGCTGTTAAGCACACTCTCAGATGTCAGGTTCGAGGTATTTGAGGGGACTTTGGCAACTGTTCCTGATGGGTGGGGGATGGGCCAGTTTCTTACTGATTTGCTAGCAAGCACACTGTCACATGTCAGATGAGAGGTATTTGTGGGGACCCCGTCAGGTGTTTGATATAAAGCACATTTAATGAGAGTGATTTACAGTTTTTGCCCGTGAAGTGGGAAGAATCTTTAGCTTGCCATGAGACAGTTAATATGACCAGAGATCAAAACTGGTTTTCACATGAGCGTGTAGATACAGATTGGTTTCCTTTGCCCATACTTGACCACTACATGTTGTTACCCATAATTAGTCATTACTGTGTAACTGTGAGCTATATTCATGTAATAAAAGTTATAGCAGTGGTTCGTATTTGTATTGTATTGACATCAAGGAGAAATCTATTCAGGATACATCCATTTTACTCCCAAGCACACTCAAGTGTCAGTTAAAAGATATTTGTGGGGACTCCGTCAGGCAGTTAATATGATGCATGGTTATAGACATTAATTTAGCCTTTTTTGTCCATGTACTCAGAGAATCCTTTTGCATTCTATATTGTTTTCATATTGCACATAATTCTTTAGCTTAACATAAATTTTATGGGGATTAAAGTACTGACGTTAATGTTGAAATTTTTCCTCAGACTGGAACAGGAAACTTTGGCTGGAACCTCTGAAGCTAAGCTTGTCATCGACACTGAGGAGGAAGCACTGGACTGCCCACCCTCACCGAACAAGGTACCACTTGTTAGTTTAAGGCTTACCTGGTTTGTTAAATGTCAAACTGTTTGTGCTTGAAAGGGGCAGTAGGTCAGTTATAGTCTTAAAGTTGCTGTTAAGCACACTCTCAGATGTCAGGTTCGAGGTATTTGAGGGGACTTTGGCAACTGTTCCTGATGGGTGGGGGATGGGCCAGTTTCTTACTGATTTGCTAGCAAGCACACTGTCACATGTCAGGTGAGAGGTATTTGTGGGGACCCCGTCAGGTGTTTGATATAAAGCACATTTAATGAGAGTGATTTACAGTTTTTGCCCGTGAAGTGGGAAGAATCTTTAGCTTGCCATGAGACAGTTAATATGACCAGAGATCAAAACTGGTTTTCACATGAGCGTGTAGATACAGATTGGTTTCCTTTGCCCATACTTGACCACTACATGTTGTTACCCATAATTAGTCATTACTGTGTAACTGTGAGCTATATTCATGTAATAAAAGTTATAGCAGTGGTTAGGATTTGTATTGTATTGACATCAAGGAGAAATCTATTCAGGATACATCCATTTTACTCCCAAGCACACTCAAGTGTCAGTTAAAAGGTATTTGTGGGGACTCCGTGAGGCAGTTAATATGATGCATGGTTGTAGACATTAATTTAGCCTTTTTTGTCCATGTACTCAGAGAATCCTTTTGCATTCTATATTGTTTTCATATTGCACATAATTCTTTAGCTTAACATAAATTTTATGGGGATTTAAGTACTGATGTTAATGTTGAAATTTTTCCTCAGACTGGAACAGGAAACTTTGGCTGGAACCTCTGAAGCTAAGCTTGTCATCGACACTGAGGAGGAAGCACTGGACTGCCCACCCTCACCAAACAAGGTACCACTTGTTAGTTTAAGGCTTACCTGGTTTGTTAAATGTCAAACTGTTTGTGCTTGAAAGGGGCAGTAGGTCAGTTATAGTCTTAAAGTTGCTGTTAAGCACACTCTCAGATGTCAGGTTCGAGGTATTTGAGGGGACTTTGGCAACTGTTCCTGGTGGGTGGGGGATGGGCCAGTTTCTTACTGATTTGCTAGCAAGCACACTGTCACATGTCAGGTGAGAGGTATTTGTGGGGACCCCGTGGGGTGTTTGATATAAAAGACATTTAATGAGAGTGATTTACAGTTTGTGCCCGTGAAGTGGGAAGAATCTTTAGCTTGCCATGAGACAGTTAATATGACCAGAGATCAAAACTGGTTTTCACATGAGCGTGTAGATACAGATTGGTTTCCTTTGCCCATACTTGACCACTACATGTTGTTACCCATAATTAGTCATTACTGTGTAACTATGAGCTATATTCATGTGATAAAAGTTATAGCAGTGGTTCGTATTTGTATTGTATTGACATCAAGGAGAAATCTATTCAGGATACATCCATTTTACTCCCAAGCACACTCAAGTGTCAGTTAAAAGGTATTTGTGGGGACTCCGTGAGGCAGTTAATATGATGCATGGTTATAGACATTAATTTAGCCTTTTTTGTCCATGTACTCAGAGAATCCTTTTGCATTCTATATTGTTTTCATATTGCACATAATTCTTTAGCTTAACATAAATTTTATGGGGATTAAAGTACTGATGTTAATGTTGAAATTTTTCCTCAGACTGGAACAGGAAACTTTGGCTGGAACCTCTGAAGCTAAGCTTGTCATCGACACTGAGGAGGAAGCACTGGACTGCCCACCCTCACCAAACAAGGTACCACTTGTTAGTTTAAGGCTTACCTGGTTTATTAAATGTCAAACTGTTTGTGCTTGAAAGGGGCAGTAGGTCAGTTATAGTCTTAAAGTTGCTGTTAAGCACACTCTCAGATGTCAGGTTCGAGGTATTTGAGGGGACTTTGGCAACTGTTCCTGATGGGTGGGGGATGGGCCAGTTTCTTACTGATTTGCTAGCAAGCACACTGTCACATGTCAGGTGAGAGGTATTTGTGGGGACACCGTCAGGAATTTTATATAAAGCACATTTAATGAGATTAATTTACAGTTTTTGCCCGTGAAGTGGGAAGAATCTTTAGCTTGCCATGAGACAGTTAATATGACCAGAGATCAAAACTGGTTTTCACATGAGCGTGTAGATACAGATTGGTTTCCTTTGCCCATACTTGACCACTACATGTTGTTACCCATAATTAGTCATTACTGTGTAACTGTGAGCTATATTCATGTAATAAAAGTTATAGCAGTGGTTAGGATTTGTATTGTATTGACATCAAGGAGAAATCTATTCAGGATACATCCATTTTACTCCCAAGCACACTCAAGTGTCAGTTAAAAGGTATTTGTGGGGACTCCGTGAGGCAGTTAATATGATGCATGGTTGTAGACATTAATTTAGCCTTTTTTGTCCATGTACTCAGAGAATCCTTTTGCATTCTATATTGTTTTCATATTGCACATAATTCTTTAGCTTAACATAAATTTTATGGGGATTTAAGTACTGATGTTAATGTTGAAATTTTTCCTCAGACTGGAACAGGAAACTTTGGCTGGAACCTCTGAAGCTAAGCTTGTCATCGACACTGAGGAGGAAGCACTGGACTGCCCACCCTCACCAAACAAGGTACCACTTGTTAGTTTAAGGCTTACCTGGTTTGTTAAATGTCAAACTGTTTGTGCTTGAAAGGGGCAGTAGGTCAGTTATAGTCTTAAAGTTGCTGTTAAGCACACTCTCAGATGTCAGGTTCGAGGTATTTGAGGGGACTTTGGCAACTGTTCCTGGTGGGTGGGGGATGGGCCAGTTTCTTACTGATTTGCTAGCAAGCACACTGTCACATGTCAGGTGAGAGGTATTTGTGGGGACCCCGTGGGGTGTTTGATATAAAAGACATTTAATGAGAGTGATTTACAGTTTGTGCCCGTGAAGTGGGAAGAATCTTTAGCTTGCCATGAGACAGTTAATATGACCAGAGATCAAAACTGGTTTTCACATGAGCGTGTAGATACAGATTGGTTTCCTTTGCCCATACTTGACCACTACATGTTGTTACCCATAATTAGTCATTACTGTGTAACTATGAGCTATATTCATGTGATAAAAGTTATAGCAGTGGTTCGTATTTGTATTGTATTGACATCAAGGAGAAATCTATTCAGGATACATCCATTTTACTCCCAAGCACACTCAAGTGTCAGTTAAAAGGTATTTGTGGGGACTCCGTGAGGCAGTTAATATGATGCATGGTTATAGACATTAATTTAGCCTTTTTTGTCCATGTACTCAGAGAATCCTTTTGCATTCTATATTGTTTTCATATTGCACATAATTCTTTAGCTTAACATAAATTTTATGGGGATTAAAGTACTGATGTTAATGTTGAAATTTTTCCTCAGACTGGAACAGGAAACTTTGGCTGGAACCTCTGAAGCTAAGCTTGTCATCGACACTGAGGAGGAAGCACTGGACTGCCCACCCTCACCAAACAAGGTACCACTTGTTAGTTTAAGGCTTACCTGGTTTATTAAATGTCAAACTGTTTGTGCTTTAAAGGGGCAGTAGGTCAGTTATAGTCTTAAAGTTGCTGTTAAGCACACTCTCAGATGTCAGGTTCGAGGTATTTGAGGGGACTTTGGCAACTGTTCCTGATGGGTGGGGGATGGGCCAGTTTCTTACTGATTTGCTAGCAAGCACACTGTCACATGTCAGGTGAGAGGTATTTGTGGGGACCCCGTCAGGTGTTTGATATAAAGCACATTTAATGAGACTGATTTACAGTTTGTGCCCGTGAAGTGGGAAGAATCTTTAGCTTGCCATGAGACAGTTAATATGACCAGAGATCAAAACTGGTTTTCACATGAGCGTGTAGATACAGATTGGTTTCCTTTGCCCATACTTGACCACTACATGTTGTTACCCATAATTAGTCATTACTGTGTAACTGTGAGCTATATTCATGTGATAAAAGTTATAGCAGTGGTTAGGATTTGTATTGTATTGACATCAAGGAGAAATCTATTCAGGATACATCCATTTTACTCCCAAGCACACTCAAGTGTCAGTTAAAAGGTATTTGTGGGGACTCCGTGAGGCAGTTAATATGATGCATGGTTGTAGACATTAATTTAGCCTTTTTTGTCCATGTACTCAGAGAATCCTTTTGCATTCTATATTGTTTTCATATTGCACATAATTCTTTAGCTTAACATAAATTTTATGGGGATTAAAGTACTGATGTTAATGTTGAAATTTTTCCTCAGACTGGAACAGGAAACTTTGGCTGGAACCTCTGAAGCTAAGCTTGTCATCGACACTGAGGAGGAAGCACTGGACTGCCCACCCTCACCAAACAAGGTACCACTTGTTAGTTTAAGGCTTACCTGGTTTATTAAATGTCAAACTGTTTGTGCTTGAAAGGGGCAGTAGGTCAGTTATAGTCTTAAAGTTGCTGTTAAGCACACTCTCAGATGTCAGGTTCGAGGTATTTGAGGGGACTAAGGCAACTGTTCCTGATGGGTGGGGGATGGGCCAGTTTCTTACTGATTTGCTAGCAAGCACACTGTCACATGTCAGGTGAGAGGTATTTGTGGGGACCCCGTCAGGTGTTTGATATAAAGCACATTTAATGAGAGTGATTTACAGTTTTTGCCCGTGAAGTGGGAAGAATCTTTAGCTTGCCATGAGACAGTTAATATGACCAGAGATCAAAACTGGTTTTCACATGAGCGTGTAGATACAGATTGGTTTCCTTTGCCCATACTTGACCACTACATGTTGTTACCCATAATTAGTCATTACTGTGTAACTGTGAGCTATATTCATGTAATAAAAGTTATAGCAGTGGTTCGTATTTGTATTGTATTGACATCAAGGAGAAATCTATTCAGGATACATCCATTTTACTCCCAAGCACACTCAAGTGTCAGTTAAAAGGTATTTGTGGGGACTCCGTGAGGCAGTTAATATGTAGCATGTTGAAAGACTTTAGCTTCGCCTAGTGTGAACATCGATGTAAAATTTATTCAAGATACATCCATTTTACGAATGAGCACACACATTGTGCGTGTGTAAGGTTGTACAGTTATCAATTTACTTCCTACCTTGTGTTTCAGTTTTGATAGTATTTTTGAAAGTATTTACCACATTCTTTTTTTTGGTCATACATCATTCAGTGTATTGTTGATGTTATTATAGGATTTTAGATGACTCTGACACCCAGTCCACATAGGAAATGTTTTTATTGAATTCTTTCATTGTGAACTATGTAGTGTTTTAGGTGTCAAGATGTCAGTCAAAGCTTTCAGGCATTATAATTCCATGTTCATGTTTCCAAGCCGTTTTTGTCTTTTGCTACACTGGTTCAAATTAAAATTACATAACATTCGCTTGAACTTCCATACAGACTGGAAATCCAAAGAATCCATTCTCCAAACACTGCCTTTACAATCAAAACCAGGCTGAGAAGGACAAAAAGCATACAGGTAAATAATAGTGCATGTACTACATATTTCTTTATTCATATTGTTCGTCAAATATTCATTGTTAAGGACAATATTGGATTCTAATTCAGTTTTGTTTTGTTTTTCTGAAGATCTTATCAAGATGACACATTAGTGTTTAGGTTAGCATCCTACAGATTTTGTCTTCATTTAAATTTTACTTTGCAATATAATCTCTTCTGGTTTTCAGAAAGTCCAGTTGTCAGATCAAGCCAGAGAAGAGAGACAGAGACCAAAGTGCCAGATGTAAACAATAATAATTCAAAAACAGTGGCGGACAATAATAATAATACAGCAATGGAGCAGGACACTGTAACACCTTCCCAAAGCTACAGTTGCCTCTCACCAGAAAGGAAAGGACGTAAGGTTTCTAAGAGTATTTCTGTCACATAACTTTCAGCCAATGATTGTAGAATACTGATGGCATTAAAGTAACAGAAGTGTGTATGTTTAACTGTTTAATAGGACAGAATCCTTTCAAGAGACGGCTGTGGCAAACAGAGGAGATACTTGCAGTTTAAAGGCACATGTTCATCACTTCCTGTCGGGCTCCAGGGAAACATGATTGTGATAAGTGTCTTCAAATAGAAAACATAGCACTCAAAAACAGAAATTGGCTAGCCGTAAAATTCTACATCAAAAACTGAATCATAGCTCTGAAAAAGGAAGTCTAAATTTGGTCACTCTATGCTGATAGAAGTTCCAGAGACCATTATGCTTTTCATATTTTTATAAGTGTGAAATCTAAAGTTGCAGAAATTTTATTTATTGTTAGTTGCACTTTGAGTTTTAATTTAATGTTAAATTATTTTCTGAGAATTCATAGTATAATGCAACTTTTAAGTTATTAATTTTGTTACAAATTTTGTTAAATGTTCTTACAAAGCATTAAAAAAAACAAAAAAATAAAGTTTAACTAGAAAATTCACCAACCACCTGAGTCTCTAATCAGTAGCAAACAATACATCACAAGGTGTAAAAGTGTAATTTGACGTCGATAAATTATGGAATATCTAGATGAAACATTCAAAGATGGCATGCTATTGCAAAACCATATTTGCCTTCTGTGTCTATTTGACTTCTGTCAGTGTTTTTCAAGATGTATCAAGGTTTTGCATTACTTACCTCCACAGTAAGTATATTAGGTTCAACAAAGTAAGTTTAGCCTGAATGTGTGTCGAGTGGTGCCCAGTAAGGAAGATAAACTGGATACTGTGCTTACGTACCCCCACATATGACTAAATACCGGATATTGTGCTTGTGGTTCCCCACATATGTTTAAGAACCTGACAAGTCCCCACAGGTAGGGTCCTTGTCAGGTCTGGAAATTTTACTTTCTTTAATTGATAATTTGAAGTGAGATTTCTGTTGAGGAAGCATTCAGGATGTTTCCTGATTTTTTTCAGAGCTGTAGGTGTACTGGAAAGGCCGGTTCCCACAACTGACCGGCCCTTCTTGTGGCATGACAATGTAATACAGACAAGGATAGGTGTGTGTGTGTGTGTGTGTGTGTGTTCGTGTGTGTGTGTGTGTGTTCGTGTGTGTGTGTGTGTGTGTGTGTGTGTGTGTGTGTGTGTGTGTGTTCGTGTGTGTGTGTGTGTGTGTGTGTGTGTCTGTGTGTGTGTGTGTGTGTGTGTGTTCGTGTGTGTGTGTGTGTGTGTGTGTGTGTGTGTGTGTGTTCGTGTGTGTGTGTGTGTGTGTGTGTGTGTGTGTGTGTCTGTGTGTGTGTGTGTGTGTGTGTGTGTTCGTGTGTGTGTGTGTGTGTGTGTGTGTGTGTGTGTGTGTGTGTGTTCGTGTGTGTGTGTGTGTGTGTGTGTGTGTGTGTGTGTGTGTGTGTGTGTGTGTGTGTGTTCGTGTGTGTGTGTGTGTGTGTGTGTGTGTGTGTCTGTGTGTGTGTGTGTGTGTGTGTGTGTGTTCGTGTGTGTGTGTGTGTGTGTGTGTGTGTGTGTGTCTGTGTGTGTGTGTGTGTGTGTGTGTGTTCGTGTGTGTGTGTGTGTGTGTGTGTGTGTGTGTGTGTGTGTGTGTGTTAGTGTGTGTGTGTGTGTGTGTGTATGTGTGTGTGTGTGTGTGTGTGTGTGTGTGTGTTCGTGTGTGTGTGTGTGTGTGTGTGTGTGTGTGTGTGTGTGTGTGTGTTCGTGTGTGTGTGTGTGTGTGTGTTAGTGTGTGTGTGTTAGTGTGTGTGTGTGTGTGTGTGTGTGTGTGTGTGTGTGTGTTTGTGTGTGTGTGTGTGTGTGTGTGTGTGTGTGTGTGTGTGTGTGTTCGTGTGTGTGTGTTCGTGTGTGTGTGTGTGTGTGTGTGTGTGTGTGTGTGTGTTCGTGTGTGTGTGTGTGTGTTCGTGTGTGTGTGTTCGTGTGTGTGTGTGTGTGTGTGTGTGTTCGTGTGTGTGTGTGTGTGTGTGTGTGTGTGTGTGTGTGTGTGTGTGTGTGTGTGTGTGTGTGTCTGCGTCTATATGTGGCTCTGTGGTTGTGCCGGGAGTGTCCCCTGCCTCACACCCCCAGTTGGCTGGAATAGGCTTCAGCAACCTTCCCGGAACAGCGGACAAAAAGCAGGTATAGAAAATGAATGAATGAATGAAATCAATTGTGAATTTTGCCTGAAATACTATTTTAAAATGTTTTCTATGGCATGAAACACAAATAAAATAGTTCATTTTATTATTACTGCAATATTTATCTGAATATTGTGTCATTTATCAGCATGACTGTGATATAAAAAAAAAGTTTTTGTCTTTGTCCTACTTGTCTGGTGACTTTCCTCCTCCCTCCATCTGATCTGTGTCTTCCTTCTGAAGATGAGTGTGTCTCATTAACATGCTGTATGCATGGTCAACTTTATGGCACAGGACAAAAACACGCCTGTCATTGTTTCCACCCAGAGACCTTCAACCCAGAGAGCAGCCCAGATATTACATGGGTCAGTGATGAAGAGCAAGGGCAACACTTCCCAGTCTGCCAGACAGACCCTGCTACTGTAGAAGAAACATACAAGCAGTCGAGCATGAAATCTCTCATTTATGCAAACACACACGTTTATCAGGTGAACCACGTACGGTTATGACATTACACTAAGCATGCTGAGAGCTGTTCACAAATGCACATTCGGTTTATGTTTCTCTAAAAGACTAAAGCTGTGTGTTTAGCAGGACTTGTTCTTGTGGTTTTCTGTCCATCCATCCTAATCCACAATTTCTTTTTGTAGAGTACATAATTCATTCTCATGGTTTTAATACTGTGGAAATGAAAAAGAAAATGTGACGGAATGACTTCCATACGTTTTTTAAACTAATTGTAGTTTGTATTTTTCTGTATTGTATAATAACAAGGGCCAGTTGTGTAGTTCAGACTCCAAAAGAGTCTGGGTCCTGCCCGGAGTTTCTTCCTCAATGAGGGAGTTTTCCCCCGCCGCTGTCGCTGCTTGCTCTGGGGGGTGGGGTTGGGTTTTTCTGCCAGTAAAAACTCTTTGATGTGATTTAACACTTTACAAATGGAAGCTGATTGGTTGATTAAACTTGACGGTTAAAAAAACAAAAGAAAATAAAACATAACTTAGAAAACTGATTAAAAGAGGAATGGTTCTCAGTTTCCTCTCATGGCTCCTGATAGAGATAGAATTTCCTTCACTGAAATAGCATCCATTATTCAAAATGGACAAAAATGTAAAGAATCAATAAATATTCATCTTGATAGTGATCAACACTTTTATGGTGTTCATTTTTTTGTTACACAGCCACTATAGTGGGTCTGGTGGACCCACTGCATTTTTGCATTTTTAAAATAATACTAACATTTTTTTTTTGAACACTACTCAGGGAACGTTTATGTTGTCTTCATTACAAGCAGTATATCACAACTTGTTTGGCTACTACTTATTTTTTTTTAACCTTTTTTTTAAGATTACATCTCATACTTTAAATGCGACTTGTTTTTTGTCAGAATTTACATAAAGCATAAAAAATAAACTTAATATGAATGGAATTAAATGAATGCATTTACAAATTAACAAGGTAGTTCCTAACTTCTGCTTTTAATTTATTTCAACTTCATTTAAAACTGAACTCATATCCGTCACTTTCCACCAAGCTGTTGCTCTCATCCTGGGTGTCTCTGGGTCTACTGGACCCGAAGGAAGTAGAAATGTCTAGAGGGGGTGTACAGTGTGTGGACTATAATAATGTGTTGTAATATATGTTCTCCACAAAAAATGAGCTACGGCCGGAGTTTGAGTTTGATAAAATAACTACTTATTTAATTTTTCTTTGGATGAAAAAATAAATGCGTAATATGAGCAAAGCATTAAAAAATTATGAATAACCAGAATGGTGTCCAGCAGAGCACATAAATCTACAATCTACAACCCACACACCATACATACTCACACGTGATATAGCATGATCCTAGGATTCATTATGTTTGCATAGTGTGTGTGTGTGTGTGTGTGTGTGTGTGTGTGTGTGTGTGTGTGTGTGTGTGTGTGTGTGAGTGATAAACTTTTTGAAGCATCAGACAAGCAGCAGGCCTTTCTGACAGGCTGCATTGTGCGTCAGCCTGTGTTTCTGGGAGGACATGAGAGCCCGACTGGCCCTTTGACAACATAACACTCTGGCAGCAGTGAAGGGACAAAGTAGCACCTTCGTCGGTTCTCGCTATAAAATCTGTTACGTGTTGCTGTGCTGTCTTGCGACCCAAGACATTTGTCCTCATTGGTGGCATTATCTCCACACGGACGATCAGAATAACGGAGCCCGTCTTCGGGAGACGAAGTTCCTGAAGCAAAGAAAAGTCACTGCTGTGGCATCAGAGTGTTACAAGAATAGGTGATTTAATTATTATGTAAACCATGTTATTCTGCACTAATTACAAAGTGGAGCTGCTTTAATCACAGAAGAAAAAGGTGTTCCACTGAACGTTTGCCCTTTTAAACCAAAATCCATTTATACTTTCATTACTGCTTTGATCCAATGTGAGAAGTTTCAAAGCCACAGATATGATATTTAGACTTCACACACACTCACACACACACACACACACACACACACACACACACACACACACACACACACACACACACACACACACACACACACAATACATTTACTTTACTAATGTCAGATGTGTTGTTTTCATTAAAAGTCTCCAAAATACCTGTTCTTTTGGAAACTTAGATACATGAAAAAAATTCAACCACAGAAATTTCAACTGACAGTTGGGTTTGATTACGATTTGTGCCTGAAAACATCTGTTTTTTTCAGGGCTCATTACTTATGGAAGAATTTCTAGCCAATTTAACTTCAAATTCATAATATCTTTTCAAATTTGTGATGAAGTTATGATATCATCTTACTTTTATCTACGCTCAGTATTTATAATATATGCTTGTTATTCCTGTGTCATGTCATGCTCTCAATTTGTACAAATTCTAACTCTGAACCCATTTCTGGAATCACACACACACACACACACACACACACACACACACATACACACACACGTTTGGTCTGAAGGTGTCTTCTGAGATGCAGTAGATTGTGGTTGACCTTCTGGAACACCTGCTGATGCTCGAGCTTCATCTTCCTCACAGACGGAGACGATTTCCTCTGGGATTTGTTGATCCTTGATGGAACCCACCTTACATTCAACACGCTGCTGGTTTCCAGTGTCAATGGAAGCAAAGCAGCCCCCACGAGACGTCACCATGCTTCCCTGTAGGTCACAAATACTTTTCACTTTCTTACTCCTCCAAACATCCTGCGTATCCATAGACCCAAACAGAGCTGGTTCATCTTTCATTTTCTGTGTCTCTGAACATTTTTATTTTTACTTTTCCTTCAACATACTACAAAATGAAATTAGGACAAGTGTATTCAGGAAGTTTACTCTGTGCATGTTCTTTGTATAACACTTCAGTAGCTCATGAGCTCCATTTACCCCCTCCCCATCTGTCACCGTCTCCTGAGAGCCATTGACTTGCGGCTGTCACAGTTTACACATCTTCTCTGCCTGCTGTTATCCAGCTGTCATCCCTGCACAGGAGGACAATTGGTAGCTCCAAACACATCTTTCCGATTGGTTGTCCCCTTCATGATGTCACCGTAACATCAAGCTAACCCCTCACCACACCAGTGTCCAGGATCCAAGGGAGGAACCAGAAGTCCAGTTGATTTGATGGCTTCCTTCAGTGACGTACTTCCTGCAAGGGTCACAGCACCAAAGACTATATTCTGTTTCACAGTGACTCATATTATATTATTTATTCCTTTATTATGTCTGAAGTTATCCATCAAGCGCTGGTGTTTAGCTGCATTGGTGCTTTGTCACACATGACATTCTTCAAACTGCATTACCTTTTCAAAGATGACAAA
This sequence comes from Antennarius maculatus, assembly GCA_013358685.1. Lineage (NCBI taxonomy): Eukaryota > Metazoa > Chordata > Actinopteri > Lophiiformes > Antennariidae > Antennarius > Antennarius maculatus. Next base: position 1,010,702 of record CM023614.1, read on the forward strand.
GCCTCTGTCTGGATGTGTGACTGAACATAACGGCTCTCTCCTAGTTTAGATTAAAACACAGACATTGTCACCATGGTGATTCTTCACCTGAAATATGAGTCAAGGCCTTTGTGTTCATAATGATTGCAGGAGCAGTTCATTCCATGTATTTATATGGGTGTATTTTAATATTCATGGTGTCTTACTTCAGATTAAATGTATTCAGCAGTTCTTATCCTGGACTGCCAATGTTGATCATTCAGTGGCTTCTACTGAAACCATGGGACGGTATTGTGTCCACTGATGGTCTGAAATACTCTCTGGAGTCAGACTGAATGGAACATGATCTGGTTGAGTCACGTAAAACAAGCTGTGTCTTCAAACACATCGGCATCTTTAGTGTGAAATGTCTTTTTTGCCTTACATAAGGTTATTTTTTTGCATTAATATGAAAACCAATGTGACAGTTTTTATACTGGAAGTTATTTTGAAGGTGAGTCTGTTTCAGTCAAAGTGCTGAAGCCTCATTTTAGCTTTGACTTCTATAGTTTTGTCTTCTTATAATCTCTTTTTAGAATCAAAATCATAATTTATAACAGGTTGAGAAAAGGAAGACAGACTTGTTTAGATTTAGCTCATTGTCTGCGAACTAAAAAGACAATAAATACATGTCTTAATACATGTAATATATTCATATTTTTTGAGTAACTCAAGAAGAGTTTTACACACAGAATAATAATGTAGAATATTTTTTTCTTTTACATCTAATTATTTGACTTCATATTTAAAAAAACATCCTTATTCGGATAAATAAACCGTCCCTTTGTAGGATTTTAATGTGAAGAGTTAAAATAAACTTCGATTCAAACGTGATGCCAGTTCAATAAAGAAGCTTCTCCCTTCTTTTCTAAAAACTCTGAAGATGAATCTGCATCATTAGTCTGGAAATCAGGCAATGATGAAATGTTTGTTAATGTTTTCAGTGTGCTGTCGTCACCACAGTTAAATCAATGTAAAGAGCAGACGCTGTTTTCCTCTCTGACTGCTTCCAACTGTTCTGTAGTCCTCATCACAATAATTTAACACCAGACACCACCAGGGTTAATGAAACTTACAATAAACACCTCTTTTATGACACAAGTTTAAGCTTCGCAATTCCTGAATCATTTCTTAATGACTGTGAAACCACAGCATGAAACTAGAAGAAATGCAAGAACAATCTGGAACCCCATGGGGTTTCATTTTCTAGCATCCATCATTACTACTTTATTTTTTTCCTGTGATTATAGTAAAATAAGATGTCAATCACAGCAGAGAAAAGACTCTATTCATATTCCATTCATTCAGAATCAGTGTTTTTTTTTTTTTAATATGTCACGTTTCATGTTGTACATCTCAACACAGTATGTCTTGGAAGGAGCCTGTGGAAACTTCATTTTAAGGCTAAGAATCAGTAGCAGCTTTAGCATCTCTGAGCTACATCGTAGGTGTTCATGATGATAGTTTTAATGCTGAAGTGTCCTTCTGGTTTTCTTTCTTTTCATTATATCTAGGCTGAGAAACTTAGTTTTATCCCTGTGAAATGTATAACATGGTTATGTGTGCTGTCATGTTCTCATGCTCATCTGTGCAGGACAGCTGGCTTACGTTTCCTGAAAATTTTTAACACTGAAATTATATCAAAAATTTTGAGTAAAAACAACCTAAAATTGGTGACGTTAAACAGTCAATAACGTTATAATACACATCAGTGGATAAATATCACCATTTGATGGCAGGTGAGGCCATGCCTCACATCACTGCTGGACATGAAACTCAAAATCAAACTGGCCTGCCACTCTCACTCTCTCTGTCTCTTTTCCTTGACCTATTTCTTTCCCCAATGTATTTCTCTTTCCCAACCAACAGGTCAAGGCGGATGCCTTGACCTGTTGGTTGGGAAGAGTCTGGGTCCTGCCCGGTGTCTGGGTCCTGCCCGGTGTTTCTTCCTCAATGAGGGAGTTTTTCCCCACCACCGTCGCTTATGCTGCTCTGGAGGGCATTGTTGGCTTTCTATCTGTAAAGCGCTTTGAAATGTCTTCAGATATGATTTAGCGCTATATAAATAAAAGTTGATTGATTGATTGACTGTTCTGAGTAGTGGTTCTGGTGAATGTAAGGACTGACAAAACTAAGCCAGGTGACGATCTTAAAAATGGGTTTACTGTATGTGGTGATCGCTACCTCAACAACATTGAGAATCACAAACGCAAATCCTTTATCAATTATGTCTTCATCACAGGAAGGTAACCTGACCCCCCCTCAGAGATCCAAAGGCCACTCTTCATATCCTCCTGACATCCAGCACAAATTTCCTTCATGTCTAGAAATGGAAACTGCTGCCAGGAGTCTAATAAAGTAATAAAGTACTGGTTTTTCTACTGATCAACACAGTGATTAGGAATTTGGAATAAAAAGTGAAGTGAAGTCACTTGGGTGAATAAAAAAGGGTTTTAAAAATCAATTGTACGTAATCGTCATTTGATGGGTAAATGACTCTTACCCAAACAGAGCCAGGGTAAAGCTCTGTTTGGGGGGTGTTTCATTCACACACTTCTTCAATTAATTGTTTTTATCAAATTAAATTGTTTTATTCACAACCTCGCTTGAAACAGACTTAATGGATTTTGAAAAACCTCCCTGAAAAACATCACTTTGACATAATCACATCCAAAAGTCGATGTTTGATACAGGGTGAGTGGCGTGCAGCTCCTTCGTGCGGCGCTCCAACGAGCAGCTTATAAATGGTTGGGGTTGGGTGCTTTGCTCAAGGGCACCTATGCAGTTGTGGCAACTCTTCAGAGCTAGTTCACACTCTGATTTTTTTTTTTTTTTTTTTGCCAGACATGGGTCTTGAACCGTCCACCCTCCAGTCCTCAGCCCAACACGCTGTGGACTGAGCTGCTGCCCCCCATGGAGATGGAGATGAGTTCAATGAATGAATGCTTTCCTCGCTGAGATAGTTCCTCCCAAAGATGGGGTACCTTATCACTTCATTCCAGGTCAAGATGATACTAAAGTTTTGATACTGAGTTTTTCAAACCAGTGAAGCAAAAATAGAAAAAATACTCCAGAAATGATGTCATCATCTGAATGTCGTGTTCCTGAGAAGGTGACGCCCAAAAGCTCCCAACCAGTCTCCACTCCTGATCTCGGTTTTGTCTTAGCCTGAATAATCTAAAGGCCATTTGCAGGAAGGACTATGTTTGGACTAGAGAGTGGATTTCAAACAGAAAAATTGAGTTAATAGTAGAGAGCTGTTCTTTTTTCAGCCAACAATAACACTCAGCCTGGCAAAGTGAGCAAACCTAGAGATAATCAATACATGCCAAACACTAATTCAACCGTTGTGACTGAAAGCAAAGGTTTGTGATTAAAGGGGTGCAGATGCTCAGACTGCAAAGCCTTTACTCTGTGTGTGTGTGTGTGTGTGTGTGTGTGCAGAGAGGTTTGCAGCTGTTTGTTAATCCAATTCCAGTGATTGCAGAGAAGTTTTCTCTTCTGACAGCAGAGAGTCCCAGCAGACGGAGGAGGCGTTCTAACTCCCAATCTCTACAGTTTGTCGATAACGCTGCCAGCGGTTTCACAGCCCATTCTGCTTACGGCGGCGTCGATTGGGTAAACTCAGAACAACCAAAGATATTGCTCACACTCTCTCTCTATCTCTCACACACACAAACTCAACACTTCTTAACTTTACTTCCCTCTACTTCTTCTTGATAAGGAACGATGGGAATGTACTTTATTTATTTACGGGGAACATAAGCTGTGTGCAGCCTCACCCCCAGGAGGAGTCCTGCCTCCATCCATAGAGGGTACATACCTGTAGATCCAATGATAATGAGCACGTTTAGGTCACTGAATAATTGTAGTTGGGTTTTGTTTGTTTGTTCGGGGAGCAATCGGGAAAGTTATTATGTTTTCATCTATTTCACAAGAATAGGTGAGACTTCATAAAGAACTCTTAAAAAATATTTGTAATAAAATATGAGAAGGTAAATGTTTAGTCGTGAACAGGACAAGCTAGGTGTCTTACTGGTGAATATCAGCCGATTTAGACAAAGACATTTGTAGTTTGGGTGTTTACCACTCCTCACAGGCCGTGATTTTTTATCAAGAGTTCTGCTTCTCATCCTCGATGGAGGAATCAGATCACTCAAGAAATCATTGATCTCCACCAATGTCTTCCAGCCATTCAATTCCATCCCCCCTCACTTATATCGAACGTCTCACTGAAGAGCTTCTGTCTTCATTCATTCCTCCGTCTCCTGCTCTCTGATTCATGGTATTCGTCCTAGGTCTGGCTCAGTTTCCCACAATTTATGTTGAGATATTGGACGTGACAAAAGATAATAAAAATAATTAAAACATTTTGTGATATGGCATGATAAAATACATCCAAGCAATGGCTGTTGTACAGTTGTTTTAACATACAGAAATATATTACACAACAGTTCTACATGCCCTGAATATATATGTTAATTTTCCCTTTATTTTCTGTATGTTGTTTAACTGGAAGACCCACACCCAGAACCACAGGCAGAGACAGGATTCAAGCAAAACAGAGTGTTTAACCTAAAATCAGAAAAGTGGGGTGGGGGCAGACCCCAGCAGACCCCCGCCCGAGTCTGCTCCTGTTCCTGCAACCCAGTCCGAGTCTGTTCCGGATCCTGCACCTGTTCCTGACCCTCCCTGGGACCGTTTATGGGACGTCGGGGGCCGTCCCTTGAGGGGGGGTACTGTCACGGTTGGGCGTGGCAGTGCTGGTGTGTGGCAGGGAGATGGGTGAGGCTTGTGGGTGGAGCCACGGCTCCACACCTGTTGGTCTTCCCCACACCTGAGACTCATCCACACACCCGTTCTGACCGTCACACCTGAACTTGTTTGGTGCTAATGACCACAAGGCTCGATGAGAGCTTAACTGGTTCGTTTCTCTGGAGTTTGGTTCCTGTTAGTCTGATCTGTTCTTCTGCCTCGTTCTGCCTGAGTCTTGTTTGCATCTTGCCTGTGTAGTTTAAGTTTTTTTGACTAAAGCTATGGACAAAAGTGGTGTCTTCGGTGTTCTGCACTTGGGTCCAAACCCCAACTCTGTGACAGTGGGTCATAATAATCAAAAGCCCAAGTCCCTTACCTATGATCCTCTGTGTATTTTAATAGTTTTTGCAGACCTTAACATGAGCTGCACACTTGTTTTAAAGTACTTTGGAAGTCAGAATTAAAACTGACTTTGAGAAATAAAATCATTTGAAAAATCTGAAACAGCAACAGCAATGTTTGGAAAAGTAGAGACGAGTCCCTCAGTGGCCTTACCCAACGGCTGGACTTCATTTGAGAAGATAGGGGAATACAAAACACACACACACACACACACACACACACACACACACACACACACACACACACACACACTGCAGTGACTGTTAGGTAGATGGCAGGTCATTCCCTCCTTGGACTCCAGACAAAGCCCTTTTCCCAGAGTCCACCAACACCATTATCAGCCGTGTGTCCCTGGTGACAAATGGTAGGTAGAGAGAACACAGTGCAGTAACACAGTCACATTAGAGCCCCACTGGCTCTAACACACAGTGTAAGGTATCATCCACAGAAAACGAGGAAGTTTTCACTTTAAAATGCAAAGCAGCAGACAAAGTGTTAACACCAAGCACAGCAGCAAAGCCTTAACTGAATTGAGAACTTTACCTTCAAAATTGCATAATTAATGTGCACCAAGGGAGCTTTCGCAGCCATACCAGACTTTGATGAAACTTTTTCTTCTTTTAATCTTTCCAAGCACTTATTTCACTCCATGGATGATAATCCCTCAAAATGAGTTACCTCCAAGGTGTTTATTGTGCGCCAGCGTTCAGGCATTTCAAAATAATTGAAAGTGTTTGTGCCTGATAAAACCTCTCTCGAGCACAGGACTTCACGCCGTGTGGTTTCCTTGCATGACTAGATTCATCTCTTGTCTGTGCTAAGAAAAGAACCTGAAACTATGACAGGGGCACCACCAATCTCCAGCAAGTCTTTAGTGAAACCTGCAGGGCCTGCGGCTGTCCTCCCCAACCTTCATTGTGACTGTCATACAGTAACACAATGTGTGGGAGACAATCTCCTTTATCAGCACTGTGATCACAATGTGTTCCCCTCTGTTGACTTGTCTGGGTGGTCTGGGTCTGGTCCAAGTTGACATGTCCAGACCCAAACCCAAAGATTAAAGAGGAAAGATCCCTGAATTAGTCCGCCATAGAGGAAATGACTTTTGAATTTAATTTACATTTAATGTGGTGTACACTTAAAAGAAAAACAGTGGAGAGAGAACACAGTTAACAGCTTTTATTGAGAATGGACTATGACTTACTCAGTTATGCAGTTTAAAACTACACTGTCTCAGATCCAAGATTTAAGGCACAAAAAAAAAGTACATTAAATAAATGTACAATAAATGTACAATAAAAGAGCATCACATAAAGATGTGTGTTTATGTGTGTCTCCGCGGTGCACTGGCGTCACGTCCAGAGTTTACCCATCTCACACCCCCTGTCAACTGGGATAGGCTTCAGCAGAAGATAAAGATGTGTTGAGAGAAGAATACCCACTGAAAACTGACTTGAGGTTTTGAATCATCTTGATTTTCAATAATTAAACACTCAGAATGAACTGGATTGATTTCTGCTTCAGTGTGTCACCCTCCATTCATCTCGGATCTAGAATAATTTCTACATTTTAAGACAGACTGTCACTGTATGGCTAGTCAGTCTGATCAGTTTCAGTCCAGGTTTAGCTCTCTCAACCTGACACGTCCAGCTGGAGGAGACCTCGGGGTAGACCCAGGACCAGGTGGAGGGATTACATCTCAGCACTGGCTTGGGAACGCCTTGGGACCCCCCAGTCAGAACTGGTGGATGTGGCCGGGGAAAGGGAATTTTAGCTTATCTGACATACGGGTCTGCGAGAGGTAGGGTACACCCTCAACAAGATGCCAGGTCATCATACATTGACAGAAAATAATTGTCTCACACTCAAACCTATGGACAATATAGCGTGACCAACTCATCTCAGCTGCATGTTTGTGGAGGTAATGAAATAATGATGACTCCATCCTTTGGACACTCACACCGTTTTTCATGAGCAGTAGTGACAGTTTAGTCACATAAATTCATTTCAGAAGTTGAAAATTAATTTATTGGACTAAACTTGCTTGATTTTCTTAAATGAACTGTTTTTTTTTTTCTTTTTATAATTTTTTATTAAATTAGTCATTATTTTTTAGTTCTGAGCTGCTGGCTGAACAAATTCTGAGAATGTAACTGAGGGTTTTAGCTGTTTCATCATAATTAGTATGCAAATAATCAAGTAATATTATGATCAATACGGCCTGTTAGTTATGACCACTTATCATTACAGAGTTGTAGGGGGCCTGGAGACTACCTCAGCTGCTGTGTGGTTTGAGAATTGAAAAAAATATGAAAAGTATTGATTGTCCTCTCTACATTATTGTTAAATGGATTAATAATCCATCACATAGTCATTCATGATTCCTGATCTCTCTGTGCATGTACCAAGACATGTATGAAGCAATTAATCACTACCAACTGCCCTTTTCAGCTGCTCTGTCTTTAGGCGGACCTGACATCTATTACCATGTAATTACTAAGATACCATTGACATCTGTTACCATCCCAGCATGTAATATTTGCTCATATGAAACCCGTGGTGCTTAATCTTTGAACAAACATACCCTTCATTAGAAGCCGATATATTTATGGCATGTTTGGTGACCTTGACACAGAGTCAGCTCTCTGATTAATATCTGTAAATAAATAAACGAAAGCCCCAGTGGTTAAAGGGGTAAATGAGTCATTTCCATCAGTTTATATGTTAAAATGATCACTCAGAACAACATGATCACGCTGACCTTGAAATAAATCACCTGAACGCAAACATTTGCTGTCAAACAACATTAATCCTTTTTTCTGCATTCAGTGTGACGTCAAACATACGCATTGGACCGCACATTGCAACCAATCTGTGTTACAATCCATTGAACTTGTCCAATGACTGGAGGGTAAGGAGCCCCTGAATCTCCCTGCCAAGTTTGGAGATGCTTTTGGGGAACTCTATTTTTCTTTAAATTAGCTGCTAGCTGCTTTTTAAATCTGATTGTGGGGCTTTATCAGAAAACATCATCAAAATGTCACACCCCTGTCCTGACTTTGTACCTTGTATTTATGCACATCTCCAGTTGCCCTCTGTTACTGCCCCCACAGTTGAATAACACAAATCACCTTTAGTGCAGTCATGGTAGGGTGGAGTAAAGGTGCACCAGTCCAGCCTCGTGACATTTCATGTGTCCTGGTGGCTACAAAGTCCTTCTGAGTCGTCTTCTGAAAATGCAATCTAAAGTGAAAAATTAAGAATACCTTAATCCTTATTTACTGTATGTCTGCATCATATCTCAAACTCTTCAAAATTTTAGTTCGGTTCATAAGTCCATGCTTTGTTTCATATTAAGACTCTGTCAGTTAAAATAACTCACTCAATTAATCTCCCATTGGTATGTTAAAACATGTTTTCAGTCCAGTTTGCAGAAAGAAAAAAAATCTGGTCAGAATTTCACAAATTTGAAAGGTTGTGAATCGAGACATCAATATAAGATTTATTTTTCACATTCAACTAGTAGGATTTGATTGTTCTCCCTGCTGCTTTGGGCGAGCAGTATCATTCTAGCTCAACAGAAAGTGAATGTAGAGAAGGACAGCATCAGCAGCAATAAATCAGAAAGATGACAATATGAAATACTTCAGGAAGCTGCCTCATCATTTGATTTTACGGCATTTCAAATGAACCCACATCAAAAACTCTGCCACACCTCCAGCTCTTTCTATATCCATGATACAGAAAAAGCAGAGGGCAAAAAAAGAGCAATGCAATGTGTTTCATGTGTTTGTAGCCCACATTTGGACTTCACACCAAGCACATAGGCTGGGGGCTACAACCCCTCTACCCAATGAAACCACAAAATAATGGGTTGTAAGTACTGGGTGAGAGGTGATGCTGATGCTTTAGCTTTGCACAACCTTGTGACCAAATTTTAATACTTTCATCATATATAGTGGATATCACTGAAGAGTAAAATGGCTTTGAGCTCTGCCCCCTAGTTAGTTTCAAATCTCCTCCTTGTTCAACCCCTGAGTCTGGACTCTAGCTGTGCATTTGCGTCAGGCTCATGTGATGGTAGAGTTTGCGTAACATTAGAGGACCATTCATCAGATTATTTTTAAGATTTAGCAGTAATGTAGCAGCTAAAATTTCTGTTCAACACACAGGTTCCTCTTTGGCATGAGTAACCACGATCACGACTTTTAGGAAGGAGTTAAGACAGGCTCTGGGTGGTCAGGAGGTGCTTCCAGATGACTGGAAAACTACAGCTAATGTGATCAGGGAGACAGGTAGGAGAGTATTTGGTGTGTCATCTGGAAGGAAAGTAGAAAAGGAGACTTGGTGGTGGAATGGGGAGGTACAGGAGTGTATACAAAGAAAGAGGTTAGCTAAGAAGAAGTGGGACACTGAGAGGACTGAGGAGAGTAGACAGGAGTACAGGGAGATGCAGCGTAAGGTGAAGGTAGAGGTAGCAAAGGCCAAACAAGAAGCTTGTAATGACTTGTATGCTAGGTTGGACAGTAAGGAGGGAGAGACTGATCTATACAGGCTGGCAAGACAGAGAGATAGAGATGGGAAGGACGTGCAGCAGGTTAGGGTGATTAAGGATAGGGATGGAAGTCTATTGACAGGTGCCAGCAGTGTGATGGGAAGATGGAAAGACTACTTTGAAGAGTTGATGAACGTGGAAAATGAGAGAGAACAAAGACTAGAAGAGGTGACTGTTGTGGACCAGGATGTAGCAAAGATTAGCCAGGATGAAGTGAGGAGAGCACTGAAGAGGATGAAGAGTGGAAAGGCAGTCGGTCCTGATGATATACCTGTAGAGGTTTGGAAGTGTCTAGGAGAGGTGGCAGTAGAGTTTCTGACTGGGTTGTTCAACAGGATCTTAGATAGTGAGAAGATGCCTGAGGAGTGGAGGAGAAGTGTGCTGGTGCCCATTTTTAAGAACAAGGGAGATGTGCAGAGTTGTGGCAACTACAGAGGAATAAAGCTGATGAGCCATACAATGAAGTTATGGGAAAGAGTAGTGGAAGCTAGACTAAGGGCAGAAGTGAGCATTTGTGAGCAGCAGTATGGTTTCACGCCAAAAAAGAGTACTACAGATGCAGTATTTGCTTTGAGGATGTTGATAGAGAAGTACAGAGAAGGCCAGAGGGAGCTGCATTGTGTTTTTGTAGATCTGGAGAAAGCTTATGACAGGGTGCCCAGAGAGGAACTGTGGTATTGTATGAGGAAGTCTGGAGTGGCAGAGAAGTATGTTAGAGCGGTGCAGGACATGTATGAGGACTGTAAGACAGTGGTGAGGTGTGCTGTAGGTGTGACAGAGGAGTTCAAGGTGGAGGTGGGACTGCATCAGGGATCAGCTCTGAGCCCCTTCTTGTTGCTATGGTAATGGACAGGCTGACAGACGAGGTTAGACAGGAATCTCCATGGACTATGATGTTTGCAGATGACATTGTGATCTGCAGTGAGAGCAGGGAAGAGGTGGAGGAGAAGCTAGAGAGGTGGAGGTTTGTCCTGGAAAGGAGAGGGATGAAGGTTAGCCGCAGTAAGACAGAGTACATGTGTGTGAATGAGAGGGACCCAAGTGGAAGAGTGAGGTTACAGGGAGAAGAGATCAAGAAGGTGGAGGATTTGAAGTACTTAGGGTCAACAGTCCAGAGCAATGGAGAGTGTGGAAAAGAGGTGAAGAAGCGTGTCCAGGCAGGATGGAACGGGTGGAGGAAAGTGTCAGGTGTGATGTGTGATAGAAGAGTTTCAGCTAAAATGAAAGGAAAGGTGTACAAAACTGTGGTGAGACCAGCGATGTTGTTTGGTCTAGAGACAGTGTCACTGAGGAAAAGACAGGAGACAGAGCTGGAGGTAGCAGAGATGAAGATGCTGAGGTTCTCTCTGGGAGTGACCAGGAAGGATAGGATCAGGAATGAGTACATCAGAGGGACAGCACATGTTAGAGGTTTTGGAGATAAAGTCAGAGAGGCCAGACTGAGATGGTTTGGACATGTCCAGAGGAGAGATAGTGAATATATTGGTAGAAGGATGCTGAGTTTTGAACTGCCAGGCAGGAGGCCTAGAGGAAGACCAAAGAGGAGGTTTATGGATGTAGTGAAAGAGGACATGAAGGTAGTTGGTGTGAGAGAAGAGGATGCAGAAGACAGGGTTAGATGGAGGACACTGATTGGCTGTGGCGACCCCTGAAGGGAAAAGCCGAAAGGAAAAGAAGAATTCCAAATCAAATGATTTGTTTGAATTGGATTAACTTGTATGGCGTCTGGCTGAGCTTGGGATGAACAGTGTTGGTGATCATAGCAGTGGGAAATTGTATTTGTTGTAGTAGCAGTAGAAATAACTGTTTGGCATGAATAAACACAGCAGTCCCTCATCATTCAATTAGTTCCTTCCAGGTATAAGTGAAAGGGAGACTCTGGGGAATTTGAGACAGCTGCACGCTTTGCTCTACCATACTGCAAAATGATGATAAAAATACATAATCAGTGCCTTTTCATTGGGTGTCAGCCACACGTTTATGTGTATATTATTGTATTGTAAGAGCAGACAACTTCGCAGATTAAAATAGGGAGTGAATATGTTACGTTACACATGCCAGTAATCACAGCTACACACTCACTGTCTCCTCTAGACACTACATCATTTAGAAGACTTCTGGGGTGTCGGCAGGGATTGTTGTTTACTGCTCCTGGAGCTTGATCTTGTAAAAGAATACGTAACAAATACAAAATGCAATCAGTATAATGAGATCTGTTACAATGATTGGACAAAGATTTAAATGGACTGAAAATGCCAGAGGGTAAAACACACAAACACACGGTACATCTTATTTACAGTTGCTTGAGTATGAGTAAAGTGCTGTACTGATACATACTTTATTCATCCAAAAAGGGTTGTTTTTTTTCGTAAAAGTTGTACTGTCCTAGAAAAAACACACAGAATGTCAGAATAAGCAGAATTTAAGAATGACGCTAAATGAGTTAGAAATAAATCATAATCAATAGATAATAGAATAAAAAGGTATAGCTGCGAGTAACGAGGGATTACTGTATATATCATGCAAAATATTTTTGCCTTTTGATATTAAGTTTACATTTTTTACACAGACATTATTAATTAATTTCATAATAAGAGTTCCGTGAACTTTTCCGTAAAGAAACATTTTTTTACTCCACATATTGATAAACCTGTAGTGTGATGTTCTTGGTGTTGGTTAGAGCTTACATTTGTATATATGTATATACTGTATGTATGTATATATGTATGTGTATGTCCCTTGCCTACAGAGTTCTATTTGACCCTGGACACATAAGGACGATGTGCAGTAGCTTATGTAACCATGATTTGGTTGGTAGTATTTTCATCCGAAATGAGATTTCCTTGACATCAAGCCACATTCAGACTCCAATCAGTCACCAATGTTCTATTTTAAACATTTACAATGTTCTTTATGTTTTTGTGTGTTTGGGGTTTCTTTCTTTATTGGTAGAGGCTGTGTTGTCACTATTCACTAGGATTCAAATGACTTACTGAAGTGCAAGTGATTCACAGAAACTCAATTAAAGTACGTAATCATGTGTGACGTACTGTGCAGTGGTCACTTGAAACAAAATGCGTTTGTCATCAGAGCAATCAATCCAAAATACTCAAATAATGGCTTATTTTGCAATTATTTTGCTTCAGTTTTAATTATTCCAATGAAATCACATTGTTTTAAATAGAGAGTGTAGCAGCATAGAAACACTTATCGCCTTAATGCATTGATGAACGTATTGAACATTGCTGAAGGCCAATCATTGAGGTGACTGAGGTGTGCAGAAGCCACAGCTCTTCCTCCAGAACTCTTTCTCTGTCTTTCTTGCTTCCCCTGACACTTTCAGGTCAGAGGTTGGCTCCCCTAAACAATGGCCGCTCATGTTCCCTCCCTTGCTGCACGTATGTGCTGTAGTTTCTGGCTGTGATGCGTGTCCTCTCTTGTGAGCTCCCTGGTGGCTGGTTACACCCCTCCCATGTTCTCCCTTGTGTGTGCGCATCTATCTGCCTCTGTCAGAAGGTAAATCTGCGATGGGGCTGCTGAAATCATCTGACTGAGGCCACTGCTGTTGTCACCACAACTCGCTGTGTCCTGTTTGGAAAAGATACCGTGTCCAGACTCGATCCTCCCTCTTCTGGCTCTGCATCTTGTCAGAGTCTATGTCCAGCTTCTGCACGTCCATAGGAGACGTATTAGCACTGTCTGACTCCAAACAATGAACTTGAGTCAATTTAAATTAATGGTAATTTCATCATTTTTTAATGTATGAGTGAGTTAAGTTAATGTTGAGTGAGGCTTGAACTCCTTTGCTTCATTTCTTGTATTTATTTAGTTATGCCCTTTTGCTTATTTAGATTTATTTAGGTTCTTTTTATGTTTATCTTGATTTTGACTTCCTTTGACTAAGATAGTTTTGTTTCTTTGCTGAAAGTTGTAATTTGAGAGCTATTTTGGCTCATTATTTAGGTCTTGGGTTATATTGTGTGATTTCAGCTTCCTTTTATTACTGCCACTTCTTTGTTTTTGTTTGTCAGCTGCTGGAAGCGGGGGTGTTCGTGCTTGTGACTGCTGGTGGTGTCCTCTTGTTCTGTGTGTCAACACAGTAAACTACATTTCCAACTCTACCTGTAAAGGGTTCATCCTTGCTTCAGAGATCACTACTCAGCTCAGGATATATTCATACTGTAGTTCAGACATACCCAACATGGTCTCACCAAGAAGGAGAATAATCCATCCACAGAAGAACCCTGGAGGCAATGAGCCAAAAAGTTAGTGATCCCTTGTCCTCCTGCTACACAGAGATTAATAATCCTTCTAATCTCTCTCCTCTCAGTGGCTGTGTGGGTTCTCTCCGTGTGACTCTACCACCAGTTTGTCTCTACAGGACAGAATTGTGACAATCACTTGTGTGAACTTCCACAGACTCAGCTCTCCTGTGACCCAAAGAATAGCAAATGCATGGACGTATTGGCTCATTAAGTTTACACACCTTATTAAAAATGTAATCATTTATTTTGAATTTCCTGTGAGGTAACAGTGCTACCCACAATGCAACCAATCAATCAATCAACTTTTATTTATATAGTGCTTAATCACATCTGGAGACATTTCAAAGCGCTTTACAGACAGAAAGCCAACAATGCCCTCCAGAGCAGCACAAGCGACGGTGGCGGGGAAAAACTCCCTCATTGAGGAAGAAACTCCGGCAGGACCCAGACTCTGGAGGGGGGTCATCCCCCTTAACCTGTCGGTTGGGAAAGAGAAACCAAGCTGCAGTGGGACTGACAGTAAGAGGACTTACTACTACTACAACTACTACTACTAACTTCTTGCAACAGAAATAAAAGAATAGTGATGAAACTTTCACAAAAGCTCGTATTGCCCTTGGCTACAGCACCATTACAGCGCTGTGGGGAATCAGTATTAGTGGTAGTACAGTATACCTGTACATGTGTATAGACTTATTCCTACAGTGCACAGGTTCAGTGTAAAACAGACTCACTGTTCTAGGGTTCGACCTTGAGTCATATTGATTTCCTGTTTTCAGAACTGACGGCAGAATCAAGACGTCATCTTTACCAGGGAGAACAAAGTAATCTCTTCATGTTTTTCTCTTCATAAAACCACAGCACTTAACACCAAGATATCAAAGAGGCTGCAGTGGTTTAGGGCATTCTTTGGCTTTAAAAATTCTGAATTTGAAAGTGCTTGAAGGAAGGGGAAAGGTTAAAAAGTGTTTTGTTGTTCAAAAACAAGACTGATAGTTTAAATTCTTACAATCAAAATTGGAACTTAATTTCTGATTCCACTAGGATTTTTTGTATTAAAATTGTGTTTAGCAATTCTTAAATTTAGCTTTTTTCGACGGTGGCATAATGTAGATCATTTGTAGTTTCCTTCAAGTGGAAAAGAACTTCCTGAAGTCGCTCTCCTCTGTGTACCGAATACCCCTCAAAAGTGTGGTTTTATTTTCCCCTGAATTTTACAAGGCTGACTTCTCCAACTTATATCTTACAAGGCTGTTATTTTGTGGCTTAACATGAATTAACATTTGCAGTAGTTTTGTGACCTGCTATGGAGCAGCATCAGTGTAGCTTACCTGCCTCACCTCCTCAATCCAGAGCCAACAGCCAGCAGCACCTCCTTAAAATCAATCAAGTCAAAATTGAACGTTTCATTTACCTTTGATTTTATTTTTCCTGGACATGTTGTTAATCAGCATTCATCACCTTCATCTTGTTTGCAACATCAACAACATCCAAAAAACCCAAAAAGGGCTGATGGGTAGAAGCCATCTGTCTAGTGGAGTCTTCATCCCCAGAATTCAATTTAAACACTTCTATCATTATATTATGTTTTTCAATAAATTCATACATTTAATTTTGATACTCATTGTGGCACATTGCTGTCTCACCCATCCCTTCCCTTATCAGTGCAGTCATAATATCTAAAAGCCTTTGTTCCAGAATGAACCTACAACATCATCATGTTTACATACTTCTTGGGAACAGCAAGGTTCGTCTACATTATCGATGGTCAAAGCATGTTCTGAGGGGGTCTGACCAAGAATATAATGATCATATTAACCACTCTCAACTGAACGTGTTTATCCATGAATCAACCAGCGTTTTCATCCATTCTATTTATTCTATAAACACAGGACACGAGGCTCATATCCATTCCTTATCCATTACTTGTCTAATCTAACAGCCGCAAATGATCCTTTATTGTCTTTTATATCAGAACTGACCTTTACATATATTTGGGGTCCAAAATGGATGGAAAAATAGACTACAAGTAACATATGTTCTTTATAAGCATGGCTGCAGTTCTGTAACAAAGTGACCTTTAGTGTGGCATTTGCATAAAAAGTCATAGCTGTATGACTAGATATGAGTAAAATATTATTTTGAAAAACATTTCTGGTTTAGTTGTCACTTCTACACGGATCTCTGACTAAATAAAAAAAAGGATAAGGCATGAAATAAACAGGTTTGGTGAAATAAACACATCTTTTATTTAACTTTTGGAAATTATGTTTTAGATTAATCTCTTTTTTATTTCCCTACTCATAAAGGCCAAATAACCATGTAACATTTCCACATATGCTAATAAGACACAAATAAGATGATGAAAGGTTTGCATTCTAACAGCTGAACAACAGAAGATTGTGAAACCCTCTCCTGTATAAATGAGATGGAGCGCAGAAAGAGGACGTCTGAGCCTTCAAACACTGTGTTCTTGGGTATTAATAACTAACCTCTAATAGTAACATCTGCACTTAAATTTACTGAAATAATCGGAGACCTTCAGAAGCAGTAATCTCTGATTAAAATCTGATGTAACAGTTAGCTGCAGACCAACTATCCGATGCAGAGTTGTGCTAGTTTTAAAGGTCCCATATTATAATCTTTTTTTAATCAGTTTCACACAGCTGTCAGACATCCAGCTGCACTGTATTCAAAAGATATTGCCCCAAAGTGATCCATGGTCCAGAGTTTGAGCTGTCAAAAAGTTGCTTAAATGAGCTTTACTGAGAACAAGCTGTTTCTGGCCCCCACCTTTGAATGTAATGAGCTCTGTCTGTTAACCCCTACCTTGCCTGTTACAGAAAGGGTGTGGCTAAAGGTAGCATGGTTTTCCTCTTTCTAGGAGGTGGTAGGGTCAGGGAGGGCCATTATATATGTAGATACCAGAAAAATACATTTTCATAATATGACCCTGTAGATGTGAGTGATTGTTTGTCTTTCTTGTGGCCCTAGGATGAGCTTGCGATGCATCCAGGTCACAGCCCTATGCCCCTCGCCCTCAGCAAACTGGGCTCCAGTGTCACCCGTGACCCACGAAACGGAAAGGGGGCCAAAGACAAGACAATTTTTGTTGCCTTCAAGAAAATGGATGGATGTATGGATAGATGAATAAATTAATGGATGGCTGGATGGATGTTTGAGATATATCTTGCCCTGGTGAGGCAAAGATGGAAGTGGTGGGTGCTGCTTAAGAGAAGCTTCTTGCCGTGCAATGGCCCATAGCTTCTGATTATCATCTCTGAAAATAACTGCTATATTCCTTCAAAGAAATATTTATGGCAGCTATGAAAGAAAAATCATTTAATTGTCCAAGGGCATTATAATAAAATAACCAGTAGGCAGTAGCTGCATTATTTGAAAGTTATTACTCATAAGATTGAGTCCACTAAGTCTTGGACTGCGGACTGGAGGGTTGGCGGTTCAACACCTGTGTTGGCAAAACTTTTGGAGTGTGAACTGACCGTGGGAGGTGTCAGCTAAGCTCCCGAGTACTGCCTAGACGTCGTGGAGCAAGGCACCCTTGAGCAAGGGGCAACCCCTTTATAAGTCGCTTATTAGAGCACAGCACAAAGGAGCTGCCCGCCCTGTTCCTGTAAATATATATGCATGCACGTCTGACTCCATGAGCTCTGTTGTTGTTGGACTCAGGGCAAGTCAAGTCATTTCAGACAAAGCTCAAATGCTTTGGTGAGCACTCAGATGCTCTGAAGATACCTTTTCCTTTCACCATCTCCTGTGCTATTTCTCATCCACCTGATCAATTATAAAATCCATCTTCCCACACAGCCCCCCTTTCACCTTTTTCCAGTTCTTTGTAAAAATGATAAATTACAGTCCCTGTTCCTCCAACTATTTATTGACACACTCTGTCCTTCATCCAGTTCTTCTTGTCTTTCTAATTTCATTTTTCACTCTTCTCTACAAATGTGTCACTAATATTGATTACTCCCAATCACCCAAACACCTGCACTCTTGACCCCATCCTCTTTAACCTACTTCAGTGTATTGCTTTTGACCTCTGTCCTCTCTCAGCCACTTCAGCGATACATTAATCACCACTAACTCCTCAGCTTCCCAGCACTCAGAGCATCAATGGTGTATACACTTTTAAAGAAAGCCACTCAGCCCTTTCTTCACATTGTTCTAAATCACAAGAAGAGTCGTTCAAGACACTTTCCAAGAAAAGTAGAGCAAGCAACATTACTGAGTTATGGCAACAGCATTACAGTAGGCTATTCAACAGTGTCAAAAGAGAATTATTCATGACAGATAATCTTAAGAGTAGTGAGTCTATGGTGATTATGTCACATGAGGTATACCAAGCCATACGCAGGCTGTCTGTAACAAAGTGAGTGGTACTGACCACGTTACGGCTGATAACCTGCCAGACCGAGGATAGCTCCTCTTCTTGCCATATGTTTCACAGAATTTATGATTAATGGAGTCTTACCAGACTACATGTTGTTTGTCCCAGTGGTTAAGGACAAGGCTGGTAAAATAGGCATTGTGCTAGCCAGCGTACTGTTGAAGGTCCTGGAAAGAATCCTGCTGGAGAAGTCAGTGCCAAACATGGCACTGACCTGTGCATTTACGCATTTAAGGAAACTGAACAAATGCAGAGATCAAAATCCATCCATCTTTACGGGTTTTATTGATGCCTCTAAAACGTTTGATCGGTTAACCATTGAAAATGTTTCGTAATTTGAGTGACAGACTGACGGAGCGACAGAGACGCTCCGTCCATCTCCGTTCCGTGCGCCTCTCTCCCAGCCCAGGAGAGCAGCCGAGCTGCGCTCTCATTGTTTCCGGGAAGGACCGCAGGAGCGTGGTCCTGCTCAGACTGCTTCACACACTCTCCAGCAGGTCCACACTCACGTGTCTGCATCATACAAACTGCGGTAGTGCATTCGAGGGTGCACACTCGGCGCCTACACATCCACACAGAACTTGATGAGAGACGCTCACCTGAGGATGCTGCGTTGGTCCACCTCCGGGTCAGGGGCCAAACCGAGGCACTACCTGAGTGTGGCTTAAATAGCGCATTGTGGCGCGCTGTCAGGCCAGCCGGTACCTGGACTAAACCATTTTGTGTATTACTAAATTGTTTTGTATTTTGTGGAGTTTTGATCCATGTTTAAACAGCCATATGATGGGCGTTTATGTTTTATTCTGTTCTGGTCTATTTGTAAAGCAGGGTAGTAGTTATTTTGTCTGGTTCTGGTATATTATAACAGATATTAAAAAAACAACCCTAACTAATTGTTGTTGGTTTGCCAGGGGAGGGGCATGGGGATATATAAGGGATGCATTCTGGAGAGTTGGATTTGGAGCTAGAGTGGAGTATTGTGCATGGTGTCTATGAGTAGTGTAAGTTTTTTCTGTATATACTTCTTTTTGTTGCACTGGGTTTTTGGTTTTGGGAATTTTTCTCTTCACTTTAAATATTTTTTTCACGGGTTGTTGTTGGTGAAAATAAAAACCCCACTAAAACTGATCTTTTGCGGCTGTCCCATCAATTTTTCCCCACTGCATTCAAGAACCCATGACACAGATGATCACCTTGTTAATTGGTATTTTGCCAAACCATGCAGATAAAATGGGGCAGCAGTGTTGCAGCACCGCTTGGGGTCAGCAATGGTGTGAAACAAGGTGGAATTTTGTGTCATGGTTCTGTGTGGTCCATGTCAAAATTAGGAACAAATCTGTACTGTCCCAACATTGGGATACCCTCTTAAGATTATGATAGCAGAAACTGGAAACATCTTCTGGCACAGATGTAAAACTAACCTGTCTGTCACTGTCTTTAAATGTAGCACACTCCAGTTCTACACTTACAGACATGAAAGTGATGTTTTCTCATTTCACATGGAAAATATCAGGTTCCATACACGTTGAATGAGAAACAGTAGGTATATACAGTATAAACACTTAATTAATCCCAACAAAATGGTGACAGAATTGTAATATGGCGTAGAAGTGGAAACATGCAGTATTAAAACGTGTGCTAGAGGGTAAATGCTGCCTGTGGCAGGCAAGGTTTTCAGGTCACATACCACTGTGACAAATAGGATTTCATTTAAATATAAGCAAATCTTATTAGAGCCATAAATATTTTGACAATATTTTTCTCATTTTTTGTTCTGTACGAACACACGAACACTGACGATTACAATACATCACTGCTTTGAAGCTGGATGCAAAGAAAGGTGCAGAAATTACACAATAGGACCCATATGTCATTGGATCCCAAAATAGACGCCCAGGCACAGGCATCATAACATGATACAGGGACACATCATCATCAACCACATCACACCCTGGTACCATCCCAGCAGATTTCCAGTCCACCAGGAGTCCATCACCTCCTCCACTCTTAACCGCAGGTTGATGACTTTCCTGGCCCCTGACCCACACTTGCCCATAGGAACATACTGGAGTCTGTGTGAGGTAGAGAGGCGCAAGAGGTTGGGGTCAACAGCCACACCTGTCGAGGCTAATTTCTCCTCCAGGAGCTGGAGCTGTTGGAGGTGCTCAAGAAGTCAAAGACGAGCACAATAATGGTGCAGCCCCTGGCGACCAACCCCTATCTGAGGCTGGTAGGTAAACTGGAGAGGCTCCATCGCACCCTGCACAAGGGGATGCATGAGCTCCAGTACCAGTCCCTCTAGGGTCTTCATCACATGCGAGGTGAGAGCGACTGGTCGACTGGTTGAGCTCCATGTGGCATCTCCTCTTGGGCACAGGGATGATGCAGGAGGTCTTCCACAATGATAGGACCCTCCCCACCCACAAAATGAGGTTAAATACCTGTTAAGGAGTGTCTCCCAGTTCAGCAGAACAGGTCCAATAGAGTCTCGGGGAGACCTGGTCCAGTCCGGCCGCTTTCCTAGGACAAAGCCTCCTCAGCATTGACATCACCTGGTCAGTGGTAATCACACTGTGCATTGAGGAAGTAGTAGGGGGTGCTGGTGGATCCAGTGATGTTAGGTGTCCAGTACTTCCATCTGGTGGAAAAGGTTCAGTATGCGCAGGGCGTTCAAAAATACGCTCCGGAGCAGGAGACAAGGCAGAGGGACAGGAAGTAATTTGATCCTTGGGGTCAAATCACATTGTGGATGCGTTGTAAACAGATACAGCCATTGCTCAAACGTAATTGTGCTTCTGTCAGGCATTCAAGGATTCCACACTGTCATCATTATTGAAGTTGAATCGTTATATGTACTTGGTCGTTAATCAGTTCCACAAAACATACAATGACTGTTGAGAACCTCAGCAAAATATGACAATCTTTCATCTTGCCAATGGAACTGGACATACAATAAAGCTACTGCAAGCTTGAGAAGCTTAGTATACTTCATATTTGTTAGATAGTAAAATGTGAGTCTTTATCTTCCATTCTTACTGAAGTAGAGGCAAAATTTGAGCCCAAAAGCGGACAGACAGGAAGAACGAGATGAGGTGCAAAAGGTTTATTTAACAGATGGAGTTTCGCTGGAAGTTAACCGGAATCCTCCAGGTGCAGGCTGGTGGAACTGAATTGAGGCAGAGGTCTATACTTTTGGTTCTGTTAGGCTAGAGTCATGCAAATAACTTTGTGAACAGCAGCAACAGTCTGGCAGCAATGGTGTGACAGGGCTGACTTCAAATCGGTGTCCAAATTGCTGGATGAGCAGCAGCTGGTGGGGGCTCTGCTCAGTCGCCAGCACACCTGATATCATTCAGCACACCACACCCACGCACACTCCAAGAGTCAATGTAACACTTCCATTGTTGACATTAAACAACACTCAGCTGCAGTGCTATGTATACATATAAGTGTGTATATGTGAGTTCAATGACTTAATTCATGCAGCTTAAGGCTGAAAAGCTTGAGACTCAAGGACATTCTGCCTGGCACATAGTTAAGAATCCACATGAATAAATACATGATATTCATTATATTACCATATAGCCTCCTGTTCCCAGTCAGGGTCAACATGAGCCTGCAGTCAATTTTAGCCTGAGCTGGGAAGAAAGCATGGAAATCACGATACAAACTGACTGAATTACAAATATAGGAATTATGGTGTTGTGCAGTGAAATCAATGCCGTACCAATGTGTGAATCACTCTCTGGGGATTGTCTGCCTGGACTAATGGCTAAGGAATTAAACATTATATTATCATTTGCATTTTACATGTTTGTGTGTTTACCTATGGTGTCTTAATTAATACAGTGTTCAGTGATTATGTCCAGTGGTAATGCAGCAACACCTGAATAAGTAAAAAGCTGGTCATGATGGAGAACCATGCAGGCGTAACACTTGCGCTGGCGATAAGGGTTTATTTTTAGTCGTTTCGCCACATCAGAAGTTCAAAGTAGATGAAATTCAGAATATGTTTCAAATGTAACATGTGTTAATACATAACATGATCCTACATCAGTAAAATGTTTTAATTGCAATAATTATATTAATAATGTGCACATGGCCATAGACTTATTGGGCTTAAAATCTGGTGATTGATGCAGACCCGATGATGAGTTTGCCTCTTCACTGTCCAACCCACGCTGACCCGTCTCAAACAACCATCCTGCGGGATTCAGTCACAAGTACCTTTAGATACAGAAGGTACTGCCTGGCCTTGTAGTAAATGCCCTCACAAATTTATTATAAGTTGTATCACACTGATGGATAGGCCAATTTCACTTTTCTGCTCTATATGGTGCTTATATTTTAAACATTAATTGTTATATAGACTGTTCTCTTTACCAGTAATAATAACTAGTGACAACTTAAAGAGACAGTACATATGTAATATGTAATCTCAGTAGCTTAGTTGATGAAGGTGAATTATAGCATAGACTAAGATACAGTAAATCTGGGTGGGGCAACAGATCCCAGACTTTAACCTACAGTAGATCAGATGACAAACACTGGTCAGTGCTGTATGGTGGTGTCAGGAAGAATTCTGCTGAGCATTAAAGATTCCACAACACCAAACATGATGTGTGACTGTTGTAGTAATAGTAAGGA
Organism: Antennarius maculatus; assembly: GCA_013358685.1. Lineage (NCBI taxonomy): Eukaryota > Metazoa > Chordata > Actinopteri > Lophiiformes > Antennariidae > Antennarius > Antennarius maculatus. The sequence continues at coordinate 1,033,752 of CM023614.1, forward strand.
TGGTGCTGTTGATGCATTCTGTCATTTCCTCAGTTTAATACTGCTAATAAATAATAAATAGGAACACTGATAAACTTCCACACTTCTACAGCATGCTAAACTTTCCACCCTAAAGTTTTCTCAGTTTTGCTATCCTAATATAACGCTAATTATTTCTTTATATTTCCTTGTTGTACACATTATATTTCTGAAAAATGAGTATTCTTTACATGAATTAGGTTGTTGGCTTGAATGTGTTTGAGTCATGTGTTTTCATGTTGGTTATCAAGGGTTAGTTTTGTTGTTCGGACCCGTCAAGTAATCATGCCCATCATTAGTTTTGTTTGGGAGGGGCCTTAATGATGACGCTAATGATGACCTCTCTGAGCTAAACACAATTGGAGGGTGCCTATCTCAGTAGAAATATCTAGCTTCTTCGTTGCATGCTAAATAGACTGAATACTTTTTAAGAGCATTGTAAACGCAATGTACTTGATCTTGTAAATGAGTCCAACATTGTGTCCTGATATTAAGGGTAATGTGTCTTTTCATTCATTCACTCGGTTCCGATAACCACTTCTTCCGCTGTGGTGGGGTTGATGGAGCGTATCCCAGCGGTCAGGGGGTTTGAGGTAGGGTACACTGCAGGCGCGAACCAGTTCACCGCAGAGCCACAAGAAGACAGAGCGGTAATATGTCTGTTTTTTGTAATTATGGTACTGACTGAAGTTGTTTTTGACTCTGGACACACTGCAATCAGTCAAGGTTTTGCTTCTTGAGTGCTGGTGAGGTCACGCTACCGCTAACGTCTGATATGTGTGAGTTGTTATGCAGCTATGACATCATTTATACATGTTCCGTAATTTAAAAAAAAGATAATTATACCCTAGGAGAGCCTTCTATCCACAATGTCTGTCCACCAATACCATCCAAACTGGCTCAAAGCCAGTCTTGAGGCCCTTTATTGTGGACTTTGTATGTTTTCCTTGTGTTTGCATGTGTATCCTTGGGGTTCCTCCCATAGTCAAAAGGCACGCAGATGTGAAACCAGTGTTTGCTCATTGCCCATAGGCATTAATCTGACCCTATTAGCCCTTGTCCCCCTATATGATGAACTAGGGATGTGGCCAGTGCATAGGCTCCTGACACTCTGGGAAGGATCAGCAGTTATACGAATCGATGGCGGTTCAGACAGAGGCCTAAATCAACAAGTGCCTCCTACCTTAAATCAAACCTCACTGCAGATTGTTTAAACTATGACACATCAAGTGTGGTGGGTTAACATGACTTGATTCATGTTTGAAGCTCTTGTGGTTTTTATGACAGCTGGTGAGGACACCAACACGTTTCAAACAAATGGAACCAACAGACTGTCCAACAATCAAGCAAACTGAAATTCAAAAGTTTTATCATTTTAATGAGGTGTTTCTTTTCGCTAAAGCTCTTCATTGCCCAGCTCATTCATAGGCAGGTCGGATGAACAGCTAAATGAGTAGAATTTTTTTTTTTTTCTGGATTTTTTCATGGTAGCATCTAGTTTGAAATGACATTGTCATGGTTTTTTTTTGTTGCTAATAGGTGGTTGCTGCATTGTGTTGGGAGTATGACAGTTGTTAAGCTTGCAGGAGGCAGATTAATAATATTCATGGTCGTTCGGTGGGAAACTCGTAATAAGGACCCACTGTCATGAAAAACTACATGAAAAAAAAAGGTTAAAAATGGACTCTTAAATGAGTGATTCTTGGTCAATGTAGTCTATATATAGTAGATCATAAAAATGTATGGATAGTACCATCATTTTACTCCTTTGCTCCTTCACCTCTTATTTTCAACATTTTATCATCTTAATTATCTACCTATGAATGCAGTCATTTCATTTTTTCCACCTAGAAAATTACATACCTGAGTAGAAAATATTCTTATACATCCACCAGTGTAGTAAGTCTGCACAGAATCTTCTTCTTCTTTTCCTTCGGGCTTTTCCCTTCAGGGGTCGCCACAGCGAATCAGTTGCCTCCATCTAACCCTGTCTTCTGCATCCTCTTCTCTCACACCAACTACCTTCATGTCCTCTTTCACTACATCCATAAACCTCCTCTTTGGTCTTCCTCTAGGCCTCCTGCCTGGCAGTTCAAAACTCAGCATCCTTCTACCAATATATTCACTATCTCTCCTCTGGACATGTCCAAACCATCTCAGTCTGGCCTCTCTGACTTTATCTCCAAAACCTCGAACATGTGCTGTCCCTCTGATGTACTCATTCCTGATCCTATCCTTCCTGGTCACTCCCAGAGAGAACCTCAGCATCTTCATCTCTGCTACCTCCAGCTCTGTCTCCTGTCTTTTCCTCAGTGACACTGTCTCTAGACCAAACAACATCGCTGGTCTCACCACAGTTTTGTACATCTTTCCTTTCATTTTAGCTGAAACTCTTCTATCACACATCACACCTGACACTTTTCTCCACCCATTCCATCCTGCCTGGACACGCTTCTTCACCTCTTTTCCACACTCTCCATTGCTCTGGACTGTTGACCCTAAGTACTTAAAATCCTCCACCTTCTTGATCTCTTCTCCCTGTAACCTCACTCTTCCACTTGGGTCCCTCTCATTCACACACATGTACTCTGTCTTACTGCGGCTAACCTTCGTTCCTCTCCTTTCCAGGACAAACCTCCACCTCTCTAGCTTCTCCTCCACCTCTTCCCTACTCTCACTGCAGATCACAATGTCATCTGCAAACATCATAGTCCATGGAGATTCCTGTCTAACCTCGTCTGTCAGCCTGTCCATCACCATAGCGAACAAGAAGGGGCTCAGAGCTGATCCCTGATGCAGTCCCACCTCCACCTTGAACTCCTCTGTCACACCTACAGCACACCTCACCACTGTCTTACAGTCCTCATACATGTCCTGCACCGCTCTAACATACTTCTCTGACACTCCAGACTTCCTCATACAATACCACAGTTCCTCTCTGGGCACCCTGTCAAAAGCTTTCTCCAGATCTACAAAAACACAATGCAGCTCCCTCTGGCCTTCTCTGTACTTCTCTATCAACATCCTCAAAGCAAATACTGCATCTGTAGTACTCTTTTTTGGCATGAAACCATACTGCTGCTCACAAATGCTCACTTCTGCCCTTAGTCTAGCTTCCACTACTCTTTCCCATAACTTCATTGTATGGCTCATCAGCTTTATTCCTCTGTAGTTGCCACAACTCTGCACATCTCCCTTGTTCTTAAAAATGGGCACCAGCACACTTCTCCTCCACTCCTCAGGCATCTTCTCACTATCTAAGATCCTGTTGAACAACCCAGTCAGAAACTCTACTGCCACCTCTCCTAGACACTTCCAAACCTCTACAGGTATATCATCAGGACCGACTGCCTTTCCACTCTTCATCCTCTTCAGTGCTCTCCTCACTTCATCCTGGCTAATCTTTGCTACATCCTGGTCCACAACAGTCACCTCTTCTAGTCTTTGTTCTCTCTCATTTTCCACGTTCATCAACTCTTCAAAGTACTCTTTCCATCTTTCCATCACACTACTGACACCTATCAATAGACTTCCATCCCTATCCTTAATCACCCTAACCTGCTGCACGTCCTTCCCATCTCTGTCTCTCTGTCTTGCCAGCCTGTATAGATCAGTCTCTCCCTCCTTACTGTCCAACTGAGCATACAAGTCATCATAAGCTCCTTGTTTGGCCTTTGCTACCTCTACCTTCACCTTACGCTGCATCTCCCTGTACTCCTGTCTACTCTCCTCAGTCCTCTCAGTGTCCCACTTCTTCTTAGCTAACCTCTTTCTTTGTATACACTCCTGTACCTCCTCATTCCACCAACAAGTCTCCTTATCTACTTTCCTTCCAGATGACACACCAAATACTCTCCTACCTGTCTCCCTGATCACATTAGCTGTAGTTTTCCAGACATCTGGAAGCACCTCCTGACCACCCACAGCCTGTCTTAACACCTTCCTAAAGGTCATGCAATACCCTTCCTTTTTTAGCTTCCACCATTTCGTCCTCTGCTCTGCCTTTGCCCTCTTCATCTTCCTCACCACCAGAGTCATCCTACACACCACCATCCTATGCTGTTTGGCTACACTCTCGCCTACCACTACTTTACAGTCACTGATCTCCTTCAGGTTACATCGTCTACACAAGATGTAGTCTACCTGTGTGCTCCTACCTCCACTCTTATAGGTCACCCTATGTTCCTGCCTCTTCTGGAAGAAAGTATTCACTACAGCCATTTCCATCCTTTTTGCAAAGTCAACTACCATCTGTCCTTCTGCGTTCCTCTCCCGGATACCAAACCTGCCCATCACTTCCTCATCACCTCTGTTACCTGCACCAACATGTCCATTGAAGTCTGCACCGATGACAACTCTCTCACTTCTAGGTATGCTCTGCATCACTTCATCAAAGTCCAGCCAGAATTTCTCCTTCTCCTCCAGCTCACATCCTACCTGTGGAGCATACCCACTAACAACATTGAACATCACACCTTCTATTTCTAGCTTCAGACTCATCACTCTATCTGACACTCTTTTTACCTCCAGGACATTCCTAACAAACTCCTCCTTCAAGATAACTCCTCCTCCATTTCTTTTCCCATCTACACCATGATAGAACAACTTGAACCCTGCTCCTAAACTTCTAGCCTTGCTACCTTTCCACCTGGTCTCCTGGACACACAGAATGTCTACCTTCCTCCTCTGCATCATGTCGACCAACTCTCTACCTTTTCCTGTCATAGTTCCAACATTCAACGTCCCTACTCTTAGTCCTATACTCTTGGCGCTCCTCTTCTCTTTCTTCGTGCGAACGCACTTTCCTCCTCTCCTTCTGCGACCAACAGTAATCCAATTTCCACCGGCGCCCTGTAGGTCAACAGCGCCGATGGCGGTCGTTGTTAACCCGGGCCTCGACCGATCCGGTATGGAAGTCATAGGTTTGATTCGCATCTTTGATTTGGCAAAGGTTTTACGCCGGATGCCCTTCCTGACGCAACCCTCTGTATTTATCCGGGCTTGGGACCGGCACAATAAGACACTGGTTTGTGCCCTCTTGCGGCTACATTTAAGTCTGCACAGAATGGGGTTTAAAATATAATATGGAATATCAACTACAGCATATCAGTAATTACAATAAAATACTAGTTTCAGATTCATCATACCCCAGTGAGCCTATGCATCTAATAAAACTCTATAATGATCTCAAGCTTTGGCTCTTGTGGTGTAACTAGTGTGTTCAGCTCCGGGGGGTGGTCAGCCTGGGAGTCAAGTGGTTTGATGGGATAATGTGATTCTTTTGAAGAGGGGAATTAATTCTAAACTATTTGGATCATTGCCACCTAGTGCAAGGGGTAGCACTGTCACATCACAGCAAGAAAGGTTCTGGGTTCAAGTCCTTGCTGTGTGGAGTTTGTGTGTTCTGCCTTTGTCTTAGCAGTTGTTTGAGAGACGACTGAATGAAGCCCTCTCTGCTGACACCAGTGATGATGAGCCTCTCTATCACACTTTCATCACACATACGCTTGAGCTTTGTTATCCTCATGCCTAGGGAGAACCACAACTGACAATGTCCGTCCGTCTGTCCGTCTGTCCGTCTTGAAGAAGCGTTGTAATCATCTTCAAATAAGCATCAGCTGTTTACCTGAAGTGCAGGTCACTGGTCTACTGGACCCTATCCCAGCTAACTGTGGGTTATACTCGTCGGACGAGATGCCAGCTCAGCGCAGGGCCCCACAGAAAGAAAGACGACCACTCAAGCACACACTGATGGTGTGACTACAGTAATCCACCTGAGCCACATGTTTCTGGGGGTGGGTAGAAGCCAAAGACTGTGGAGAGAACCCACGCAGAGATGGGGAGAACATGCAAACATCACACAGAAAGGATTCTAACCCAGGACCTACACACTGCACCACCCTACTAACTCCACCTATGTATTTGAATAAGCTCACTTGAAAACGTCACGCTGTCACGCTTTTTAACTCAACCCACTACCTGTCAATCAAGCGCCCAACCAATCAAGGCACATCTGCCAGAAGAAATTACGTGAACAACAGCTCCTGAGAGCATCGTGGAATTAAATAAACAGCTGTCACCACAAAAAATACTCCATTTTCTGTTTAATGTCCATTGACATAGAAAACAAACGTTTTATTGTGTACAGTTTTGGCCAGTGTCTACCTGGAAGTTTGGGCTGCTAGCCGAGTTAGCTCCAGTCTTCACATTTGTCCGTGTCTCTCATTTACGGAGCCCTTTTGTCTTTGTCAAACATAGCAGTTTATATTCTTTGATTGTGACGGACCTCACGTTATCGTTTGGGGAACCCCACTGCTTTATTCAACAGGACTGAACTCTCAAAGCCGGAGTCTACCTGGATGGCCGGGCTGTAACACCGAAGCGGTTTGTTTTCTTGTGATGGCGAAGAAAAAAAAGAAGAAAACAAACGAAACCTGATATTATTGTTTATCGTGGAATTTCCACGGGTTCCTGCTAGTATTAATGTAATTACATAACTTAATTCAAGACAAGCATAGATTATCTGGGTAGTAGGTAGGAGGAATCGTGGACATGAGAACATGCAAAAGGCTGAGTGATGCACTTAAATTGTTGATTAGCCATATCAGAAAGTTTTGGCATTCATTTTTAATTTGATTTGTAGCTCTATTTGCAGTGCAAAGTTTCTGTAAGGTTCTGTCAGGTTCTGACTGAACATAACAACTACCGTCTCGTTATCCATCTGCAGAAGCAACTGTAGCTGTTGTGGCATAATTCAACAACTGCTCTTTTTTCATGAAACTTGAAAAGCTTGGTTGGTAACTTGGTTGGTAACTCTTGGTTGGTAACTTTCCCACTTCATTCCGTCCTCTCTAAAATTATACATTTGATTCTTTCAATTTCCACGAGACAGTCACAGACTGCAACATCCCGTGACACCCCTGAATTCAAAAATTTTCCCTGACCTACTTGCATAGGTCAAAGATCAAAGCTAGTGCTCTGACCTACTGTCATTGATCAAAGCCCTAGCTTCGATCTATGGTCTTACCTCACACTGGTCTTCTCCCTCATCTTTCTATCTTATCCGGTTCCTGAGTGTACAAAAGTTGAAGTTTGACCTTGACCTACTTTTCTCAAGGTCAAGGTCATCATCTCATTTGTATCCCCTTTGCTGCCTGAGTCATGTGCTTTTTGTTTCATCTTTCTATCTAAATGGTTGTGAAGATATTTGGTGGACGAACGGACGGATGGACGAACACACAAACACTGACAATCACAATACATCACTGCTTTGAAGCGGGACGTAATCAACACCCCTCAGTTTCATTGTTTTTCAATGATTCACTCTAGCTATACAGTACATACTTAAAATTAAACATCATTAATCTTTAATGTTCTCAGGTTGAATTAACGTTTTCAATGGCATTCATAGTTTTACTCAATCAGATGTTAAACATTAGGACGTTTCAACAGATTGTTGTGAATGGGCAGTACGCTACCCGAGCAACATCCTTCAGCTGCAGAACACTCTCTCCCTACCCACTTCCCCTCTGGTTGTGCATCCTTGGTGCAGATCTGCCACATTAAGTGCCATCCCCAACTAATTACCCTGAAGTGAAAGTGGGCTATAAAACCCATCGCGAGTCTACACTAATTCTGACTAACTGAACACATCTGGTATCATTTTGTGATGCATGAAAGGCATTTGTAGAAATGCCGTTTCCATGCAACAACAAAACTCTTCAAACTAAGGAAATTGTTGTATAAGAATCATAGAAACAGAAACTTGTCTACAGAGAGACCTGCTGCCTTTAGAAGATGCTGCTATGAAACCATGGTTACAAATGATACCTCAGGTCCTGCCAGATAGTGGAAAATGTCTCCCAGAAGGATGATGTTGCAAAACAAAAACTCTTCTCTCACCCGAGTGAGTGATTCCAGAGAAGTAGCTCATGATACAATAGCATCAGTGTATAGCAATACAGTTCATGAATCTGTGGAAGTATGACAATATAGAAAAATAGAATAGATTTTCACTTTCTCCGACTCTGTTCCTTGTTAACTACACATCTTACTGCGTCTTACTGCACACTTAAGTCTTGTTTTGACTCGACTCAAACCTGCCTGTCTTTTTTTTGGTTTTTATTTTGAGAAATCTGAAACACTAAATGGATGGAACAGGAGATCGACAGGCGGATCGGTGCAGCGTCTGCAGTGATGCGGACTCTGTATCGGTCCGTCGTGGTGAAGAAGGAGCTGAGCCGAAAGGCAAAGCTCTCGATTTACCGGTCGATCTACGTTCCTGCCCTCACCTATGGTCACGAGCTGTGGGTCGTGACCGAAAGAACGAGATCCAGGATACAAGCGGCCGAAATGAGTTTCCTCCGCAGGGTGTCCGGGCTCTCCCTTAGAGATAGGGTGAGAAGTTCGGTCATCCGGGAGGGACTCAGAGTCGAGCCGCTGCTCCTCCGCATCGAGAGGAGCCAGATGAGGTGGCTCGGGCATCTGGTCAGGATGCCTCCTGGACGCCTCCCTGGTGAGGTGTTCCGGGCACGTCCTACCAGGAGGAGGCCCCGGGGACGACCCAGGACACGCTGGAGAGACTATGTCTCCCGGCTGGCCTGGGAACGCCTTGGGATTCTCCCGGAGGAGCTGGACGAAGTGGCTAGGGAGAGGGAAGTCTGGGCTTCCCTGCTCAAGCTGCTGCCCCCGCGACCCGACCCCAGATAAGCGGAAGAAGATGGATGGATGGATGGATGAAACACTAAACACAAAACTTGGACAATATGTTGGTTTGTGGATATACAAACTGTGTTTGTGTGATTCATGCAATATGAGGCCATTAATGAAGATAAAGCTAATTTTCTCTTGATTTGTCCTGAGTGTTAACACATCCTGTTTTATGGTGGCATGTTCTCATTCTCCTTTCCAGGTGAAGCGTGCACACTGAGGACACTGGATCGTTTAACTTAATGAAAATCTGGATTGTATCCACTCCACTGCACTATTATTGAGCAGTGTTTTTTATAAACATCTTTTACTAAAATCAATACCTTATGCTGACTTGTTAATATTGTAAACACAGTATATTACACTGAAAGTCCACTCAGCAGACTGTCTAACACATCTTGTGTGACTAACCAGATAGTGACTCACAGGCTTGGCAATTCAATATTCATTCAAAAGCTACTTTATCCAGAAGTCACATCACATTCACTTCGTATCTGATTTAAAAATAAATAAAACAATAAATAATTTAATCAATAAATACAACAACTCTTTGTAGTGGTTTGCCATGATTACTCAGATATATAAAGATTGTCTTATCCAACACAGAACACCAGCAGAAGAAAAACTAAATGATTAAAGTTGTTTTCTTTGTCAGCTGATTGAGGTACAACAACATAATTCATGTCTAGGGGATCATGCTGGGGTCTCAAAGTGTTTATTTCTCCTTGTCTATGTTGCCTATGCCTGCATTGGGCTCTCGATGGTAAATACAGTTTTCTGTCACCCCTGATGTGTGCTGATTGAATCTCTATCAGTGGTTCAAGACAAATATCAGGTTGATTTCCCAATTCAAGTCCAACACATCAGTGGCCTGATATAGTCAGACTGGTATGAACTCAAGACTGACCAACATGAAAGATGAAAAGTAAAGTTCCCAGTTAAAACCATTAAGGCAAGGCAAGTCAAAGGTAAAGGCAGATAGACCTTACCTGCAGTCCCAGTTGAGTTCAAGGCAAAGACAAACAAGTACATGTACCCACTATCTTCTTCAGTGTATACTGTATACAGTGTGTATATGTATATATTTTTAGTAGGTAGTCACGTGATACTGTACATGCATTCTATGGGCTGACAGCAACCGGAAGTGCGCTGTGTTCCAAGACACACAGAACGCAGCGCACTTCTGTATATTAAAGAAACACTTAAAAGCACTTTAAACAGTCTATTATGAAAGGTAATACAGATAGAAGGTGGTTTAATATCAGTATGGGGGGGGGTCAGAAACGTTTAAATTACCGTAAATAATAAGATACATAGTGTGTCTCTCTATTGTCGAATTTTGTTATTTGTGGGTGGTTCCTGGAACGCATTAACCGTGAGGAACGAGGGACTATTGTATATACATATAGTATATATACATACATTTATATACAAACACACACACACACACACACACACTGGGTATACGTACTTGTGCTTTCAACATACATAAACATTCAGTCCCCCTTGTCATCACCAGGATAAAGGTGTGTGTACGTTGATATGTTGGCCTGTAGTCGTGTAGTCGGCTCAGCACCAACTCTCCATCTAACTGGACTTTAGTTGTACATTATAGAATTACAAATAAGATTCTTTCTTTCTTCTACATTTGTGTGTCATGGGTGTTGCTGGAGACTATTCCAGCAGACTACGGGCGGGGGACATACCTCGCCAGTGCAAAAGACAAACAAGCAGTCACACACACTCACAACTACAAGCAATTTTGACATGATAAAACTACCTAAACTGCATGTCGCTGGGGGTGGGAGGAAGCCGGAGAGCTCGGAGGGAACCTACTCAGACAAGAAGAAAACACTCAGACTCCACACAGAAAGAACCCAGACGCTTTGTGCTGTAAGGCCACAGCGCTACCGACTGCACCCAAAATCAGAGATGGACACGTTTAATCAATAATGACGTCCAAACAATTCAGCTTATGAACAACCTCTTAGAACCAATCGAGTAGAGAACAGAGTAGAACTTTATTGATCCCTTAGTTTTCCTATAGAAATTATGAAAAATATAATGTCTTTCTTAGACCTCCTATAAAGCTTAGTTCAAACTTGTATAACTCTGTCAAATCGAACTGATGTGCAGCTGAAATGTCACTTTAGAGCACAAATGACTGGATTGGATATAAGAGTAATGTTGCTCTGGTGACCTTTAAACAGAATGTACCAGTCATGCAGCTTGGGTTGGTCCTCTAACAGAGACTGTTCCCCTCATTGCCTTCCAGTGTTCAGGTTCCACAGGGAACACCAACAGGGCAGCGACTGGACAACACATCTGTGCTCTCAGGGGCTTGCAGTTAGTCCCATTGATGCCTTCTCACTTTTTTTTATTTCACAGATACATCAACAATGTAGTTTTGGATACACTATTACCTGTGTATATATAGCAGGTTTCTTGACTGTCATCCTTTGTTTTTTCTTTTAATTAGTTTAACATTTTATTTTCCCCTCGTGGTTGTGTTTGATGATGCATTTCCTGTGAAATAAACTGATCCGTCTAAGAATGGTATGCCAACAATTCATGTACAATAAAAGTCTTTTTTTGCAGAGGGTAACATGATTATTTTTGCATAAATAAAAAATGAATATGACTTGAAAGCACAGTATTTGCTTCTCCTCTGGACTAACTTCATATGCATATGCCAACATTCATTTATTATCAGTGTACACTGTTTATTAATGCTTTGTTATTATTATTGGGTTTATTTTAGCTCCAAGTTTTGTTATCTTGTTTTTTTTTCTACATGAGTCTCTATAGAATTACATTGGAAAGTGGCAGGAAAGACTGGAGAGCAGTCAATTACATCTGACAAGCCATCCGGCTAATTGCCTAACACCAAATGCTGCCTCAATCAGACGTATTTCCACTTAAATTAAGGACACGTCTTACTAAACGAAATTGGTATTATGACTACTTCAGACTAATGAATAATTGATGTTGAAAATTACATTGTTACATTATGGTCAGTTAAAACTGTGAAAGATTGAGGAGGACATTATTGTGGCTCACAAAACAGAGTGTAGTTGGATGTCTGTCAGCTGTGTGAAATGAACTGCATAATATGGGACCTTTAATCATGTTCAACATGTTTCCATGAGCACAGGTTTGTTGGTGTGAGTTTGAGTGAGCTGTGTTTCGCGCTGGCGTGTGATGTTTTTACTGGCTTTACACATAAACTGTGATTTTGTGAAGATAGACGTTTCAGTCAGGAAGCAGTGGGTCATCAATGAAGAAACAAAGCCCTGGTGAAGCAGAGAAATGTTGGGCATGGGATAAATCGGCTGTGACGGTGGTGTTAGCAGGTGGTCAGCAACGGTAGGACGAAAGTGAAGACACTTCAACATGAACGGTTGCTCTTAATGGAACGGAATGAGAAAGATTTAGACTGAGTAGATACTCTGAGTGAAAGTATATAACTATATACATATATATAAATATATATGTATGTTTACTACAACTAATAAGAAGCCTTACTATGGAGCACAGAAGTCAAACAGCTGATGTTCATAAGATGAGGTGAGCTGGAGAAATTAAACACCTTTGAGTTTGCTTCTCAGGATGGGGGCATTTCAGTGAGGGGGGGTACAGGGCATTGGTGGCTGACTTGGTGGAGCGGTGCCAACAGAACCAGCTCAACGTCTCCAAGATAAAAGAGATGGTGCTGGATTTCCGGCGGGCACCTCCCTCTCCACAGCCAGTGATCATGGAGGGCAGTGAGGTGGGGGTGGTAGGTAACTATAAGTACCTGGGACACCTCCCTCTCCACAGCCAGTGATCATGGAGGGCAGTGAGGTGGGGGTGGTAGGTAACTATAAGTACCTGGGACACCTCCCTCTCCACAGCCAGTGATCATGGAGGGCAGTGAGGTGGGGGTGGTAGGTAACTATAAGTACCTGGGACACCTCCCTCTCCACAGCCAGTGATCATGGAGGGCAGTGAGGTGGGGGTGGTAGGAAACTATAAGTACCTGGAACTGCAGCTAGACATCAGACTGGACTGGTCACTCAACTCAGACTGTGTGTACAAGAAGGGGCAGAGCAGGATGTACTTCCTGAGGAGGCTGGCCTCCTTCAACATCTGTCCTAAGCTCCTTCTCATGTTCTATCAGTCTGTAGTCTCCAGTGTGCTGACATACGCCATTGTGTGTTGGGGTGGGGGGCCAGGAAAAGAGATATGGACCGTCTGAACAGACTCATCCTCAGAGGGGGCTCAGTGGTCGGTCTGAACCTGGACTCTGTGGAGACGCTTCTGGAGAGCAGGACCATGTCTAAAGTTAACGCCATCATGAACAACACCCCCCCCCCCCGAGGTGGTGAGGTCACCACGCGGTTGAATGGAGGGGAGGAGATGGGATGTCAGCCTGTGCTGCGGTGTAGGGGGGCCAAGGTGTTGTGATGTGACATTAGATAATGAGAAGCCTCACAATGTAAGAAGGATGCACCTTACCCACCAGGTGGGCCTCCTGCTATGTTCACTCTCACTTTTTATTCTATTTTATACTGTTTATATTTTAGTTATAGTTTAGTATATGTCCTGTTAGTGCTACATGTGTGTGTTAGTGTAGTGTTTGTCCTGTGGTTTGTCCTGTGATGTCAGTGTTTCTCTTTCTCCTGGTGTTTATCCAGTATTTATTCATTATGTAACGCATGAGCAGTGGATATGTACAATTTCCTCCAGGATTAGTAAAGCATCCATCCATCCATCCATCCATCCAAACCACATTGTGTTCCACCTATATGCTATTATCAAGTACTGCACACATTATCCACTGAGACGTCTCTCAGAAACACTGGTAGAGATCAGAAACATCTTTACATGGAACAGTGGTACTCAAATGGCTTTGTAGGTCGGATCTACAGTATTGCTGTTTTTTTTCTTTTGTTTGTTTCTGCAGAAAAACAAGTTATTAAATCTGGAAGGAAAATCACAAAGAAGCATTTCTCTCGGGCCCAGTGTAAACTTTATTGGAATCTAGCTGGACTTTATGACCTCATTGAATGGAAAGAAGGACGTTTTTTGCTAACTGTGGTTGGGGAGATTTACTTTGTATTATGAACAGGAGGAAATGATTGCAGCAGCCAAGAACTCTCTAAGTGTGCACAGAGAAAAGTATTGTACGAAAACAAGCTGGATTTGATGAAGTGTTACAGAGTGTTTCCGTCACCAAAGACCAGTGTTTGCATACTGTCTCACAATCAGCTGTGATTACTCCTTACAGTGAACAAAGAAACCCTAATTACCGATACTTTAGTGGTGGATCAGTAAGAATATGAATCATGTCAGCCTTTTATCACAGCAGCCCAGCCAATAGGAGGTCCTGCTCATCGATTATGAAGAGACTAGGAAAGCACTTCAACCAATGGTGCTGCTCTGGCTGACACACAGTGACCCTCATTCAAGACAAACCGCCGCTATCAGAGAAGAATGGCAGCGAGATTGATGCAAACATCAGCCTCTTGTTTGCCCTGACTTAACATCAGCCCATACTTCCAGTTGCTGTTATAATGCTACACAAAGTTCTATAACCACGGCAGTGCACATGTGCAGCACACTGCATCACAGTGTAGAGAGCAGTCTGTCTCACTAATTGTCATTCTTGCTACCTCTAATATCTATTATCATCCCTGTTCCAATCTGTTAGCCATCTTTGTTACAGCTTTAAAGACCTAATTATAGTTGTCTTTTACTTCCAGAGGTGACTTAATGTCAAAACCACAGTACTGCTTTGGTGTGTGACGATGTGTAAAATGCATCTGCATCCATTTTCATGTTATTAATCTGACTGGATGTTTAGCACAGAACACAGAACACAGAGCACAGAGCACGATATTAATGTCCAAAATGACCTTTCTGTGTCTGGAGTGTTCTGTCAATATGATTTCAACACCAGATAGATAGCACCAAAATAAATGAATAAATAGATCAATATGACCCGCCATGGTGCACTGGCGTCGCGCATAGAGTGTACCCTGCCTCACACTCCCAGTTCGCTGGGATAGACCAGCGACCCCGACCAGGACAGTGGAAGCAGTGGGTAATGATGTATGTATACATGTATATATGACTGAATGAATATTCACAATTTGATAAATTCACTGATGAAACCAAACACGTGACTTGAGAAAAAAATCCTAATGATATTTTTTTAATTAATTTTTACTTTCAATTCAGAATTTTTCTATTCATTTATTTGAACAATTTTGAAAATCTCTCACCATTTAATTTATCCTATTCCTCTTGTATATTTATCCTTGGTGACATTAAGTCTAATTTATCACTCTTCCTACTGAGTATTAATATTAAAACAAGACCAAATTGTAAGAATATTTTCTGTAAATGTAAAAACCAAACATAGTTTTACCGTTATTCATGTCAGAAAAAAAACCAAAACTTTATTTTCTATGTATATCTGATGGTGTGATGCCGTTTCCAGGACTTATCTTATATTTTCTATTGTATGACTATGCCTTTCTTGTACCTTCAGCTACAGGGGACATTTTTATGGAGCCCACTGATCTGGAACAATGCACTGCACTCATACTGGTTAATTTGTTGCATTGATTAGTTGTTTTTTTTTTTTTTTAACAATAAGCTGAAAATTTCAGTCCAGGATGGAGGACTGTGTGTAGCTCTAGTCTGATCAGTTTGTCATACATGTGCTTTAAAAGCTGAAGAAATGTCAAGATCTTTATTTTTAATAAAAAGGCAGTACACATCAAAGTTCTAAACCCTGAATTTATAAACCTTGCATTATAAGTTATCACTGATTTTTTTTTACTTTGCTTAGACAGAATAGACTGGCTTGTTAGTCCATCTATCTGAAACACAAGCAGGACAGGCATGAATGTGTCTTTACAGTGAAATAACAGACCACAAATAACAGTCTGCTCTATCAATACTGTTGGCCTGCACTACTGAGACAAAGTAAATACTTCCCAGTTATTTTTGAGCCAGTGAGAGGCAGAGTGAGACAGGATCCATGATAATATAATGAATGACATTCTGACACACCAGACATCTGATGTTTTGGTCCAGATTGAAATGTGCTGGTATCTACTGGATATAGTCTCATGCCATTTGGAACGTACCTGATCCACTCTGAATCCTACAATTTTGTTTAAATATCATTTGATGACTGTTTCATGTAGATACACACGTTACTGGAACGTACTGTAGAGCAACAACTTACGTTCATTTTCACGTTACGTTCGGACGTTCGGAACGTAACTAAAACGGAAGTTGAGGAGCGTCTAGTCCTTGGAGCATCAAGGTTAGAACATGATGTTTTACAATTGTTATAGAAGAAACCAAATCCTATACAGATTGTCTTATTTAGAGACTTGCAAATAAATCCGAACATGTTCCTGAGCCTAATTATTTTGTTTTATGTACTGCAGAGAAAAATTGCATTAAGGACACTGATGGAGATAACTGAAGCTCCACCCTCAGAGAGAGAGAAAAGAAATCCCAGTAGAAATGTACTTTTGAGTACAAAAGAGTGTCCCTGATCTCAGCACATTATACAAGCGCAGCAGATCTGTGTCGACATCCTGTGCAAATCACTTCTGTCCTTTCAGCTGAATCCTCTCTGTCTCAGCTGGCTACAAGACTGCATCATTTCTGAGGTAATGCATTCATACAAAATGAGCTGTGATGAGACTGAAAGGAAGGTTTACTCTGTAATAAGTGCAACGGCTGCACCCAATGCTCACTTGGAATGTCAAAAGTAAAAAGCTCATCCTTCTTCTGCAAAGTAGGGATGTCTTGTAATCTTTAGCATCTGAATAAATGTAGCTGTTCCAGTGCTTTATGGCTTTGGAAGGGCTTTGCTGTTGTCATGGAGTTTCCAATGTCTCTGGTAAAGTTTAAAACATCCAGGATGTGGCAGTCTGTCATTCACTCATATACAGTAGATTGTCCAGAAACAGAGCATGAGGATAATTTAATCAGTCCATTGCAGTCATCCTTTGCTACATCAGATTATTGCAGCTAAACTCCAAGCCAGCCTACAACTAGCTGATAACCCACCTGAGTTTCTTCTCCATGTCCCGTAAGCTTCACACAGGGTGTTCCACTGAAACTGCTGAAGCTTTTCCATCCTCACTACTTCCTCTAAAAGCTGTTTTTCTAACTCACCTCCATCCCAGTTACTATTTTCATTCATCTAACAAATTCCATGCCTTGTGTCGTCCTTGATTCATGACTTGTACGGGGACGGGGGGGTCTCTGAAGCAGTTCTGCTTTGACCTTTCCATGAAGGCTCAATGAAGGGGTCAGGGTCTCCTGAACAGAAACCGTACTGCCAAATATTAGAGACATTGAAGGGTTGATAAAGGTAGTCTCACACAGGCCATCAGATAAAAACCTCTGACACTTACTGAAAGACTTTTTTTTTTTCAGAATATCATCCATGTTGAAAACATGTTCCCGTTTTTTAAATTAGCTCCTTCGAGACTTACAACAGGTCCTGTATTGTCAGGACCGAGACAGGAGCGGAGACCAGGTGCGTCTGAACTAAAGTCTTTATGTCAGCTAAGGCACACGAGGAAGCATGAGAACAACCGGTGCACGAGTCCAGGGAAACAGAGTGGGGCGGGCGGCGTGCGGACACGGGAGGATACAGACAGGCAGACAGAGGTACAAGTCCGAGAGGCAGAGTTCGTGGTCGGGGACAAAGCAGAGTTCTAATACGGGTCCAGGCAGGCAGGTCGGGGTCCAATAACAATCCGGGGTCAAGGTAGGAGTCAGGATGAACTGGTGACAAACAAGGCATCTACACAGGATCTGACGCTGGGTCTGTGTTCAAGCAGAGTCTTTATGGTTCTTGATTAGGGGTAAAACGGTGGCAGGTGTGTCTGAATGATTGGACGCAGGTGTGGGATCTGCACCGCGGGAAACCCAGCGCGAGACTGGGGGCGGGTCCTGAGCCGAGTCGTGACAGAACCCCCCCCCCCCCAAGGGACGGCTCCCGAAGTCACAAAAGCAGAATCCATAGTGCCGGGTGGGCGGGGGGGAAAAGCAAACCGAACAGTCTAATATTCCTCCGATTGGTCCGAATCCCGGTCACTGTCGTCGTCCTGCTGAGAATCCCTAGGACCCGCAGAGGTAGGAACAGTAGGAGCCGATGGTTCTCGGCCAGCCCCCCTTGGGCGGCCACGTCGAATAGCGGGTTGGTCAGGATGCAGGCGGTGGAACTCTATGATGAGAGTCCTGTACAGGATCTGCCTTGCAGGAACCCATGTCCTCTCCTCCGGACCATACCCCTCCCAGTCCACGAGGTACTGTAGACCCCTTCCTCTCCGACGGGACTTCAACAGACGACGGACGGAGTAGACAGGCCCGTCCTCCAGCAGACGAGGGGGGGGGGGCGGGGGGAGGAGGAGCTGCAGGAACCAGTGGACTCTCGTGGACTGGCTTGACCTTGGAAACTTGGAAGGTTGGGTGCACTCTCATGGTCGGAGGGAGCTGGAGCTGGACAGCAGTCGGCGAGATGACCTGCTGGATGGGGAATGGACCGATGAACTGTGGAGCCAACTTGCGGGACTCCACCTGGAGCGGGAGGTCCTTGGTGGAAAGCCAGACTTTCTGGCCCTCTCGGTAGGCAGGTGCGGGGGTTCTCCGGCGGTTGGCTCCCGTAGCGTAGCTGGCCGATGACCTCAGCAGGGCGGAACGGGCACGGACCCAGGTGCGGCGACATCGTCGGGCGTAGGCGAACGCCGACGGGCAGGTAACCTCTCCCTCCTGGCTGGAGAACAGCGGTGGTTGGTACCCATACACACACTGGAAAGGGGAGAGTCCGGTGGCAGAGCTGGTGAGAGAGTTGTGAGCGTACTCCACCCACAGGAGTTGGTCGTGCCAGGAGCGTTGGTTCAGCGAAGCCATGCACCGGAGCGCCTTCTCCAGTTCCTGGTTAGCCCTCTCTGACTGGCCATTGGACTGGGGATGGAAACCGGAGGTGAGACTAACTGTGGCCCCCAGCTGCTGACAAAACTGCTTCCAGAAAGCGGAGACGAATTGCGGACCACGGTCTGACACTACATCTCTTGGAAGTCCATGTAGTCGGAAGATGTGCAGGAGGACCAGTTGGGCAGTCTCTTTTGCCGATGGCAATTTGGGCAGGGGAATAAAATGTGCCATCATACTGAACCGATCAACCACCGTGAGGATGGTGGTCATGCCGTCAGAGGATGGAAGTCCCGTAACAAAGTCCAGGGCAATATGAGACCATGGGCGACTGGGCACCGGCAGGGGTTGTAAAAGTCCAGCTGGGGGGCGACACACAGATTTATTCCGAGTGCAGATAGGGCAGGCTCGTACATAGTCCAGGATATCCTTCTTCAGGCTGAACCTTTGGCTGATAAGAGGCTGTACGAGCGGAACCGGGGTGGCAGGCCAGACGGGATTCATGACCCCACTGGATGACTGGAGTCCTCAGGTCCTCTGGCACGAACAAGCGGTCAGCAGGGCAGGCACTGGGTCCGGGTTGGTTACGAATGGCCTCTCTCACCCTCTCCTCGACATCCCAGGTCAGGGCAGCAACCACGCAGGGGCCGGGGAGAATGGGTGCGCCGTCTTGGGATGAAGCGTCATCCACCGCAAACTGGCGGGAAAGTGCGTCAGTCTTGACGTTGCGAGAACCAGGACAGTATGACAAGGAGAAGTTGAACCTGGTGAAAAATAAGGCCCACCTGGCCTGTCTGGGATTGAGTCTTTTCGCTGAACGAATATATTCCAGATTTTTATGATCTGTCCATATCAGGAAAGGGACGGAAGCACCTTCCAGCCAGTGACGCCATTCCTCCAGAGCCAGCTTTACCGCCAGCAGTTCTCGGTTCCCGATGTCGTAGTTGCGCTCAGCTAGCGACAATCGACGGGAGAAAAACGCACAGGGGTGAAGCTTCTCGTCCTCTGCCGACCTCTGGGACAACACCGCTCCCACCCCCACATCAGAAGCGTCCAGCTCCACGGCGAACTGGCGTTCAGAGTCTGGCATGTGGAGGTTGGGTGCAGAGGAGAAACGGGTCCGGAGAGCGTTAAACGCCTTATCGGCCACAGGGGTCCAGGAAAACGGCTGTCTGGTACTGGTGAGGGCGGTGAGAGGGGTTGCAATGGAGCTATAATCCCGGATGAAACGTCTATAGAAGTTCGCAAACCCCAGGAACTGCTGGAGCTTCTTACGGTTATCCGGTACTGGCCAAGAGGCCACTGCAGAGACCTTGGCTGGGTCCATTTGTATATTCCCTTCTGCAATTACATAGCCCAGGAAGGAAGTGGATTTTACATAAAACTCACATTTCTCTGCCTTAACAAATAATGAATTCTTGAGCAGACGACTGAGCACCAGGCGGACATGTCTCTCGTGCTCTGACTAAGTCCGGGAAAAAATCAGAATGTCATCTAGATAAACAAACACAAATTTATTTAACATATCCCTCAGAATGTCGTTGATCAGAGCCTGGAAGACCGCCGGTGCATTTGTAAGTCCAAACGGCCATCACTAGGTATTCATAATGTCCAGTGGGGGTGTTAAACGCTGTCTTCCACTCGTCCCCCTCCCGGATCCTGACCAAGTGGTAGGCGTTGCGCAAGTCCAATTTAGTGAAGACCGTGGCCCCCTCGAGGAGTTCAAAAGCAGAAGAGAACAGGGGAAGAGGGTACAGATTATTGACCGTGATCTCATTCAGTCCCCGGTAATCAATGAAGGGACGGAGCGAACCATCCTTCTTCCCCACGAAGAAGAACCCCGCACCAGCGGGAGAGGACGACGGCCGGATGATGCCTGCAGCCAAGGAGTCATTAATATAGTCCTCCATAGACCTCCTTTCCGGAACAGAGAGGGAATACAGGCGACCCCTGGGTGGAGTAGAACCAGGAAGCAGGTCGATGGCACAGTCGTAGGGCCGGTGTGGGGGCAGAGAGGTAGCCTTGGCTTTGTTGAACACCTCTCTTAAATCATGATAAACATCAGGAACCTTGGAGATATCGGGAGGTGGTCCAACTGGAGGTCTGCAAGAGTCTGGTATTGCTGCCTTTAAACATGTCCGGTGGCAGTCTTCACTCCACTCCAGAATGGAGCCCGCTACCCAGTCTATGCAGGGATTGTGCCGGCGGAGCCAGGGATATCCGAGAATAATAGCCTGGCCGGGCGACCGGAGCAGATGAAACTGAACGGCCTCCTGGTGATTTCCAGGAATGGACATCTGGACCGGTGCGGTTACATGGGTGACAATGCCCAGGGGGTGACCGTCCAGCGCCCGGGCAGGAACAGATGTGGGTAGAGGCATTTCAAGTTCCACTGGCGGGCCAGCTCAGAGTCCATAATGTTCGCCTCGGCCCCGGAGTCCACCAGGGCGAAGAGGCTGTGGAGCTTATCAGGGAGGTGAATGCGGACCTGGACGAGGGGCTTGCGGGGATTAGTTGTCTGGGAGGGTCGAGTTGTAACTGAGCTCATTCGGACCCCTCCTACTGCCGGTGAGCTCTGGCTTTTAACGGACATGTTGCTACTCGGTGCCCCCCTTCCCCGCAGTACGGACACAGGTTGGCGGTGAACCGGCGTTGACGCTCCGCAGCGCTGAGTGAGGACCGGCCCACCTCCATGGGTTCATCAGGTCTCTCGGCAGGTTCGGGTGTGGCAGTGCCGGGTACGCTGGATCGGCGAGTGCTGGGGAGCGTAGGAGTCTGGCGCCCTCTCTCCCGTCGACGACCCTGAACCCGCTGATCGATCCGCGTCGCCAAGGCAATGGCTCCGTCGAGAGTGGTCTGGGGTTCGTGGGAGACCAGCTCGTCTTTAATATAGTCCGCCAGACTGTGGTAAAAAGCGTCCATCAGCGCCTCATTATTCCATGAACTGCGTGCTGCTAAAGTCCGGAAGTTAATGGCATGATCCGCCACCGTGCTCCGCCCCTGCCGAACTGACATGAGTTCTCTGGATGCCTGTGCCGTCGAAGACCCGAGATCAAACACCTTGATCATCTCCGCCGAGAGCAGGTGGAAGGAGGAGCACTCGTACTCAGCTGTCGCCCAAAGCTGAGCACGGCCCGTGAGGTGGGTGATGACGTAGGCCACCCGCGCTGGTTCAGAGGCAAAAGTTCGGGGTTGAAGGGCGAATAAAAGTCTACAGTTTGTCAGAAAGGGGCGGAGTCAAACAGGATCTCCGTCAAACCTTTCAGGGTTGCCCACACGCGGCTCCGGTGACGCAGCAGGGAGATCCCCAGGGGGTGGGGCCATGACGCTGGGGGAAAGCCCCGAAGCAACAGAGGCGCTGGACGCAGCGCTCGCCGGAAGCTCTCGCTGCAGTAGAGCCTGAATCTGGTCGTTCTGGCGTTGGACTTGCTGGAGCAGTGCAGACATCGCAGCGGAGACCTGGTCCGGGCGACCCTCAGCGCGCAGAAGGCGGTCCTTTGCGGAGAGTTCAGACGCTGGCTCCATTCTGGTCAGATCCTACTGTCAGGGCCGAGACAGGAGCGGAGACCAGGTGCGTCTGAACTAAAGTCTTTATTTCAGCAAAGGCACACGAGAGAAGCACGGGAACAACCGGTGCACAAGTCCAGGGAAACAGAGTGGGGCGGGCGGCGTGCGGACACGGGAGGATACAGACAGGACTCACGGGGAAACAGATAGGCAGACAGAGGTACAAGTCCGAGAGGCAGAGTTCGTGGTCGGGACAAGGCAGAGTTCTAATGCGGGTCCAGGCAGGCAGGTCGGGGTCCAATAACAATCCGGGGTCAAGGTAGGAGTCAGGATGAACTGGTGACAAACAAGGCATCTACACAGAGGATCTGACACTGGGTCTGTGTTCAAGCAGAGTCTTTATGGTTCTTGATTAGGGGTAAAACGGTGGCAGGTGTGTCTGAATGATTGGGCGCAGGTCTGGGATCTGCACCGCGGGAAACCCAGCGCGAGACTGGGGGCGGGTCCTGAGCCGAGTCGTGACATGTATATGAAAAACAAAATGGATTTACCTTTTACATCTTAAAATGAATGACATACTTGGAAAGTTATTATTTAAAATAAAATCTATGCTTTTCTTCCTGGTTTATCTTCATAATGCTATAAGTTAAATATTAAATGTCATTTTTGACCCGATGGTTACAGGTAAGCCAAAGGTCTGGCCTCAACAGAAAAAGCCATGAGAAGTTATTTTGGGTCAGTTTTGCAGAGTTGTGCATTTGGTCTGACCCTCTCATATTGATGTGTATGTTTCCAGTGGAGAACATCCACAGCCCAATGTGTCACATCCAGGTCCATCTCATTCTCTTCTGGTCTGCATGAAGCAGAGTGATGAATAAAATCACCCATAAATGTTACTTTAAAAATGAAACAGGACTCCAGGGCTTTTTGTCCAGTAGTGATAAAAATGCAATGAATCTCAAAATCACCACCAAATTATGCAGACATTCTGCTCCCTACCTTCTGTCAAGAAAAGCAGTCAAAGTAAAAGATTTTGAAAAGGACGACACACATTGAACAAGATTGAAACACTTGTATAGGATGTTGCAAATACACTTACATAAAATAACTGTTTCCTTGCATATTTCTGGATTAATTAGAAAAGTATTAATATATTTGTTCCTTCTGTTGCAACAACTTTGAGTTAAAATAAACTTGAAAATACAGCACTCACTAGTAACTGGCAGAAAAGCAAAAACCAAGTTATGCCAGTGCCAAATTATAAAGTGTTTGTATGAATGCCCTGTGAAACAATAGAAACTAGTGAAATGAAATGAATAAATGAACTAGGTGGGTGAATTGAACAGGCTGTTTTGAACAATTTTCTGGCTTCATAATACCAGTGACTTGTCAGCTATTGCTTCTTCCAACAGACACGTTTGACTTCTTCATGGAAGGAGCTTCAACTCTTTTAATGAGATTATCTCTGCAGAATATATTTTACCCCCCAGAAATGAAAGTACAACTCCCACCTTTATTAGGACTTAGCACCATTAATATTAGTATGAAATCAGCACCATGGACAAAATGAGCAAACATGTTTCAATGAAAAACTGAAGAAAGGTACAATTACAAGTTATAATAACCCTAACCCTAACAACTGGCATCATCAGACCAGATGAAATGTCATATAAAGGCCATAATCTGAAGATCTGACCTGTTTTATAGGTACCTGTGACTGTTTTTCTTTGCCCTCAGCACTACAGCCATAGAAAGGCTTCTTAGTGCGTCTTAGCATCAAAACACAATTAATCAATATCAATCATTTTTCTGATGGTTGACGTTTAGGTTTCATTCTTTTATAAATTGCTAAATTTTAACCTCCAATTTCATCAAACCTGATGTTTTAAAGTGAATATTTGCTTTTCTTTTGGTTGATCTCTCAAATAATTGAAAATTAAAGCAGACTCCCTCTTTTTTTTTTTTTTTATTCTGTGGACTCTACAGATCAGCACATCCATTCAATTAAAATAAAGCCCTTTTAATCATATTTCAGCAAATGTCATCCCGTATGAATAACCTCCAATGAAGTAAATTTATTTCAATTGATTCCATTCAGACAGAGAGCTTAACTGCTGGCTGAGCTACATTGACTGGATTGAGAGAGAGTAGTGCTCTGTGTCATCAATTACAACACTTGTCTAGACAGAAACAGTCTATGATTTATGAAGTCGGCTTGTTTTACCTCTGCTTTTGTCAATATTGTCCCGTCTGTTCTCTAAGCCTTATTCTTCTTCATTCTTCATCTGCTGCGGTTCAGAACTCTCTTCTGTGTGGTCAAATCAGTCACCCTTAACAAAAAATGCCCCCATATCTTCTTTAACTCTTTGGCTGCCATTGACGTTTATGTTGTAGTAATGAACTGATCCCCTATGAGTGTCAGTGGAGCTGCTTTTGAATTAGACATCAGCACATATTAAATGAAAACAAGACAGGAGGAAATGACAAATAAAGTATTTTTAGTTTTTTGGGTTTTTTGTTCTATTGATTACTAAAGAACAGGCAAAGGTAGAAACAAACTGTTTTTCCTGGTAAAAAAGGGAGCCCACACTTACACAGTCAGAGAAAAGAATATTCTGTGGGTCATGAAATATCAGTGAAAATGACAAAACTTTGTGGTTAAATTTGATGTGGGATGAAAAACGGTTCTCAAATATGTCATGGTGCGTTCCATTCCTGTGGAAAAACATCCGAACGGTACCATTAGCTGCAGCCTCATCAACTGATTTGAAAAAGAAATGGGAAATTATAAAATTCCAGGCCTATGTATTGGGCAGTACCTACTCAATACACCATGATAACTGAACACACTGAGCGGGTAGTGCTGTTGCATTACAGCAAGAAGGGCTTGTGTTCAATACCACTTGGGGCAGTTCATAGGGGTGAGTGAGGACGGTTGTCTGTCTTTCATGTGGCACTGCAATGAGTTCACATCTCATCCGGGGTGTACCCTTTTGCTGGCATAGGCTCCCGCAGAACCCGTGACCTTCGAAATTTGTTCATTCATTTTCGAAAACATGAATACATGAAGGCGCACCGACTAAAAGACAACAGGAAGTCTTCAGAACCTTCGCCTACCTTTCCCGCATCCCCTTACACCAACATATAATGGTCTTAATGCAAATACATTAACTACTAACTGTAATAAATGGCTCAGTTAATGGGTACCCAGTCAATACATGCCTGTTGCAACAATACATCTCCTGTAGCCCAAGCAGTTCTGCTGTCCATGCTGTTCTTCTGAGAGTGAAATACGTCCACTCTGCTCTCTGGATGATGGTTTCTGAAGCTCTTCTTGTCAAGACATTCTCTTTAGCAAAATGAGACTACAACAGGCTTTTTTCACAGGGAAACCATTTAGTGGAGCATTTCTTTTTAGCCTGCCATCACTGGCAATGAAACAAACTCCCTTTTATGTCCATTTTCAGCATTCAATCTTGTCTTTCTCCAGCTCCTCCTCATTCACTCTGCTCCCCCGTCTCTGCTCTATCCATCACTGCTCTTGTCTCCAGCTTGCTGGCTCAGCAAATCTGCAGAAGCTTCTTCAAAGTGATTTGGAACTGAAAGTGTGGCACTTCGATGACAGCTGCCATCAAACTCATAAGGGCCACACGCCACTCTCCAGGGATTGGTCAAATACTGGGATACGTTTTCCATTCAAGGATCAATAAAGTAATACACCGTGTGTATTAATTGCATGCTTACAGGCCCCTGGTGTTTGTGGTGTGTTTGTTTCAGGGGCCTGTACTAACATATACTGTAACATACATGGTGAACCAGTGAATAGAGTGTAAAGGTGATTTCCCCAAAGAGGGACAATAAAGGAGCGTTTCTAACGTCAAACTTCTCCCACTTCTCCTTCAGGAAGGTGTTAAGACAGGCTCTGGGTGGTCAGGAGGTGCTTCCAGATGACTGGACAACTACAGCTAAGGTGATCAGGGAGACAGGAAGGAGAGTACTTGGTGTGTCATCTGGAAGGAAAGTAGACAAGGAGGCACTCATTCCACCACCAGTGGAAACTTTTCTCAGTGAAAACTGAGCAAAGTTTCTCCAAACTTTGCTCAGTTTTCCGTACATCCTACTGCAAATGGCTTATACCCATAAATGTGCAAAAGTTAAATCAGAAAAACAGAATGTGGCAAAGGAACATTTGAAAGCATCTCAGGTTAAAATACTGCCCGTCTCAGAATCTTGACCTTTAGTCCAGTAAGAATACAACAATACCAGCGACAAGGATATACCCCAGACAGCAATTACCTGATGCATTACATCTGATTTTGTTGTATTATTTTGATAATAATGTTGTATTATTTTGTTGTATTATTTTGACCTATAGTTCAGCCTGGGAATATTTTTTTTGGTGACGGCTTTTTACAAAAACATTTATCAGCCTGTTCAGTCAGAAGCTGAGGATCCTCTGTCAATAAAAATGTATTTGGTAACAAAGATTTCTGACTATGAAGACTTGAGTGACTCTTTAAACATCATGAAACTCCAAATATGCCCTTGCTACCTGTTTGGACTTTTTAAGAATGTCCCAGTCCCTCCTGCAATAAGGTATTGACCAGTCCACCACAGGTGTGTGAAAAAGGTTAAAGAGATTGTCCCTGGAGAACTACAAAGTATTTATGAAGCAATGTGACCCTGCTCTGTTGGCCAGAAGGTTTTCAGAGTGGTTAGAGTTGTCACCTGTCAGGAGAGTAGCACCCTCTATGCTAGCATCTGTTCCTCTGACACATGCACACATTGTCCAGGCTGTCTCCCACACTGTTAGAGAGTCTCAGTACTGAGTAGCTAGAATGCATATTTAATGCGCAGTCTGTGTTTCCTCATTCCAAAGGAGGTCCTTGAATTTCACGATAGCAGGATGATGCCGTCGTCAATTTAAGCTAGAAGTTCAAGGCAGGGTAATTCAAATTCCTGGAGGGTAGTAAAGAACTTTTTTTTTTCCTGGAATGACTTCATGAAGGTTAATCCCTGAAAGAAAACAACTTACGCATCTCTCTGGGAGGTATTATTGTCATTGTACAGTTACCGTGTGATTGCGTGTGTTTATTGTTTCCAGGGGTCAATCTACCGAGATAATGTTTGAGATGGAGCCATGAAAACCATCATAGTCAATGAAGTCTAGAGAAAATCCTCTCTGTGGCGTATCGGTGACCCTGAGAGACTCAAGATCAACTTCTGTTATTGCAGGGCTTAAACTTTTCTATCCGTTATCATCTAATTGATTTTCACAACTCTGTATTTACCTTTCTTTGTGTAGTGCTCACTTTCTTGCTGTAGTGATATTCTCCGCTGTCCCATTGTGCCAATGGAAAAATGTCTTTGTTTCAGCTTTGGTTTCATTTTTTAATCGATTTCCTCCCGCTGCTGTGTCAGTCACATCTGCTTCGTCCAACCTCCTCTTGGATCTGTTGATTTCTAGCACTCTTCCTAACATTTTCATTCAATTTCAACTCAAATTTATGTGATTAGGTACGGATTAAAACAAATAATGAGCATTTGTTTTCATGTGGATGTGAACTCCAGTGGGTAGGAGGAATTTGTGCATCTCACCTCTCAACCTAATTATACATCTATATCAAATTCTTGTGAATATTCATCTTTATATTTATGCTACAACATCACCACAGAATGTCTAACATAAAGAGTCACATGATTATAAAACATGAAAAAGGCAAATGTTAAATTCAACAGGAACTGCTAGTTTTAGTTGATGAAAAAATCTATTTGTGTTTTAAATCACAGTTACATATATGAAAGGAATTACCTTCATTGTGTGTGTGTGTGTGTGTGTGTGTGTGTGTGTGTGTGTGTGTGTGTGTGTGTGTGTGTGTGTGTAGGCTGCAGCACATGCTGTACATTAAACTGTCCATGCCTGCTCTTTTAACTGTCGTTTGCTCTGAGTGTCCGCGGTGCACTGGCGATACGCCTGGAGTGTTCCCCAGCTCACGCCCTACGTCAGCTGGGATAGGCTCCAGCTCCCCGTGACCCGCGCAAGCGGATTAAGAAAATGAATGAATGAATGAATGAATGAATGAATGAATGAATGAATGAATGCTGTGAGTGAGGTTGACAGAGTGACGTTGAGTTCTGATTAAGTGCTTCTGATCGACAGCCTTACGTACGTACCTGGTGAGGGAACGATTATTACGGGGTTGCTGCCTGTATTATTCTTACTTGTAGAAAAGTAATCCACTGCACTATTCTATTATCTAACCTTGCCCAAATGTAAGAAATCATAATAATCCCTCATTATTTACCAAGGCAAAGTTGAAATTACAGAGTATTACCTCTACTTACGAATGTCTCTACTTCTACTTACGAAATTTCTCAGCAGGAAAATATTACCTCTAGTTACGGAAGAATTTCGACTTACGAAAGGTAAAAATACAGTATGGGCTGATACTCACAGCTCCCACAGGTTCCTGAACGCAACATTCTCATAGCAGCTCTGCCATTGGCTAATACCTATTACTTATCGTCCTGGCATCCCATTGGCTAAGAGGGATGCCACTCCACCTCTGTGTGGCGCTAGAGGCGCTTATGTAGTGTCTTCGGCATTCAGCACTCGACCCGTGAGGTGTTCTGATAGTTTAACGTAAATATATTAACTTTTAGAGTATTCACTATGGACCCCAAGAAAGTGACGGAGAAAAGAGGAAAAGAAGAGAAGAAGAAAAGAGTTTTTTTGTCCGTACAAACAAAGCAAGAGATGATAGAAAAGCATGAAAAAGGGATGCGTTTGGTTGATCTCTCCAAAGAATATGGCCGTAATGCATCTACAATCACCACGTTATTAAAACTAAAGGAAGTTTAAGGAGTTTAAGGCATGGCGTGGGTGGTTGGAGAAGTTCAGAAGGAGGACTGGAATTCACTCTGTTGTTCATGGTGAGGCAGGAGCGCATGAACCAAAGAGGGTAAAGAACAATGAGGACAGCAGTTAAAAGGTTAATGACCATCATTTTATTCTTTACTCCTTGTTTTTTACGTTATACACAACTCTCATTTATTGTGTAATAATCTAATCGTAACATGTATTTGTTACATGTTTTGATGCATTTTTATGCTTTATAAAACATTTGTCTGAATTTTAGGGGGCTTGGATCGGATTAGGGCATTTGCATGGCAAACGTGTCTCTATTTACAAAATTTCTTCCGGAACCAATTAATTTCATAAGCAGAGGTACCACTGTTATGTCGTCAGTGTAAAAACAAAGTTTCCTTTCTAAAGATAATGCATTTTTAACCATCAAAAGTAAAAACCACCACCTATGCTTTTCAAACACTTCTACTTTTCATTCCAGCAGGTTTAGTCATGATGGATCTGAGAGCCATATATATAGTATAATGGTCTTAGGGCTGTTTTTACTTCTTTTCAGATACAGAGTAGTCAGACTTGATGTAAAGAAATATACCTGGAAACATTCCTTACAAACTGGGTGAAGTGAATGAGGAATTTAAAGCTTTTTAGAAGCAGCTTATTGATTTTATATTGTGCATTTTCTCTTGCACTATGGAGATCTTCCTCAGATGTCTGCTCAATGATGTTTGTGAGGAAGAAGAGAGAAGAAATAACTCCAGCAAAGTTTCTACAGCAGCTGTGACATGTCTGTCAGGGTGTTAATGATTCTAAAAGCTTCTTTATGTTCCGTGTATCAAATTACTGTCCTGACTTTCACTGTAAGCCAAACTGAGTGGTGACCTTTTTCATGTTCGTTCTGAACTTTTCAAGCTTTTGTCAAATGTGATAAAGTTTCCATTTCAACAACGTGATCAATTTGACCAAAATCCACCAGAGAGCTTACAATTAGTCGCTGCTTTCATCTGCAGAAAGAAAGAAAGAAAGAAAGAAAGAGAAAGAAAGAAAACTAGTTTTTAATGAATAGCTTCATGATTTTATTCAGCTGCCGGTTGCGTCTTTACATTCAGGCTGTTAAGCACAACACAGCTTTAAAATCTTTTTTGTCTTTCTTCAGACATTTGATGTTACAGACATCTCGGACACCCTGATTAAGGAGGATGGATAATCCACAGCGATAATCAATGAGCAGCTCCATATCCACAAAAAAAACATGACAAGTACGACTACATCTATGTACTGATGGTAAGAAAAACCATCAGTCTCTGTTAAACAGTGGGTTTAAAACCTTAACACTGACTTTGACCCCGAAAAGTTTCATGTAAAACGGCACAACAGGATGGCGGTCCTCATTCACATTCATTGTCTGCTCCCAGCACAACGTCTCCTCAAGGCCATTGAAGTCTGCGTTCCACATGAGGAATTTCACCATTCCAAACACATGCATTGATTTGCAATAATCATATAAACATATCTGGCAGCTGGGTGAGCTCTCAGTCCAGACTGTCACACTACAGTAATCACTTTCCAATGCTTTCTGATTATGTTTGCAGGGAACCAGTTCCTCCAGTTTATGAAGCTGCAAACCAAGGGAAAGAAACATGGAAGCATTTCTAACTAGTTTTAGATTTGCACTGATCTATTTGCAGCTAGTGTGTGTGTGTGTGTGTGTGTGTGTGTGTGTGTGTGTGTGTGTGTGTGTGTGTGTGTGTGAATGATACTTATAATTTGTATTTCGGATGGATAACCTGAGCGTTCTCTTCCAAGCTGCTTTTTAACAGTTCTCACGACGTGTTACCGATTCTCAGGGTTCCCTCTAGCATCTGCACTGATGCATCCACTCTTCCTCAAACATATTCCCAACACATTTTGGGCTCTTTGGATAAAGTGTTGCCATACAAGAATGAAGTGTTTATGGTCGGCAAAAGAACTGGTACATTTGATTCAAACCTCACCTGGTCCCTCTGGCGTTCCTTTGCTGTTGGGTTATAAACGGAGGGCACTGAAGCTCCATAATGACAGTATTTGGTGGCCGGTGAAAGAGACATAACTTTATGTTAGATTACCACTTACATATTGTACCAAGATGACAAAACAATTTCTTAATGGTCACTCTCTTCTCTAGTGATTTTATTCATGTATTTTGTTACGTCCCGTGAAGCGGTGATGTGTTCGTGTGTCCGTCTGTCCGTCCACCAAATATCTTCACAGCTAGACGGATGAAACAAAAAGCACATTACTTGTGCGGCAAAGGGGATGAGAATGAGATGATGACCTTGACCTTGAGAACAGTAGGTCAAGGTCAAATTTAAACTTTTGTTCCTTTTTTTTTACACATATCTCAGGGACCAGATAAGATAGAAAGACGAAACAAAAGGCGTTCTATTCAGGGAGGCAAAGGGATGAAAATTAGATCACAGCCGTGACCTTGAAAAACTAGGCCCAGGTCAAATTGTTACTTTTATACCTTTTTAATGCCCAGATCATTATTGTAGGTCTGTCAGCTATACAGTATACCTCCAGCAGTGGTCAGCTTACAAATATGAAAGGAAAAGCCAACTACTTGATAGTACGATATAGAATTCGTTGCTGTGACCATTATGAAAGTAGGTCAGGGTAAACTTTTGAATTCAGGGGTGTTGCGGGTTGTTGCAGTCTCTGACTGCCTTGTTTCATTTATATTCATGAAGGCCTGTTTCTTGATTTTTCAAAATACACACAACCTTTTACCCTCCAGTTTATAACAAAATATTCTGGGTTTAAATCTTTACATATAATAGCAGCTGGCATGAATTAAAAGATGCTGAGTGATGAAGAAAAAGAACAAAAGAATAACAACATTAATATCAGTTAAAATATGCAGTCCTGATTAAATTGACTGATGAATCAAAGGGTCCTTAACTTGACGTGAATGTGACTGACCGGTACGAGACACACCTGTGGGTCGCTGTGATCAGCTGACTACTAAAGCCTTTCCCTGTGCCAGAACATTCCCTTCACTTCCTGCACGGAACTGTCCTCCAGTCGATCTCCTGCTGTCATTTGGTCTTAAATTGTTCATGTTCATTTGATTATTTCTGCCCTTAAGGTGATGTTTGCTTTCATCTTTGGTAGCTTACCCCTCATGGTGGTTTTTCATTCTTACTTTGAATCTTTTGAATCTTTAGCGTTCTACCTTAAAGGGGATTTTTCTTTTGAACTTTGTTGTGAGTAAACTTGCCTTCCAGGTCATTGCTCCCCCTATACACACCTTGGCAGACCTAAGGATAATTAATATTTTGCTGCCTTCTAGACACCTGAAAGGTCACACACATTCTGGATTCATAGAGTGAAATCATTGAAGTAAAGCAGTGAACATTCTCATGAATCCCGAGCTTCTTCAGAACTGGTAAGAAAATATTTTAGATGTTACAACTCTGGTTTTGTTTCTTATCAGGAAAGTCTTGAGATTACAGCTCAGGTTTTAGTTTGGAATTGTCTTATTGATGCCAACCGCATCTCATTTCAGATGAGCCCTCGGGTGCCTACATGAGAACATTTGGGCTGTATGAACTTTTTGACTACTCTGTGCCATGTGTTGTGCTTTACATTAAATATGTTGAAATAACAAAAAATAAATCAATAAAATCGGGGATCATTACCACAGACCGTTTTGGAGTTACTGTGATTTTATCTCCCTCAAACAGTAAAAACAGGACAACCTCACAAACGACACACCCCCTCTATTGGAAGGGGGATGGATCTTGATTATTATTTCAGGCTTCTGACAAAACTGGCAGATGGAACCCAAAATGACAAGATTTTATCTGTGAAAAAAAAAAAAACTGAGGAAGCTATTGCAGAGTGAGGGTGATTGCACTATGGGAGAGCTTTCTGGAGGATCCTCAAGGGGTCCAATATGTTGAAGTGAATCTAACTTTACCTCCCTGTCAAGCAAAAGTTTAGAAATGTAATTCTTTTCTTCAGCCTAAACGCCACCCTGGTAAGTTTTTCTTTCTTTTAACGTTCTCATCAGACGACACACGTGGACTCATTTAACCATGGCTCTGTGAGTGGGTTAGTGTGTTTTGCTTTAAAAGATGCAATAGTGTTCAGGATGCCTGCAGAGGCCATGTTATAAATAGACAGGAGGTCTTCAGTACTGAGAGCAGGATGATTATCCATTCTACCAACAATATCAATTAAGTATGTACCAACAATACAATTAAGTATAAAAGGCAGAGAACTAACTTTAATAGAGTTTGAGGGTTGAATGAGGGTTGCTTGGAGGAAATGTTTAGACCCTTCTGCAAGGAATGGAAACAGGGTCTAAAACAGGCATTCAATCTGAGATATTAATAAATAAAATCCATTATTATTACACACAGGGAAACACCGGGTCATTTGAGGAACAGTGTTGGGACAGCAATTTGATGTGATTTTTAGAATCACACACACATGCAAATAGAGCAAAATCAAATGTCCAAACCATTTTTGCCTAAATACCTCAATATCAATGTTGTGATGCTATTGTACAAATGACAATCAGTGGTTTCAACCATCCATCCATCCATTCTCTGCCGCTTATCCGGGGTCGGGTCGCGGGGGCAGCAGCTTGAGCAGGAAAGCCCAGACTTCCCTCTCCCTAGCCACTTCGTCCAGCTCCTCCGGGAGAATCCCAAGACGTTCCCAGGCCAGCCGGGAGACATAGTCTCTCCAGCGTGTCCTGGGTCGTCCCCGGGGCCTCCTCCCAGTAGGATCGTGCCCGGAACACCTCACCAGGGAGGCGTCCAGGAGGCATCCTGACCAGATGCCCGAGCCACCTCATCTGGCTCCTCTCGATGCGGAGGAGCAGCGGCTCGACTCTGAGTCCCTCCCGGATGACCGAACTTCTCACCCTATCTCTAAGGGAGAGCCCGGACACCCTGCGGAGGAAACTCATTTCGGCCGCTTGTATCCTGGATCTTGTTCTTTCGGTCACGACTCACAGCTCTTGACCATAGGTGAGGACAGGAACGTAGATCGACCGGTAAATCGAGAGCTTTGCCTTTCGGCTCAGCTCCTTCTTCACCATGACGGACCGATACAGAGTCCGCATCACTGCAGACGCTGCACGAATCCGCCTGTCGATCTCCCGGTCCATCGTACCCTCACTCGTGAACGAGACCCCGAGATACTTGAACTCCTCCACTTGGGGCAGGATCTCATCCCCAACCCGGAGAGGGCACTCCACCCTTTTCCGACTGAGGACCATGGTCTCAGATTTGGAGGTGCTGATTCTCATCCCAACCGCTTCACACTCGGCTGCGAACCGCTCCAGTGAGAGTTGGAGATCACGGCTTGATGAAGCCAACAGCACCACGTCATCTGCAAAAAGCAGAGACGCAATACTGAGGCCACCAAACCGGACACCCTCAACGCCTTGGCTGCGCCTAGAAATTCTGTCCATAAAAGTTATGAACAGAATCGGTGACAAAGGGCAGCCTTGGCGGAGTCCAACCCTCACTGGAAACGAATCCGACTTACTGCCGGCAATGCGGACCAAACTCTGACATCGGTCGTACAGGGACCGAACAGCCCTTATCAAGGGGTTCGGTACCCCATATTCCCGAAGCACCCCCCACAGAACACCCCGAGGAACACGGTCGAACGCCTTCTCCAAGTCCACAAAACACATGTAGACGGGTTGGGCGAACTCCCATGCCCCCTCAAGGACCCTGCGGAGGGTGTAGAGCTGGTCCACTGTTCCACGGCCAGGACGAAAACCACATTGCTCCTCCTGAATCTGAGATTCGACTTCCCGACGGACCCTCCTATCCAGAACCCCTGAATAGACCTTATCAGGGAGGCTGAGGAGTGTGATCCCCCTGTAGTTGGAACACACCCTCCGGTCCCCCTTCTTAAAAAGGGGAATCACCACCCCAGTCTGCCAATCCAGAGGCACTGTCCCCGACGTCCACGCGATGTTACAGAGGCGTGTCAACCAGGACAGCCCCACAACATCCAGAGCCTTTAGGAACTCCGGGCGGATCTCATCCACCCCCGGGGCCCTGCCACCGAGGAGCTTTTTAACTACCTCGGTGACCTCAACCCCAGAGATAGGAGAGCCCGCCTCAGAGAACCCACACTCTGCTTCCTCATGGGAAGGCGTGTCGCCGGAATTGAGGAGGTCTTCGAAGTATTCTCGCCACCGAGTCACAACGTCCCGAGTTGAGGTCAGCAACGCCCCATCCCCACTATACACAGTGTTGATGCTGCACTGCTTCCCCCTCCTGAGACGTCTGATGGTGGACCAGAATCTCCTCGAAGCCGTCTGGAAGTCGTCCTCCAAGGCCTCACCGAACTCCTCCCACGCCCGAGTTTTTGCCTCAGCAACCACCAAAGCTGCATTCCGCTTGGCCAGCCGGTACCTATCAGCTGACTCAGGAGTCCCACAGGCCAAAAAGGCCCGATAGGACTCCTTCTTCAGCTTGACGGCATCCCTTACCGCCGATGTCCACCAGCAGGTTCTGGGGTTGCCGCCACGACAGGCACCAACCACCTTACGGCCACAGCTGCGGTCGGCCGCCTCGACAATGGAGGCGCGGAACATGGTCCACTCAGACTCAATGTCCCCCGCCTCCCCCGGAACGTGGGTGAAGTTCTGCCGGAGGTGGGAGTTGAAACTCCTTCTGACAGGGGATTCCGCCAGGCGTTCCCAGCAGACCCTCACAATACGTTTGGGTCTGCCAGGTTGGACCGGCATCTTCCCCCACCATCGCCAACACACCACCAGGTGGTGATCGGTTGACAGCTCCGCCCCTCTCTTCGCCCGAGTGTCCAAGACATGCGGCCGCAAGTCCGATGACACGACCACAAAGTCAATCATCGAACTGCGGCCTAGGGTGTCCTGGTGCCAAGTGTACGTATGGACACCCTTATGTCTGAACATGGTGTTCATCATGGACAGTCCGTGACGAGCACAGAAGTCCAATAACTGAACACCATTCGGGTTCTGATCGGGGGGGCCGTTCTTCCCAATCACGCCCTTCCAGGTCTCACTGTCATTGCCCACATGAGCATTGAAGTCCCCCAGCAGAACAATGGAGTCCCCAGTGGGAGCGCTCTCCAGCACCCCCTCCAAGGACTCCAAAAAGGGTGGGTACTCTGAACTGCTGTTTGGTGCATAAGCACAAACGACAGTCAGGACCCGTCCCCCCACCCGAAAGCGGGGGGAGGCTACCCTCTCGTCCACCGGGGTGAACCCCAATGTACAGGCGCCAAGCCGGGGAGCTATAAGTTTACCCACACCTGCTCGGCGTCTCTCACCATGAGCAACTCCAGAGTGGAAGAGAGTCCAACCCCTCTCGAGAGGACTGGTACCAGAGCCCAAGCTGTGTGTGGAGGTGAGCCCGACTATATCTAGTCGGAACTTCTCCACCTCACACACCAGCTCGGGCTCCTTCCCTGCCAGAGAGGTGACATTCCACGTCCCAAGAGCCAGCTTCTGTAGCCGGGGATCGGATCGCCAAGGTCCCCGCCTTCGGCCACCGCCCAGCTCACAGTGCACCCGACCCCTATGGCCCCTCTCACAGGTGGTGAGCCCATGGGAAGGGGGACCCACGTTGTCCTTTCGGGCTGCGCCCGACCGGGCCCCATGGGTGCAGGCCCGGCCACCAGGCGCTCGCCTTCGAGCCCCACCTCCAGGCAGTGGTTTCATATTTGATTAAATAATTTTTGATCGAAAATCATTGGTAATATGAATATGATGACCACAGACTACAGAAAAGTATTAGAATGGCTGCAACAGTTTCATGAGTTCAGACAACAGCATGTCTTTACTGTAAAGCAGCCTTTTAAAACAGGAAAAAGCACTCTATCCGACACTCTTTTTACCTCCAGGACATTCCTAACAAACTCCTCCTTCAAGATAACTCCTACTCCATTTCTCTTTCTATCTACACCATGATAGAACAACTTGAACCCTGCTCCTAAACTTCTAGCCTTGCTACCTTTCCACCTGGTCTCCTGGACACACAGTATGTCTACCTTCCTCCTCTGCATCATGTCGACCAACTCTCTACCTTTTCCTGTCATAGTTCCAACATTCAACGTCCCTACTCTTAGTCCTATACTCTTGGCGCTCCTCTTCTGTTTCTTCGTGCGAATGCACTTTCCTCCTCTCCTTCTTCGACCAACAGTAATCCAATTTCCACCGGCGCCCTGTAGGTCAACAGCGCCGATGGCGGTCGTTGTTAACCCGGGCCTCGACCGATCCGGTATGGAAGTCATATGTTTGATTCGCATCTTTGATTTGGCAAAAGTTTTACGCCGGATGCCCTTCCTGACGCAACCCTCTGTATTTATCCGGGCTTGGGACCGGCACAATAAGACACTGGCTTGTGCCCTCTTGCGGCTACATTACGACAAACTATTTTATTATTTATGTTATTTTAAACGTTTATGAACCCTCCCCATTGTAGTGAAAGGGGACATGAAGGTAGTTGTGAGAGAAGAGGATGCAGAAGACAGGGTTAGATGGAGGACACTGATTCGCTGTGGCGACCCCTGAAGGGAAAAGCTGAAAGGAAAAGAAGAAGAAGAAGAACCCTCCCCATACTGATATTAAACCACCTGATATCTGTATTACCTGTTCCCACACACTTATAGACTGTTTAAAGCACATTCGTATTAAAGAAAAGTGTTTCTTTAATACATGGACGTGCGCTGCATTCTCTGAGTCTCAGAACGCAGGGCACTTCTGGATGCTGTCAGCCAATAGAATGCGCATACGGTATCACGTGACTACCTACTAAAAATCCGCGATGAGGTGAAGCCAGGCATCTTGGAGCGCAAATGCGTGAGGGATTGTGTTTCATTTTTATATAGGTGAAATTTTAGGCCTTCTTCAAGATCAATAATAGCAGAACACAAACATTGCTGTTTTATATAAGACCCTAGTAACAGATCTGATGATGATTAAAAAGTCATGTTCCACCATTACGTTGAAAAAAAAAATCAAGAAGCCCCCATCAAATCAAATCACATTAATTTTGGTTCTGTTTTATTGAGTTTAGCAAAGTCTCCCCAGTGAGGTAGCATTGACAATACCAGGGCCCTGGTTGTGTTAGACCTCAATGGAATGCAACCTTAGTTAATGTCATCAGTATCACCTGTGCAATAACATGTCAAATTGGCTGCTGTTAAAAAGATCCACTCAAAGAATCAGATAACAGAAGATTTAACTTTGAATGGATTCAAGTGTGCAGGCAACCTCCCCCTGGACTGTAGGTTAAAGATGTAGTAGACTGAAAACAGAGCAGCAAGCCCTGTCACAGAGGTTGGTTGGATGCCCTCAAACAGGACGTGACCCTCAAGGCTGATCCTCCTGTTGTATACATATATGTGGTTAGAATAATATTCATGCTTAATTAGAATACAGATAACTTTAGAACTTCATCTGATATGAAAAATATAGTAGACTATGTCAATTCACTTGCTTCAACACCACGGACTGGGATGTGCTTTGTAGGCCACATGGGGAGGACATCAACAACCTGAAGGACTGCATCACAGAATACATTAGGTTCTGTGAACACATCACCTCCCCCCCACCACCACCTCCTTTATGGAACCAACACCCTTCCCCACCGGCACCCTTCCCCACATGACAGTGACTACGGGCCAGGTCAGGAGACAGCTGGAGAGACTCCACCAGAGGAAGGCTGCCGGACCTGATGGTATTAGCCCCAGGATCGTGAAGACCTGTGCCCTCCAACTGTCTCCAGTCATCACACACCTCAACAACCTGAGCCTGAGCCAGGAGAGAGTCCCGGTGTTGTGGAAAACATCATGCTCGGTCCCTGATCCCTAAGAAGTCAGCCCCATCAGAATTGAATGACTACCGTCCAGTTGCCCTCACGTCCCACCTGATGAAGGCGCTGGAGAGGCTGGTCTTGGCCAGCTTGAGTCCTCAGGTGAAGGAGCTGCTAGACCCTCTACAATTTGCGTATTGGCCCCAATTGGGAGTTGATGATGCCATCATCTACCTCCTGCAGAGAGCCCATTTGCATGTGGATGGTGGGGGAAGCACTGTGAGAATCACCTTCTGTGATTTCTCGAGTGCTTTTAACACCATTCAGCCAAGGCCGCTTGGTGAGAAGCTGCGGGGGGGATGGGTGTCGACACCTCCAACATCTCCTGGATCGGTGACTACCTGACAGATAGGCCACAGTTTGTCCGTCTGGGCAGTGCTCTGTCTGATGCGGTGGTCAGTGATACAGGAGCCCCTCAGGGGACTGTACTGTCCCCCTTCCTCTTCACACTGTACACAAACGACTCCCAGTACAACTCCGAGTCATGCCACCTACAAAAGTTCTCTGATGACTCGGCAGTTGTTGGGTGTATAAGTGAGGGGAGGGAGGGGGAGTACAGGGCTGTGGTGGACGACTTTGTGGAGTGGGCTGGAGCCAATCACCTGAGGCTGAACGTAAGCAAGACCAGAGGGATGGTGATCGATTTCAGGAAGAAGAGGAGCACGCCACAACCATTCTACATCCTAGGAGAGGCTGTAGAGGAGGTGGAGGACTATACTGCAGGTACCTGGGTGTGAAGATCACAGACTGGACTGGAGTTCCAACGTAGATGCAGTCTACAAGAAGGGGATGAGCAGACTCTATTTCCTCAGGAAAGCTGAGATCCTTCAATGTATGCAGTAAGATGTTGGAGATCTTCTACCAGTCTGTTGTGGCCAGCGTACTGTTCTTTGCCGTGGTCTGCTGGGGGAGCAGCATCAGAGCTAGCGATACTAACCGACTTAATGAACTAATAAAGAAGGCTGGCTATGTGATTGGCTGTAGTCTGGACACTGTGGAGGCCGTGGTGGAGAGGAGGACTCTTAACAAACTCTTATCCATCATGGATAACCCCGCTCACCCTCCCCACCACACACTGGACAGCCAGTGGAGCTCGTTCTCCAACAGACTACTACAGCCCCGCTGTCGAACAGAAAGGTACAGGAAGTCATTCCTACCACAAGCCATCGCTCTGTTCAACAGCTCTAACAAATCAGCTCGAGTCCCACCAGTCTGAGGTTTAGATATGGCTTCACTAGGTCCTGTGTATGGCCACAGAGTGCCACATTTACTTATTTATGGGTACTAGGGATGAGCGAGTACACCACTATCTGTATCTGTATCTGTTCAACCAACTAGATTATCTGTATCCGTATCTGTATTCGGAATGGGCGGGGCTTAAACCGGAAGTGGGTGTGGTTTGACCGGAAATGGGTGGGGCTTAAATCGCTTCATTAGTTTAAGTCTAAAATTGATATGGATTGATCACAAGTTGCTGTATTTTTGCTTATTTTAAAACTATTTACAAAACAGCCTCAAACTTGAAATTCAAATAAATGTTTTTGATCACAAAAGTAAGAGAAGTATTTGCAGAACAAGTTTTTAATGGAACTGAGTCAGAACATGAATATTCTTAAGTCTATGAATGAATATTTACTGAAGAGCCTCAGAATTGAGATTCAACGCTTTTGATCACAATAGTAAAGGAACTATATATAGAACGAGTAAACACAAAGTGCATTAATGAAGTACATGCAATAAAAAAAGTAATTAACTACAAAGTATGCATGAACAAGAATTGTCATACTCAACAAAACTCAAAACTTTTTAATTTTTTTTATTCTTTTTCATTTAAATTTTTTTCAAGTACTTCTTTTTCAATTATTTATTTTTAGTACCTAATGCTATTGCCATTTTTTTTCACGTAAAGTTAAACAATATTGATTATGGTGTGTGTGTGTGTGTGTGTGTGTGTGTGTGTGTGTGTGTGTGTGTGTGTGTGTGTGTGTGTGTGTGCAGAGAGGTTTGCAGCTGTTTGTCTCAGTTAAAATATTAAGTATATTAAGACTTTGTTAATTTGAACAGAGTTTAGAACAGGTAAAAAAAAGACTTTAACACCGAGGCGGTGGTTAAATGCACACGTACGTGCAACAAAAAAACAAAAAAAACCCTAAGAAAGTTCACCACATAACCAAACACCAAAATAGAGGCAAGCTGAAGAAAATCTAATAAGGACGTGATCAA
This sequence comes from Antennarius maculatus, assembly GCA_013358685.1. Taxonomy (NCBI): domain Eukaryota; kingdom Metazoa; phylum Chordata; class Actinopteri; order Lophiiformes; family Antennariidae; genus Antennarius; species Antennarius maculatus. The sequence continues at coordinate 1,074,900 of CM023614.1, forward strand.
CAGTGAAGCCACGAACAGAGAGATCAGTAACTGCGTGTACCGGAGACAGAGAGTGGGACAGGGAAACTCCGCTCTAACTGCAGTCTGTAGGGAGGGGCGGGAACTATGTGTGACTGGCCAATCACAGAATGTGAAAACAGTCCGGCTGATTTTCCTTCAGTACGATCACGAATATTAACGGGCTTTATTCGTATTCGTATTCGTATTCGTACTCGTCAAAATGCATTATCCGTACCGGATACTCGTATGAAACAAGTATCCGGCTCAACCCTAATGGGTACTGTTGTTATTATTGTTATTGTTATTATTATTATTGTTATTATTATTGCTATTAGTGTTAATATTTTTAATATTGTTAACATATTAATACTTTTAGAATAATAATAATTGTTAATATTATGATAATAATGGTGTTAATATTGCTAATAATTTTTAATGTTATTATTAATATTAATATTACTATCTTTTGTCTTATTTTTTCCTCAATGTATATTTGTTCTGTAATAATTCTGTTCTGCTACTGTAACGTCTGAAATTCCCAGTTTGGGATAAATAAAGTATATCTATCTATCTAACTCAGCACATACAGTTGTGTTCAAAATAATAGCAGTCCAACAGGAATAACCTGTTTTTGGTAGAAATTATATTATCCATCCATCCATCCATCCATCCATTCTCTACCGCTTATCTGGGGTCGGGTCACGGGGGCAGGGGCTTGAGCAGGGAAGCCCAGACTTCCCTCTCCCTAGCCACTTGGTCCAGCTCCTCCGGGAGGATCCCAAGGCGTTCCCAGGCCAGCCGGGAGACATAGTCTCTCCAGCGTGTCCTGGGTCGTCCCCGGGGCCTCCTCCCGGTAGGACGTGGCCGGAACACCTCACCAGGGAGGCGTCCAGGAGGCATCCTGACCAGATGCCCGAGCCACCTCATCTGGCTTCTCTCGATGCGGAGGAGCAGCGGCTCGACTCTGAGTTCCTCCTGGATGACCGAACTTCTCACCCTATCTCTAAGGGAGAGCCCGGACACCCTGCGGAGGAAACTCATTTCGGCCGCTTGTATCCGGGATCTCGTTTTTTCGGTCACGACCCACAGCTCGTGACCATAGGTGAGGGCAGGAACGTAGATCGACCGGTAAATCGAGAGCTTTGCCTTTCGGCTCAGCTCCTTCTTCACCATGACGGACCGATACAGAGTCCGCATCACTGCAGACGCTGCACCGATCCGCCTGTCGATCTCCCGTTCCATCGTACCCTCACTCGTGAACGAGACCCCGAGATACTTGAACTCCTCCACTTGGGGCAGGATCTCATCCCCAACCCGGAGAGGGCACTCCACCCTTTTCCGACTGAGGACCATGGTCTCAGATTTGGAGGTGCTAATTCTCATCCCAACCACTTCACACTCGGCTGCGAACCGTTCCAGTGAGAGTTGGAGATCACGGCTTGATGAAGCCAACAGCACCACGTCATCTGCAAAAAGCAGAGACGCAATACTGAGGCCACCAAACCAGACACCCTCAATGCCTTGGCTGCGCCTAGAAATTCTGTCCATAAAAGTTATGAACAGAATCGGTGACAAAGGGCAGCCTTGGCGGAGTCCAACCCTCACTGGACACGAATCCGACTTACTGCCGGCAATGCGGACCAAACTCTGACATCGGTCGTACAGGGACCGAACAGCCCTTATCAAGGGGTTCGGTACCCCATATTCCCAAAGCAACCCCCACAGAACCCCCCGAGGAACACGGTCGAACGCCTTCTCCAAGTCCACAAAACACATGTAGACTGGTTGGGCGAACTCCCATGCCCCCTCAAGGACCCTGCGGAGGGTGTAGAGCTGGTCCACTGTTCCACGGCCAGGACGAAAACCACATTGGTCCTCCTGAATCCGAGATTCGACTTCCCAAAGGACCCTCCTCTCCAAAACCCCTGAATTGACCTTACCAGGGAGGCTGAGGAGTGTGATCCCCCTGTAGTTGGAACACACCCTCCGGTCTTCTTCTTTTCCTTTCGGCTTTTCCCTTCAGGGGTCGCCACAGCGAATCAATTGCCTCCATCTAACCCTGTCCTTTGCATCCTCTTCTCTCACACCAACTACCTTCATGTCCTCTTTCACTACATCCATAAACCTCCTCTTTGGTCTTCCTCTAGGCCTCCTGCCTGGCAGTTCAAAACTCAGCATCCTTCTACCAATATATTCACTATCTCTCCTCTGGACATGTCCAAACCATCTCAGTCTGGCCTCTCTGACTTTATCTCCAAAACCTCTAACATGTGCTGTCCCTCTGATGTACTCATTCCTGATCCTATCCTTCCTGGTCACTCCCAGAGAGAACCTCAGCATCTTCATCTCTGCTACCTCCAGCTCTGTCTCCTGTCTTTTCCTCAGTGACACTGTCTCTAGACCAAACAACATCGCTGGTCTCACCACAGTTTTGTACACCTTTCCTTTCATTTTAGCTGAAACTCTTCTATCACACATCACACCTGACACTTTTCTCCACCCATTCCATCCTGCCTGGACACGCTTCTTCACCTCTTTTCCCCACTCTCCATTGCTCTGGACTGTTGACCCTAAGTACTTCAAATCCTCCACCTTCTTGATCTCTTCTCCCTGTAACCTCACTCTTCCACTTGGGTCCCTCTCATTCACACACATGTACTCTGTCTTACTGCGGCTAACCTTCATCCCTCTCCTTTCCAGGACAAACCTCCACCTCTCTAGCTTCTCCTCCACCTGTTCCCTGCTCTCACTGCAGATCACAATGTCATCTGCAAACATCATAGTCCATGGAGATTCCTGTCTAACCTCGTCTGTCAGCCTGTCCATCACCATAGCGAACAAGAAGGGGCTCAGAGCTGATCCCTGATGCAGTCCCACCTCAACCTTGAACTCCTCTGTCACACCTACAGCACACCTCACCACTGTCTTACAGTCCTCATACATGTCCTGCACCGCTCTAACATACTTCTCTGCCACTCCAGACTTCCTCATACAATACCACAGTTCCTCTCTGGGCACCCTGTCATAAGCTTTCTCCAGATCTACAAAAACACAATGCAGCTCCGTCTGGCCTTCTCTGTACTTCTCTATCAACATCCTCAAAGAAAATACTGCATCTGTAGTACTCCTTTTTGGCATGAAACCATACTGCTGCTCACAAATGTTCACTTCTGCCCTTAGTCTAGCTTCCACTACTCTTTCCCATAACTTCATTGTATGGCTCATCAGCTTTATTCCTCTGTAGTTGCCACAACTCTGCACATCTCCCTTGTTCTTAAAAATGGGCACCAGCACACTTCTCCTCCACTCCTCAGGCATCTTCTCACTATCTAAGATCCTGTTGAACACACCCTCCGGTCCCCCTTCTTAAAAAGGGGGACCACCACCCCAGTCTGCCAATCCAGAGGCACTGTCCCCGACATCCACGCGATGTTGCAGAGGCGTGTCAACTAGGACAGCCCCACAACATCCAGAGCCTTTAGGAACTCTGGGCGGATCTCATCCACCCCCGGGGCCCTGCCACCGAGGAGCTTTTTAACTACCTCGGTGACCAATCCCCGGACCTTAATCCAATAGAAAACTGGTGGGGGGACATTAAAAATGCTGTTTCTGAGGCAAAACCAAGAAATGCAGAGGAACTATGGAATGTTGTCAAATCATCCTGGGCTGGAATACCTGTTCACAGGTGCCAGAAGTTGGTCGACTCCATGCAACACAGATGTGAAGCAGTTCTCAGAAACAGTGGCTGTACAACTAAATATTAGTTTAGTGATTCATAGGAATGCTGAATCCTGGATATTTTTCAGTTTATACAGTAAATACTTGAGTTTGTAAAGTAAAATGCAGACACTGCTATTTTTTCTTCATTTTCTGTAAAGTAATTCAAAAACAGACTGGACCATCCCCTGCCACTGATTGCTTTATTAGTTCACAAAGTACCGGAATGCCCCAACCAAGGAAAAGCCCGACACCGGAGGAGTTCGAGGAGATAAAACTGTCTCTCAATACTCTGTGCGGCGATGTGACTGCGGTCAGAACGCAGCAGGAGCTTCTGGGGCTCCTGGAGGAGGTGAAACTACTGCGCCTCCAGATCGCGGAGAAGGAGAAGCAAATTGTGAATCTCTAGCGACGAGTGGATGAGCTGGAGCAATACTCCCGCATCAAAGATGTGGTCATCACCGGCATCAACATCAGGCCGCGTATTCATATGCTCGTGCGGGGGCCGCGGACAGCGGGGAGCCCAGCGAGCAGGAGACACCATCAGTGGAGCAACAGGTAGCTTCCTATCTCCAGAGCAAGGGGATAGAGTTGGACCAGGAGCACATTGAGGCGTGTCACCCACTACCAGTAGGGAACAAGAGACCACCAGCACTCATCATAAGGTTTACTAATCGGAAAAAGAAAACGGCACTACTGAAACGGGGGCGCAAACTAAAAGGTACAAATGTATTCATAAACGAGCACATGACAAAGAAAAATGCTGACATTGAAAGGATCACACGACAACTGAGAAAACAAGGCAAGATTCAACAAACCTGGGTAACAAACGTAAGATCTTCATCAAACTAAATGGGGCACCGGAGGCAGCACAAGTCTTGGTGGTGAAGAGCATAGAAGATCTTGAGCAGTATCGACATTGATGCAGCTTGTGACTCCTTATCATCAATGCCAAACACACCAAGAACAGACTACACCAAGCACCAACATGGACATGTTACAGAAGATCCTACAGCATCAGCAAATAGAACTGGAGACATGTGAGTATCAAGAGCACACCACCACAGACACTGAAATAGACCCTGATAATCATTTCCTCTCTGCCATTGTTAAAAACTAATTATTTCACCCAAGAACTTTATGAAAACAGTGTAGATTCAGCAGATAACCTGTCAATAATCCACTTTAATAGTCGAAGCATGTACACGAACTTTGAGCCTATCAAAGACGACCTGCAACATTTCACTCGTCCTTTTAGCATCATTGCAATAACTGAAACCTGGTTCAATGATGACAAAGGTATTGATTTTTGTCTTGATGGCTATGAATTAAGATATATAAACAGTAGGTAAAACAGGAGGGGGGGTTGCCTTATACATTCATAAATCTGTTAAATTCAGAGTTTTAACTGATATGACAACAGCTGTGGAGGGATTATTTGAATGTTTAACTGGAAATTCTAAATGACAAAAAGACAAATATCATCATGAGTTGTGTTCACCGGGCACCTGGTTCAGATATAGAAACTTTCACTGACTGGACTGGTAAACTGTTTTCAACTGCCAAGCAAAAAAACAAAGAATAGACCAATAGAACATTGATCTGTTAAATCCAACCAAGCACCAAACAGTTGATGACTTCACTGACACGATGTACAGCTTGTCTCTGTCCAACCATTACAAAACCCAGCAGAATAACATCACATAGTGCCACAATCATTGATTGTCTTTACTAACATTATGGGAATCAAATCACTACTGGCCTCTTTATTTGTGACATAACTGACCATTTACCTGTTTTTACTTTGCATGATGGTAATTTCAAGAAAACTAAAGACACTACGACAAAAACCTCTAAAGGAATATTAACTGATGAAACGATCCAAGCCCTAAACAATAGTTTGGCGCTCCAGGATTGGACTTCAGTGTGCAATGACCCTAATGTGGACAGTGCTTATTGTACTTTTTAGACATCTTCACTTCCATGTATAATAATCACTGCCCTGTGAAAGAGTATGTTATGAAGGAAAAACATCAGAAAAGCCCTTGGATTACCAAAGGAATAATGAATGCCTGTAAAAAAAAAACAATCTCTACGAATCTTTTATCAAAGTAAAAACAAAAGAAGTAGAACAAAGATATAAGATGTACAAAATTAAATTAACTGATATAATAAGAACAAGCAAACGATTATACTATCAAAAAGAGTTGTATGAAAATAAAAACAATATAAAAGGAACTTGCTCTGAATGGTCTAATCAAACAAAAACCCTCAAAGCTGACATACCCTGATTACTTTATTGATGAAAATGGTGAAGATTATAATATGAATAATGTAGTAAATAAGTTCAACAATTTTTTTGTGAATGTTGGTCCTAAGTTGGCTGCTGATATTCTTGATAGTGGAATTACAAAGTCAACTAGTGGAAACAATGTCTTTTCATTCTTCCTCTCAGCTACAAATGAGCAGGAAGTGACAAACATCGTGCAGACGTGTAAAAGTAAGTCCTCTACCGACTGTCATGACATTAGCATGTCATTGGTTAAAAAAATTATACTAAATATTGTCAAACCTTTAACTTATATCTGTAACTTGTCGTTCCAGACTGACTGTTTTTCAAGCAAAATGAAACTTGCTAAAGTAATTTCACTCTTCAAAAATGGAAACAAACGTGCATTTAATGATTACAGACCAATCTCACTTTTGCCTCAAGTTTCAAAAATTTTAGAGGAACTTTTCAACTCTCAACTTGAAAAGTTTCTTGAGAAACATCACATAATTACTGAAGGTCAGTATGGTTTTCAAATCAAAAGAACTACATCAATGGCAATAACTGAAGCTATTGAAGAAATAACTGATGCACTGGAGCCGAAAAAGTATGCAGTTGGTCTCTTCATTGATCTGAAAAAAGCATTTGATACTATTAACCATGCAATATTACTAAATAAAATGGAAAGACATGGATTTAGGGGGTTGGCTGGGGACTGGTTAAAAAGTTATTTAACAGGGCGGGTAAGGTTTGTAAAAATGGGTCAACATTCATCAGATGTACTTGGCATTGCTTGTGGTGTCCCCCCTAACCCTAACCCTAACCCTAACTGTTTAATCTGTACATAAATGATATATTTAACACAACCAAAGTCCTGAAACTCATACTATTTGCAGATGACACAAATATATTTTACAGTAGTGATGATTATTTTGAGCTTGTACACACAGTAAACAGGGAACTAAACACAATAAAAGAATGGTTGGACACAAATAAATTATCTTTGAATATAAATAAAACCAAGGTAATGATGTTTGGAAATCGCAACATAATGTCTGAACAGAAAATAAGTATTGATGGCACTCAAATTGAAATTGTAAGTGGAAATTAATTTTAAGGAGTTATAATTGATAGTAAATTGTCATGGAAACCTCATGTCAGACACATAAAAACAAAAATCTCCAAAACCCTCTCAATTATAAATAAAGCAACACTATACCTTGATGGAAATGCAGTCCGTACTTTATACTGCACCTTGGTCCTCCCATACCTGACATATTGTGTTGAAGTTTGGAGAAATACTTACCAGAACACAATTAATCTTCTGATCATATTACAGAATAGAGCAGTGTGGATCATTCACAAGGTTGGTTTTCTTGAACATACTCATAACCTGTTTACGCAGTCAAAGTTGCTAAAATTTCATGATCTTGTACAATATAATACATCAATAGCTATATATAAAGCATTCAACAAATTATTACCACCAACCCTCCAACGGATCTTTATAACTCCAGTCAGGACTCATAACTTGAGAGGTTTTGGATATTTTTCATTACCGAGAGTTCAAACCACTCATAAACGTTTTTGTGTGTGTGTGTGTGTGTGTGTGTGGAGTGAAACTCTGGAACAATCTGGACTCACAACACAAGAAATGCCAAAGTACTAATCAATTCAAACTGTTCTATAAACATCATGTCTGGTCAAAGTACAGAGATGAGGGTCTTTACCTCAAACTGCTGTTCTGTTTCGTAGTGTTAACATGTGTTCAGTGTTTCTTTATCATCGTTGGTATATTGTACATTACCATTGCTGGTATATTGTACATTACCATTGTTGGTATATTGTACATTACCATTGCTGGTATATTGTACATTACCATTGTTGGTATATTGTACATTACCATTGCTGGTATATTGTACATTACCATTGCTGGTATATTGTACATTACCATTGCTGGTATATTGTCCATTACCATTGCTGGTATATTGTACGTTACCATTGCTGGTATATTGTACGTTACCATTGCTGGTATATTGTACATTACCATTGCTGGTATATTGTACGTTACCATTGTTGGTATATTGTCCATTACCATTGCTGGTATATTGTCCATTACCATTGCTGGTATATTGTACATTACCATTGTCGGTATATTGTACATTACCATTGCTGGTATATTGTACATTACCATTGCTGGTATATTGTCCATTACCATTGTTGGTATATTGTCCATTACCATTGCTGGTATATTGTACATTACCATTGTCGGTATATTGTACATTACCATTGTCGGCATATTGTACATTACCATTGTCGGTATATTGTCCATTACCATTGTTGGTATATTGTCCATTACCATTGCTGGTATATTGTACATTACCATTGTTGGTATATTGTACATTACCATTGCTGGTATATTGTACATTACCATTGTTGGTATATTGTACATTACCATTGCTGGTATATTGTACATTACCATTGCTGGTATATTGTACATTACCATTGTTGGTATATTGTACATTACCATTGCTGGTATATTGTACATTACCATTGCTGGTATATTGTACATTACCATTGTTGGTATATTGTACATTACCATTGTTGGTATATCGTGCCTTCCTTACATTGTTGTGTGAATTGCTATTGCAATGTGATAATTTCATTGTTGCCCATGGTGACGCCATCATGATGCAATTACTGTGTGGTTGTCCTTGAACGAAGTAGCAGTGACACTCAGTGTGTTGATCTCTGGATCAGGAACTGGGGTGGGATTACATAAGTTTTCTTCTTCCCACTCCCTTTCAGGCAGAATTGTATTGTTGAGTTATGATCTTTACTTATTATTTGCTTATTTAACTATTTTGTTTGTTGTTGTTTTTTGTTTGTTTTTTGTTTTATTTTTCCTTGCCCTTCGCTGAAATGAATAACTAACTAACTAACTAATTGTCACTTGCTTGTTTTTCAACTTTTGCATCTTTTTCGGACTGGTGATAATCAATCAGCCTTTATTTGTATAGCACTTAATCACATCAGCAGACATTTCAAAGTGCTTTAACAGACAGAGAAACCCAACAGGACTCTCTCAGCATAAGTGACAGCTTGTTCTTGCCCTAGAGGGTCTAACTAACTCCTCTCTGACTGCAGCGTGGAAAACCAGCAGACGTTGTTGTTGTTTGATCAATTTTAATAAGGCAGAATCTTGTGACGAGAAACTTCCGTGAGATCATAACAATGGCGATTTCTGGGTTTGAAATTTAAGTGGAGAAATGGAAAAATTTGTGAATATTTTTGTTGAATGAAAGTGCATTTAAAGCTGGCATCCCTGTCAAAACATGTGCATGAAGGACAGACGCAGACAAGAATACTGCAGAGAGTATCAGTTATGCATTCAATCAAAATGTGCACCAGTGCTAATTACACAGTACCATGTCTTATTTAACTTTTGTTTCATCCATCAGATCTGGGAGAGAGAATAGCAGATTTAAAAAAAAAAAATGCATGCAACTGCTGATATTCACAAATCAGACTTATCTTAATATTTACAATCACTGATAAAATGGAGATGCTAGAAATAAGACATGTGGCCACTTTGATAAATAAGGTTGAATGCAAACTGGTTCAATTTGGCTACATGTGTAATCCTCACATGGCTGGTAGCTCTCTCTATCTATCATGAACTACCTTTGCTTTTCCTGATAGAAGCAGGAAGTTAGCAGGAAGCAAGAAATGTCCAATCAACCATCACAAATAGTTTTTCAGCTTGTAGCCCTGGCATGCTAGTTTCTCAGCTCCTCTTCTCACAGCTCATCTGATGAAGCATAGATTGCTCAGTGATTGATTCCTTGATGTAGCTGATATCTGGTACTTCCTACTGTCTGAGCTCAGTAATGGATTCTGTCAGACGGCGCTCCTACATCACTACAGACAGATGTGAAGAGACAGATGAAGCTCAAGACAAAGTACACTCATAAAAATATAGACTGACTAAATACATACAACCAAATCTGATTCATAATATATAAAGCAATTGTTATCTCCTTCTTTTCCTTTAGGCTTTTCCCTTCAGGGGTCGCCACAGCAAAGCAATTGTTATACTGCATGAATAATTCCGCGTTATGGGTCTAGGATAATTTGATGTTTGTACAGCATGCACGCTCTCACTCATGAACTTGGCCATATACAGTATGTTGACGTCAATATAATAATCTAACCTCTCTATAACCACTTGATGTAAGTGTTGCGAAGGGGCTCGAGCCTTTGTGGTTTAAACGCAGAACCAGTATGTCTCCTCCTCGAGAACCACCTCCAATCAGGGCAATGCTACATAAACCATTTTAGTTTCCTGTCCTTGCTTTGACCACATGACCTGGTGAGGGCTGGAAGCTGTTAGCACTTTGACATTAGCTGTGTTATCAACTTCGACAGTGGTTGTTTCTTCAGCAACTGTCAGCTGTTTGACATTTAGCACTGATAGAACATGATGCTTTTATTGCTGCTGTATACATTAAAGACATGTAGATAATTCATTTCATAAAGTATATGGGGTAGGAACAATTGCAAGTTATGTGAATGCATATCAGATGAATGTAAAGTTTGCAAGAAATGTATGAATTTGTGCTATGTGTTTTTGGTCAACGGAAATTTTTCCACTGAGATTAGAAATTATGGGTGGACTAATGGCCAGGTCTGATGGACAGGTTGATTCTTTTCTATTGGTCTATTCTTTATTTTTTTTAGTGCCCCATGTTTCTGCAGTGTTTGAGAGCAGCGGCTGTTTTGACCAATGTTGCTGTCATTATTTGGTTTATAATTTGACAAAAATGGTAGTTTAATTTAATTTTGTTGATTTAGTTAGACTGAGGTCCAGTCGGTCAGCACAGTGGCAAAATGGGTAGTGCTGTTGCTCCCAGGAAGAAGGTTACGGGTTCCTTTCTGTGTAGAGTTTGTATGTTCTCCCCATGCCTGTGTAGGTTCTCTAGCTTCCTCACACCTTCAAAGACATACAGCTCAGGTGAATTGACCTGTACTTTGTATAACTGGCTGACGACAAGGTAATTCTGATCTGTATTGTGAAACATGAGTTTGACCGTTCAGTGTATGAATCTGTGTGCCTTATTGACTGTAAATTCAACATTTCCTCTAACACGTGAACCCTACCTATTTCCATGAGGTGAAGTTCCTCTCGTTTAGGTCTGGTGTATTTGGTAAATTTGCATACATTGTCACGAAGGAAGGGGTATAGACCCAAATGCAGGACACCAAAAGAGAATCTTTTCTCCATTATTCAAAAGTTCTCCAGACAGGCAAGAGTCAGACAAAACAGAACAGACCTCCAGGAACCAACCTTCAGAAAACGAACCAGCACCTAGCTCTCATCCCACCTGGCTTAAAAAGCCTCATTGAATCCAGGTGTGATGACCAGTAACTGGTGTATGGATCAGTCTCAGGTGTGGAGCCGTGGCTCCACCCACAGGCTTGGCCTCTCCCTGCCACGCCGAACCGTGACATACATACTTCAAAAACACACTTAGGCCTCCCTTGCTTTAGCCACACTCTGCATAAAGGACAATGATTCCATGTCTGTATTAAAGAACATATGATAGAGGATACAGGAGATGATAATTTATAACACATCAAATTAAGCCATTTATATTACATTATTTTCTTAACTGTTTTACCATCTGTAACATGTAATAACTGAATTTTGACAGTATTTCTGTGTTCCACCCCATTCTATGGGCTCTAACATGTCTTCTCTTATCTCTTACACATCACATCAATGTGAAAGAACATGCTCTGAATAAGAACATGCTGGGGAGTTTTTTCTTGGTGCATTTGACCTTTGTGTGATTTCTTTCTTTTATCATTTTCCTCATTTTTTTAATGTTATTCTTAAATCCCAGAAAAAGGTATTTTTGTCTCCACAAGGAAAACAATATTTCACTGACTCTCAACTGCAACATGTAAAAGAAAACCAGAAAACATGTCCTCACACTAAAGGTGAATGTTGTGATTTATTGGGTTATCTTGTGTACAGTAGGGAACATCCAACTGGGCACTGATGATGGTGTGTAACACGCCATGCCTTAATGATGGCATACTATACTAATAGCATATGGAGCTTAATTTTTCCACAATAGCTTTCTCTCCTTGTAAAAATGCAACATCAGCCAAGAGAAATGTCATTGCTGTGGAACTATTGTACAACCTGAACTCTAGAGATAAAGCACTATTTGTGCTCACATACAAGGTCATGGACAACTTTTGCTCACCAACCCACCCATTTGCATGTGAGCAGACTGTGAGAGAAAGGTGCACTTCCCCAAGGGATATGTGGGGAGAACATGCAACACTCCACATAGGAGCTCTAGTTCTGGGTTCAAACCTAGAACCTTCTAGCACGCTTCTACCAAACCACCTGATCTGAGCACAGTTATGTTTCAACTTGTGTCAAATTTCTGCAAAGGTTAAAAAGAAGCTTAGTTTTTAATTGCCTCTAACAAACCCAATACAATGACACACATTAATAAGATTCCCCATGATGAAGCAGCCAAACAGCACCAAGTCAGGAGATGAGAATGATTGTTGGTGAGATTGGAATTCAGTAGGACCTGGATTGACAGGTTGGGTAGTAATTTTTAGAAAAATGTACAGAATAAATATGCACGGGAGTAAAAACCAAGTTGATGCAATGACAGCTGAGGCACTGCCCAGTAGTGTTGCCAGAAATGTGTGTGCTTAATGAGCTAGTCCCAGACTAACTGAAAATATTTTTAACAAGTATCTTTCACATTTTAAAGTCTAACTAAACCTGGAAATGATGATTCCCCTACTATCTTCCAAGCATAAGGAAAAAATCTCTTCTAACAAGTTGGCATATCTCAAAGATCTCATTTTGCCTCAATTTGGAAACAGAAAATACTGGATAATACAACAGAAGGCAAACAATTATGTTTCACAGTGTCAAACAAGGCAACTCTAAATGAGAAATATAGTAAATATACTGAATGGTCAATGATAAATGAATCAAGGGCTAATGAACTTCTGTACAGTAAGGGCCGCATCAGTTAGAATCCAACTTCCACAAAAAAACTAACAACAGAAATAAATAAGAACAACAGTAAAAGCAGATAAATGCTGAATTAAATCACCTGGAGAGACATTTTGAAGTACCTGGATGAAATAAAGGAAATGAGACAAACACAACATAGCATCATGGCAACAGCATAGAAAGCTGGAGAAGCAGCAGACCATTCATTTAACAGTAAAACATGGAGACACTAGTCTGTTATTTTGACAAGCATTTGATGCACATTGTTTTTTTCAGATGCCTGGTAAGTTTGAGGAAGTTACTCTACACACTTGAGACTGCTGCCGTTCCTCCCTTGAAGAATATATAGAACAAAATCCAGGTCAACAAACTTTACGTCATTACTCTATTAATGCACTATTACTAATCTAACTCCGTCCCAGCCTCTTTAAAGCAGTGTTGCACAGCAGTGAACAGTTTTGTGAATACCGACTATTCAGCTTCTCATAGTAGTAGTAGTTCTTCATCATCCCCTTAACGGACAAAAAAAAAAAAGTATCTCCATACCTCTTTCTCATCTCTTGGCCTCACTTTGTAGTCTTTTCCAGCATTAAATATGTCCTGCCTCAAATGTTAAAGGCAGTCTAAAGTGCTGGACTTGCAGCACTGAAAGTGTAGATTTATTTTTGTGTGTGCGTTTTTGTCGATTGCTGCAACAACAGCCCTGTGAAGAAGAACAATTGTTAAACAGGTCTAGAGACGATGATCAAACCTGACTCTTATGGTCCATGAGCCTCTAGTCTTCTATCACAAGAGAAAATATCTCCAGGATGAGAGCTGTATTGAGTTGGCACTGCACGAGTGGTGACAAGCAGTAGTATGTCTGCTGTTTTATGTTGTTTGTGAACAATCGCTTGGCTCAAGAATTGACTTGAGCAATGTTGAGTAACATCTGGATGCACCCTTTACAAAATGGAGCTATTTGTAGTGATTACTGTGTGGACTGTATTGTCATGGCTCAGAGTGTGTTTGACCCATCTCAAGCAGGAGTCAGGACTCCTGAGAATTCTTACTGGATATAGGGGGCCATCAGCTACATACTCACTGGGACTAAATAACAGGGGATCATTCAATTATGGAGATCCTTTCTTCGGAAAATATCAATACCCAATGGGACATAATGTTAACGCGGGAGGAATGGAGGTGTCAGACAGAGGCTGAAGCAGCTGAAGCTACGCCACTTACCCCTCCCCTCGATTCTACTTTGCAGCGTCAGTCTATAAGAAACAAGTTTGACGAGCTCCGAGCCCACGTCACACATATGGACAACTACAGAGAAGCATGTCTTATGGCTTTGTACGTCAATCAGCGGTGGTGTAAACACATCACTCTCAGAGAGTCTGCATGTAGAACAGATATTGAGCTGCTGTCTGTGTCTCTGAGGCCTTTCTATCTCCCCGTGGAAATTTCCCCAATTATTTGTCACTGTGGTAAACATACTGTACATCCCACAGCCAATGAAAAAATGCAGTGGCAACTATTAAGAAGGTGACTCATAAACTCCAGTCCCTTTCACCCAATGCCCCGTGTCTCATCCTTGGTGACTTCAAACATTGCAACCTGAAAGCAATGAGTAACTTTTATCAGTACATTTCAGGCCCTAACAGACTGAATAAAATGATTAACTTATCCCGACATATAAGCCACTCCTCATAAGGAGTGAAGTGATCTCTAGAGAAGTGGAGATGTGGACTGAGGGTGCTGTTGAGGAATTAAAGTCAGCCCTTGAATGCACGGGTTGGAATGTTTGTAGTATCTCTGCTGATCTTGATGAAAGGACTGAGCTCATATCATCTTATATTAACTCATTAAAGGATGCCATCATCCCAAGCAAACGAGTGAAGGTGTTTCCCAATAACAGATCCTGGTTGAATAGAGCAGTGACAGATACACTACTACACAGGAAACACATCACTTTTCTTCATGGTGATGATTAAGCTAAGGCGGGAACCAAAAACGTCCTATTGGACTACGTCCAATTTCATATTGGATGTGGTCCAATATGAAATCAGGAAGGCAAAATTGCAGTATAAGAATAGATTAGAATACAAATTACACAGAAATGATCTAAAGGCAGCATGGGATAGTATAGACCAGCATAGATAATAGGAAACAAGGGTCTTGTAGTAATATTGATGGTTTTAACTCAAATGCAGACTCTGAAAATGCGTTGAATGACTTTTATTTGTGTTTTAAAGACAAACAAGTTTCTAAAAATGTGCCCAATGGTCTGTTCAATTCATTGAGGCATTGTTTTCCAGCTCCCAGCCAATAATCACTGCGCTCTTTGTTAAGTTGATGTTCCTGAGGTGTAACACTTAAAAGAGCCCTGGACCAGACATGATCTCTGGTAAACGCTTGAAAAACGGTGCAGATATGGCAGCAGTGGCTCAGTTGGTAGAGTGGGTCGTCCAATGATCACAAGGTCGGCGGTTCGATTCCCGCTCTTGCCGAGTCATTTGTCTTTGTGTCCTTGGGCAAGACATTTTACTGTCCTCACCTCCAGTGAGGGACTCAGAAACTTGAGAAACTCGCATGCTAACCAGAACACTGTATGTATATGGTACAGGCCCTGAAACACACACACACACACAGGGCCTGTACAGAATGCAGGTAAATAGTGAGAGGTAGAGCGGCGGGCAGCCCCTCTCACGTGCGCCCTATGGGCGGCTTGTGGGGGATCGTAACTTGCTCAGGGGCTCCTCTGCAGTGCTCAGGAGATAGACTGACACTCCTCTACTCCTCCTCTAAATAACTTAAACTAGAACCTGCAGCTATAAATGTTACTATCTCCATCAATAAGGGGATATTTCACTGCCCTCTCTGCAAGATAACTTAAAGAGAAGGAACGTCAAAGAAACACATGGCACCTGAAGTGCAATTGATTTTTTAAAAAATTTTCTTTATTTTTCTTTAACATATATTATTTTTTTAGCTCTTTTTTGTTTGTTTTCCAGCCTGTCACAGTGACTGAGGTCAGCAGAAGTTAAGCTTTTGCTGTTCCAATGCTGCTATCTGTATGCTGCTTGCTGTAGCTCAAGAGCTCAATTCCAAAATGTGGGAACATCCCACCAGGACTCATCTTCTTAACTTTGAGAAACTTGCTGAACTTTCAGCTCTGCTGTGTTTGCAGGAATGTGTTTGAAATATTACATCATTTTCTGAAACACAATGACCTCAAGGGTATCCCTGGTGTGTTGTCAGGCAAGTTTGGCAATAAAAAATACAAGTGTATGAACACATTTCAGTGATAAGGAGTTTCAACAAAAGTGCAACAAGTCTGTATCATGGTCATCATCATCCTGATTAATTCTTGCAATGATTGCAGCAATACGGCATTTATCTTTGCTGCAGATGCTTAGCACACCAACAAAGATGTGATGGCAACTTAGTCAAGCACAATAAAAAAATGCAGCAATCAATATACTGCAATATCACTATCATCTGTCAAATACAAGTAGTATATTACTTTTCAGAGACTCTACCTGTGAGATTTTACTGTGATAAATCCACATCTAATTAAGAAATCATCAAAGCTCAGCTGAAATATTATTACGTCAAAAATTCTGATCAAGGAAACAAATTTCTATTTTATTTTATCACCTGTCATGGTTCTTTTCTTTTTGTATGTTCGGCAGGTCTGTTTTGTGTTAACCCTTAAGCTCGTTTTCTCCTGACAGGTCGAGCTGTGGCAGTGGGAGGGGCTGATGAGGAACACCAGTTCTCACTCTACTCATCAGTCTCTTCGGCGAGTGCCAGATTATTCTGTCCTGTCCTCCAGCACTAGGAGGAATATAAACCGCACAGACAATAATATTTCCAAATTCTCTTGGAAGATAAAAAGGTCTCATCGAGAGACAAAGCAGTTCCAGATCAGGGTCACAGTGCTTTTCTCTCACGGCGTACTGACTGCACGTTTTTACTCACGCACACACTTAGTCCTTCTCCTTTGGATTTCCTAGATGAGGCATCCTGACCGACCCTTGTAGACGTGAAGCCCTCCATCTCTTGCATGGAGTTTGGTATATCCTCTCTAAGCCACGTTTCGGTAAAAACCAGTAGATTGACCTCCTGGTACTCATGACTGTATCTCACAAGTAAGTGGAGCTCGTCCATTTTGCTCCGTAGAGAACGTACATTACTTAAAATGATGGAAGGCAGCGGGGGCTTGTTTCCCCTTCTGCGAATCCGTTGCCTCACACCTCCTTTCCTGCCCCTCTTCCTCCATCTGCGGTGGAGATATTCTCCAGGAGGTTCGCTGTCGGTGTTACCTTTACACCGAAGGGCAAGCAGTGCCTCTCTTGTATAGGTACATAGCACTGCCGTGTTTAGAGAGCGTGTTTCAGGCCGCTTGTACACAGCAGCTCCCGACTATCAGGAACAGCACAAGCAGCGTCCATAGTGTTGCCATGACAACACAAGTCGTAGTAACCCCGGAGCTGGCTGGCTTTAGGCTAAAGGCGAGCCATAGCCAGCCAGAGGAAACAGACAGCTGTAGACTGTCAACTCGAGGAGAAGAGTTGGTCGGCTAGCACACCGGCCAACAACACAGAGCAGTTGTAATCCGTTACTCGAGAAGAAGAGCTAGTCGGTTAGCACGCCGGCTAGTAGACCCGCACGGCAACAACACAGTTCTTTACAGCGAGACTCAGGCATACATTCCGTCTCAGATAAGCAGCACTGTGCATCTAAAATGTTTGTACAAACGGTGCTGAGCACAAACAATTCACAAAAACACATAAAACGATAAAATGATATGATCTCTTCCACTAAAACAGAGCAAGGTTTAAAAACGCAAGAAAATAAAATCTCCACTGCACTCTTCTCAGGTCCCTCGCTCCATTAAGGTTCAGTGTGCCTAGTTTAAAACTGCACATGTAAAAATTGAAGCCAAAAACAAACAAGTACTTAAAACGCAAGTTTAAAGAGGCAGACAAAATTAAAAAAACAAAAACAAAACTATTCGTTAGAAACAATCAGGTTTTTTACTTTTTCCATTAGTTTCTTCAGTCTAAAAACTTCTTGGTCAGTAAAAAATGGTCGCTCACTTCCTTCTGAGTTTTGTGAATAAAAACGGATGCTATTGAAAAGCATGTTGAGGGCAGGAAAGAGATTTTTCCACTTTAACCCTTAGATTTTTTGTATCATGCAGGAATTCTTTTATCTTTTGTGAATCATATTTTTCATTTAAAGCTACTTTCAAACTGCTTTCATTTTCACTGTGAAAGCTACTGGTATAAATCGGTGTCTTTGTATTCTTTTCCTTGGCAACTTTATTACCTTTACTGTTTCTTGTGTCAGAGTTTTTTTCTTTTTGAAGCCAGTTTTAAAAATTCCTCATCCAATAATATTTCTTCCTCCTCCTCCTCCAGCAGACACTCTGGCCCCATCGACCTACTCCAAATCACCCTGTGAATTATAATTAACATCGAGCAGCTGATACATATATACTGTATATATAGATATAGATATATACACTAGTGGGAACCCCATGGACATTCCATGATAAAACAATATCAGACTTCATACCAAACATATTAAAACAAATGTATTGGTGTTATAAACCCAGCACACCCAACGTAGTCAAAAATCACAGTGGTGACGTAACGACTTTGTGTCGGCCAATCATGGATGGCGCTAGGCAGGCATTGTGAAGCCGTAGATGAATGCTAGCAGGCTAACTGGAGAAAGAAAGCTAACTACTGGTGAGACTGGGAAAGGAGCTAACGCTAAAGGAAAAGGCTCCTGTCAAAAGTGTTAAAGAAATGTTAGAGAAGTGATGGTTCTGTTAGTGACTACATGAACACAACTGTATGGAGTTACTTAGAGCGTTTTTGTCAGATGCCCGAGGAGCATTGTGGGTACTACATGGATTGTCCCATTCCAAACAGAAACCATAGCTGGACAGACTGTTGGTGCTAGCAGCTAGCTTCACTCAGAAATGGTTGTTTCCTGTGTCGTTCCTGCTGTTTGGACCCTCTGCTCACAAACGTGAACATTGTTCTTTTCTTTTGACAATATCTCCCCTGCTTTAGAAAACACCCGCCTTTTATCGCCGTCAAAACTCACGGCACAAACAGAACTACTACCTGAATCAGGCCATGTCCACACGTAGCCACAAAAATGCGTTGATCAACACGTTTATAACCAGAACAACTCAGAGAATGGGACCGGGACGTGTGGAAATTCATGGTGTTCCTCCCGGGGGATGACTTCCATCACAGTTCTCCACCAGGGGGCAGCGCGTCCCGGTCTGACCCAGAACTGGAGTCTTCGGCACTTGAATGAATGTATCAATAAAATATTAAAATATATAAACTTTATGACTCGTAAAGAAAGAAACACGAACAAATATCCAGCTGTCAGCGTGTTCATCAAGGCGTCTTGGACGTGGAGCTGTTATACGTCAGAAAATAGCCGGTTTTAACTCGGTCCATTCTGTGTGTACATGTAGACACGGGTCACACACACATGTAGACACGGGTCACACACATGTAGACACGGGTCACACACATGTAGACACGGGTCACACACATGTAGACACGGGTGACACACACGTAGACACGGGTCACACACATGTAGACACGGGTCACACACATGTAGACACGGGTCACACACATGTAGACACGGATCACACACACGTAGACACGGGTCACACACACGTAGACACGGGTCACACACACGTAGACACGGGTCACACACACGTAGACATGGGTCACACACACGTAGACACGGGTCACACACGTAGACACGGGTCACACACGTAGACACGGGTCACACACACGTAGACACGGGTCACACACATATAGACACGGGTCACACACAAGTATACACGGGTCACACACATGTAGACACAGGTCACATACACGTAGACACGGGTCACACACATGTAGACACGGGTCACACACACGTAGACACGGGTCACACACATGTAGACACGGGTCACACACATGTAGACACGGGTCACACACATGTAGACACGGGTCACACACATGTAGACACAGGTCACACACATGTAGACACGGGTCACACACGTAGACACGGGTCACACACACGTAGACACAGGTCACACACATGTAGACACAGGTCACACACATGTAGACACGGGTCACACACATGTAGACACAGGTCACACACACGTAGACACAGGTCACACACACGTAGACACAGGTCACACACACGTAGACACAGGTCACACACACGTAGACACAGGTCACACACATGTAGACACAGGTCACACACACGTAGACACTGGTCACACACATGTAGACACGGGTCACACACACGTAGACACGGGTCACACACATGTAGACACGGGTCACACACACGTAGACACGGGTCACACACACGTAGACACGGGTCACACACACGTATACACGGGTCACACACACGTAGACACGGGTCACACACATGTAGACACGGGTCACACACATGTAGACACGGGTCACACACATGTAGACACAGGTCACACACACGTAGACACAGGTCACACACATGTAGACACAGGTCACACACACGTAGACACAGGTCACACACATGTAGACACGGGTCACACACAAGTAGACACGGGTCACACACACGTAGACACGGGTCACACACAAGTAGACACGGGTCACACACATGTAGACACGGGTCACACACATGTAGACACGGGTCACACACATGTAGACACAGGTCACACACATGTAGACACGGGTCACACACGTAGACACGGGTCACACACATGTAGACACGGGTCACACACACGTAGACACGGGTCACACACATGTAGACACAGGTCACACACACGTAGACACGGGTCACACACGTAGACACGGGTCACACACACGTAGACACGGGTCACACAAACGTAGACTCGGGTCACACACATGTAGACACGGGTCACACACATGTAGACACAGGTCACACACACGTAGACACGGGTCACACACACGTAGACACGGGTCACACACATGTAGACACGGGTCACACACGTAGACACGGCTCACACACACGTAGACACGTGTCACACACACGTAGACACGGGTCACACACACGTAGACACGGGTCACACACGTAGACACTGGTCACACACACGTAGACACGGGTCACACACACGTAGACACGGTTCACACACATGTAGACATGGGTCACACACATGTAGACACGGGTCACACACATGTAGACACGGGTCACACACACGTAGACACGGGTCACACACATGTAGACACGGGTCACACACATGTAGACACGGGTCACACACACGTAGACACGGGTCACACACACGTAGACACGGGTCACACACTTTTAGACACGGGTCACACACATGTAGACACGGGTCACACACACGTAGACACGGGTCACACACGTAGACATAGGTCACACACATGTAGACACGGGTCACACACATGTAGACACGGGTCACACACGTAGACACGGGTCACACACACGTAGACACGGGTCACACACATGTAGACACGGGTCACACACACGTAGACACAGGTCACACACATGTAGACACGGGTCACACACACGTAGACACGGGTCACACACATGTAGACACGGGTCACACACATGTAGACACGGGTCACACACACGTAGACACGGGTCACACACACGTAGACACAGGTCACACACATGTAGACACGGGTCACACACATGTAGACACGGGTCACACACGTAGACACGGGTCACACACACGTAGACACGGGTCACACACACGTAGACACGGGTCACACACACGTAGACACGGGTCACACACATGTAGACACGGGTCACACACATGTAGACACGGGTCACACACATGTAGACACAGGTCACACACACGTAGACACAGGTCACACACATGTAGACACAGGTCACACACACGTAGACACAGGTCACACACATGTAGACACGGGTCACACACACGTAGACACGGGTCACACACACGTAGACACGGGTCACACACACGTAGACACGGGTCACACACATGTAGACACGGGTCACACACATGTAGACACGGGTCACACACATGTAGACACAGGTCACACACATGTAGACACAGGTCACACACGTAGACACGGGTCACACACATGTAGACACGGGTCACACACACGTAGACACGGGTCACACACATGTAGACACAAGTCACACACACGTAGACACGGGTCACACACGTAGACACGGGTCACACACACGTAGACACGGGTCACACACACGTAGACTCGGGTCACACACATGTAGACACGGGTCACACACATGTAGACACAGGTCACACACACGTAGACACGGGTCACACACACGTAGACACGGGTCACACACATGTAGACACGGGTCACACACGTAGACACGGCTCACACACACGTAGACACGTGTCACACACACGTAGACACGGGTCACACACACGTAGACACGGGTCACACACGTAGACACGGGTCACACACACGTAGACACGGGTCACACACACGTAGACACGGGTCACACACATGTAGACATGGGTCACACACATGTAGACACGGGTCACACACATGTAGACACGGGTCACACACACGTAGACACGGGTCACACACACGTAGACACGGGTCACACACATGTAGACACGGGTCACACACATGTAGACACGGGTCACACACAAGTAGACACGGGTCACACACACGTAGACACGGGTCACACACATGTAGACACGGGTCACACACATGTAGACACGGGTCACACACACGTAGACACGGGTCACACACGTAGACATAGGTCACACACATGTAGACACGGGTCACACACATGTAGACACGGGTCACACACGTAGACACGGGTCACACACACGTAGACACGGGTCACACACATGTAGACACGGGTCACACACACGTAGACACAGGTCACACACATGTAGACACGGGTCACACACAAGTAGACACGGATCACACACATGTAGACACGGGTCACACACATGTAGACACGGGTCACACACATGTAGACACGGGTCACACACACGTAGACACGGGTCACACACACGTAGACACGGGTCACACACATGTAGACAAGGGTCACACACACGTAGACACGGGTCACACACACGTAGACACGGGTCACACACACGTAGACACGGGTCACACACATGTAGACACGGGTCACACACATGTAGACACGGGTCACACACATGTAGACACAGGTCACACACATGTAGACACAGGTCACACACGTAGACATAGGTCACACACGTGTAGACACGGGTCACACACATGTAGACACGGGTCACACACGTAGACACGGGTCACACACACGTAGACACGGGTCACACACATGTAGACACGGGTCACACACGTGTAGACACGGGTCACACACACGTAGACACGGGTCACACACATGTAGACACAGGTCACACACACGTAGACACGGGTCACACACATGTAGACACGGGTCACACACATGTAGACACGGGTCACACACATGTAGACACAGGTCACACACATGTAGACACGGGTCACACACATGTAGACACGGGTCACACACATGTAGACACAGGTCACACACGTAGACACGGGTCACACACATGTAGACACGGGTCACACACATGTAGACACGGGTCACACACATGTAGACACGGGTCACACACACGTAGACACGGGTCACACACATGTAGACACGGGTCACACACATGTAGACACGGGTCACACACATGTAGACACAGGTCACACACGTAGACACGGGTCACACACATGTAGACACGGGTCACACACATGTAGACACGGGTCACACACATGTAGACACAGGTCATGATTGGTTGGCCCGTGATTGGTTGGGCGCTTGATTGACAGGTAGTGGGTGGGTTTAAAAAGCTCGACAGTGTGAGGTTTTCAAGTGAGCTTATTCAAATATATAGGTCGGGAGATACACACAAACACACACACACACACACACACGAAAATCCAGGAGCCTACTTGCAACTTGAGAAAATGATCTTAAGAATGAGAATAACACTGAAAACTAGAGTTTAACTCAAAACAGGAACAGAAGAACAGCGTAAGGAATGTTCTGGCACCAGGAAACAGTTGAGGCTGATCACGATGCCCGGTGTGACTCGTTACTCATTCTAATGAGATTATCAGGAGAGACGGGATCGGGAAGAGGACCGCCCCAAACAGGATCAGAACATTCCAAGTAAGGTACTTCTGAAATCAATGATTAAAAATCAAATCAATTTCGGACAATTTCACGACAGGTTTCAAAGCTCATTTGCTGTAATGAACCTGTCACTCATGCATCAAAGGTGACACCAGGGAGGAAAGTCATCCGCATGTGAAAACCCTGGTGTGATGAAACAGTTTGAAACTGTTCAGTGGTTGAACCCAAGACCAGGAAAAAGCATGACGAGGTGCTGCTGATGTTTGCGTGGTAATTACCGGCACAATTAATGTTGTTGGTGAAAAAATAATGACTAGTTTCACTGCTAAGCGCTGATAACTAAAAAAAATCAAATGGTTTATTGTTTGGTTCTATCTTTTTCTACATTATTGGATTATGACTATGGTAAAACACTATCTTCTCAAACTGACTCAATAGCACAGAGCTCACAACTTTTTAAAATAAGTGACTTCTGGATGACTGTGCTGTATTGTAATTGATATCAACATTGTGGAAATTTGCTGAAGATATGTCACGTAATTGCTTCAAGTCATTTTTAGTATCCAGTGAAATTTCAATTCCACCTGTCAAAAGTGGAGGAAAAAATATCCTATTGTGAAATGTTGGGGGCAGTAGTTCTCAGTCAATACAAAATACTCTGCATGTAAACAGCACTAGAAATTCAAATCAATATTTCCAGCACATCAAAACCCAAAAGAAATATGTATTGGACTCAAACTTTTCAACTTTGCTGCAAACAGACAGCAATATTAATGTTACTCTGTCTGTTCCCATTCATCTGACAACCTGTATATTAGAAGGAGGTAAACAAAGCAAGACATCCAGGTAGATTGGAGGTCTGGTCTGCCCTGGTTGAACAAGGATGCTGGGCTTTATTCATGAAATGCACAAACTAACACATGGATGCTTATGTCTTTTGACATGTGCATTTGCATTTCAGGTTCCCACGGCACCAAGTGGAAGAAATAAAGGCAGCCTTCCTTCAACAAAGCTGAAGACAAAACTCTGTCCACACCACTGAGAGCCTGAGAGATGCTGACAGCTTATTTCCATAAACTGTCATGACTTTGAGCAGAATATATACTGAAGCAAGAGAAAGGATGTAGGAGGCAGATGAATACGGAAGTCCATGTTGAGATGAAACCAAATCAGAAATGAATAGAGGTAATATAAAGGCAAAACAATGACAGCAACATTAACACAAACAAGCAGCAGATCTTAAAGAATATGAGAGGGCAGAAGCACTGAAGATAGAAGAGAGAATTTTCACATAAGACTAAACCCTCTTGCCATGTCGGAGTGATCAGCCCTTATCCATGGTCCTGAAGCCTAATCAGGCCATCTTCATCAAGGCCATCTTCATCAACTTCATCTTCCACATCGTGACTGGCACAGAAAACTAAATGTTACATGTCTTTTCTTACATGTTTGTACTTAATAAGAATGCTCAACTATGCTGAATTTAGACTCTTCGGCCCTACCATTAACCTAGGCTTAGGCCTGTTGATTTCGTATTTTTTTTCATGCTCTGTTTTTTTGAAAAATTGTACCCTGAATATAATAAACAGATGAAAGAAGAACTTATGACACAACAGTGTTTAAATTGGTGAGACAGAGGGACTGATGTGTGAACACAAGCTACTCTATATCTGCATGGATCCACATGTATGTTAAATTGAGAGATTGAGATGCAGGCGGGGGATGGAAGCATGGATTGATCTAATTCCTCCTGATTGAGGCTGTGTTGACTTTGAAGGTGAAAACCAAGCAAACAAAAACACACAGCAGACCAACATCAGCAGAGAACCAAACTCTCACTTACTGTGGACACTTCTCACTCCTTCTAGATTGTAAGATGCTTTCTCCATGGTTCCTCCTCCTCTTGGGAGGAATTGATGAGCAGCAGTCAGCAGTTTTCCCCATAACTGGGGAAAAACATGGTGGAAACATTACTTTACATGTAATGATACTGATATGAATGAATGTACAGATGTCATTTTCTGGAAAGAAAAACTGAAAAATATTTTCCATGGTAATGTAATTTTTTGACATGCAGCTGTCCCCACATGAAACACTATAGAGTATACACCAGTGATTGGATGTGTGTGCATGGATATGTGTATGTGTGTGTGTGTGTGTGTGTGTGTGTGGTGTTTAGCATCAGTGTTGTGTGTTTGTTCTATGAGCAACTACTGTGCAATAGTTTGTCAGCATTGTCCTCTTCCTGATGTTAATCTGACCTATCCATGTCTGCTTCTGTTTGCTTTTCTAACAAACACACACACACACACACAGCTTTGTAATCCACAAACACACACGCTTTTCAAAGAGTTCAGATCCAAGTATTTAGATTCAAATTTTATTAAGCAAACCAGACGTTAACCTAACTTATAAATAGCAAGACTGAATTACATTTAGTGTCACGACTCGACCAAGACTGGTGGAGAACGCAAACGCACGACAAAGAAGCAGGCGAGTCAGGAGTTTCAAAGGGTTTAATAAGGTAGGCAGAGTTCTTGTTCCGGGACATCAGTCCAAAATGCAGACTTATCAGAAAGAGAACAGGCGAACAGGCAGAATCCAATAGTCAGGCAGGGTCAGGCACAAAGCAGTCAAAACCAGGCGAACAGATCCAACGAGTGGTTGGCAACGGGCAGGGTCCGGAGAACAGGCAGGATCAAAACAGGGTCCAGGACAGGCAGGATACACAGGCGGTAGAGTCAAGGCGGACACTCAACAATCTGGCAGAGAAGAAAGGGCTGAGGTGGGTATATGAAGGTTAGAGGCTAAATAAGGGAGTAGCTGCAGGTGCAGGTGAAGGGATGATGTCTCAGGTCTTTCATTAGAGAAGTTGGTGTCACCCTGGACAAGTTGCCAGTAGCCTTGACCAACATGGAAATAAAATACAATTCATCTATTCTGTATGTTTGTGGTGGTGGGAGGATGCTGGAAAACCTGAATGGAACCCATGCAGACACACATGGAAAAAATCCATGAATAAAAAACAGGAAAGTCCAAGGTCCTCGGGGTTATCTGGAGTGTTAAACCATGTGTACTACCTACTTTGTGTTCTTCTGTCTGTAGAACTTGTCTATATGCTTCTATGATGGACATCATAGAAGCATATAGACAGGAGGATTAACAGTGTTGCCCATTCAGCTTCAGGTATATTCCTGAGCGTAGCATTAGTCCGGTGAATAGCACAATTCATGATGTTGGATTCTAGAAAATCCTGCAGAGCTGGTAGATTTCCTGTTTTACTAGTCAGTGCTGTTACTGTTGTCCAAGCATTATTTACATGTGATGAAATCTCTGGTTAAGTTCCATCTTATATCATTTATTTACTGTCAAGGTAAACAATATGTATAAGGAAACAGGTCAATTACAGTCTGCCACAAGATTAAAGAGACAATGCCATCTTGTAAATTGAAAATAAAAGAAAAATGAAGCATACACTAATCCTTGACCTTTGTGTTTTAATTGAACAGGGTAACTAATGGACTTCTGAAACAATTGTAAATATTCACAGACCACAAAGCCTGCTGAAGCACAAGCTACACTTTCCTGCAAGTGTCATCCGTTAAAGTCAAAGCCAACATTTACGAATTGTAACCATACAACAGACCCACACCCCAACAAATGTGGTGGAGGATTCCTGACATTGTATTCATATACAGTGATTCATAAGCCTTTCATGGAAGTACAATGCTCTTCTATGTAAAGAAACCTGAACACACTCTGTAGTTTGAACCCACCATTATTTCTCTCACAGTGGAAACAGTGTGTCTTCAACAAAATGAAGGCTGAATCGATGGTTGTGCCGCGGTCCATTGTTCCATACGTAGTTATCCATCCCACAGCAAATCCGATGACGCTAGTCACACTTTCATCCTGAGGCAAAGTATGAAGAAGTGTTTCCATAACACTTTATATATCGTTATGCTCACTGTCACTGTATTCTGGAACAAATGATGTCCCCTTTTCTATTGTTGTTATATTAAGTGAAGAATTTCACCGTCAGTATCTCTGACGTTGTGACACTTACATGTCTAAACAAGCCGTTCAATAAATTGCCTCCGTTACACAAACTGTAGGCATGAACCCCATCACGAGAATTTTGATTTACCATTTAATTTTACTGTCATTATATTTGATTTTAGTTTTTAATTTATATATTTATTTCCAAAAGTCACATTTATCAAAATTTAATATAAGAATGTAAACTTATAATTTTAATTGGTATATCTGATTTTGTTTCCATTCTTAACTTAATTTATTGGATTTTTAAAAAAATATTTTATTTTATTGCATTGTGTTCATTGTCTTATTAGTGTTTACAACACTAGAAATACCAAGGCAGTCATTTTGTCTGATCTTGAAATTTGCAACATTATAACTTGCTTATGAAACCTTATGTACCAATAGGACCCAGGTCACCCTTGGGAAAGGCGCTGTTTCCCCTTTACAACTTGCTCATTGGGGGGCACCAAGAAGGAGCTGCCCCCCACATAAAAAAAATAAATAAAGCAGCACCTGGTGCTCATCCAGGAACCAGCCTTCCAATCAGCGTCTGCAACTCATGGAGACACACAAAACAGGAACACTTCACTTCTAAATGAACGGGACATTGCAACTGTGCATTTCATTTTGATGTTCTAGCTGACAAAGCTATTTATATTTTTATTTTATATCCATGTATTTATTCTATGTAGTACTAACTTATTTACTCAGTTAGAATTGAAGGTAACAGTCCAGATGTCATTATGTAATAAAGATTTGAACAACACACTTTTTCTGCGAACATGCCTAATGGGTTTGTTGGTTTGACGACACAATTACATAAAAACAGAAACATGAAACACAGCATTAAGGTGGAACGTGGGCCAGGAAAGAATCTATTAAGTTTTGATATAGGTAAAATCACAGATCCAAGTTTTTACATTTTAGATTCTGTTAGTTTGTCAATTTTCCACACAACTTATTTCCCATTTACTGCCATTATAAAACATAATCCTGGATCACCATTCATTTCACAGCTAAGCTAAGCACACAAATATAGAAGCATGGACATTCAATACAGATAGAGGGGGAGATGAGGTGCTCTGAATGCTGTGGATCTAATCTTTACACTGTATACAGCCACAGCAGCAAACAGTACAAATAGACTATTCACTCCATTAGAATGCTCTCAGTGGAACAAATGCCTCCACAAAGGCCAAACAATCTGACTCGTGGTTAAGCAACAATCCTGTCTAAAGATATGTACAGTGGTACCTCTACTTACGAAATTAATTGGTTCTGGAAGAAATTTCGTAAGTAGAAAATTTCGTACATTTCCATGCAAATGCCCTAATCCGTTCCAAGCCCCCAAAATTCAGACATTAATGTTTTATAAGGCATAAAAATGCATCAAAACATGTAACAAATACATGTTACAATTAGATTATTACACAATAAATGAGAGTTGTGCATAACGTAAAGAATAAAGAATAAAATGCTGGTCATTTACCTTTTAACTGCTGTCCTCATTGTTTTTTACCCTCTTTGGTTCATGCGCTCCTGCCTCACCATGAACAACAGAGTGAATTCCAGTCCTCCTTCTGAACTTCTCCAACCACCCACGCCATGCCTTAAACTCCTTAAACTTCCTTTAGTTTTAATCTTCTTTTCCTTTCAGCTTTTCCCTTCAGGGGTCGCCACAGCGAATCAGTGTCCTCCATCTAACCCTGTCTTCTGCATCCTCTTCTCTCACACCAACTACCTTCATGTCCTCTTTCACTACATCCATAAACCTCCTCTTTGGTCTTCCTCTAGGCCTCCTGCCTGGCAGTTCAAAACTCAGCATCCTTCTACCAATATATTCACTATCTCTCCTCTGGACATGTCCAAACCATCTCAGTCTGGCCTCTCTGACTTTATCTCCAAAACCTCTAACATGTGCTGTCCCTCTGATGTACTCATTCCTGAAAACTTCCTTTAGTTTTAATAACGTGGTGATTGTAGATGCATTACGGCCATATTCTTTGGTGAGATCAACCAAACGCATCCCTTTCTCATGCTTTTCTATCATCTCTTGCTTTGTTTGTACGGACAAAAAAACTCTTTTCTTCGTCTTTTCTTTTCCTCTTTTCTCCGTCACTTTCTTGGGGTCCATAGTGAATACTCTAAAAGTTAATATATTTATGTAAAACTATCAGAACACCTCATGGGTTGAGGGCCGAATGACGATGAAGCTGCATAGACACCTATCTAGCTCCACACAGAGGTCCCTCTTAGCCAATGGGATGTCAGGATGCTAGGTAATAGCCAATGGCAGAGCAGCTAATGTTAAGTCATCTAATGAGAGTCATCACAAAGCAACTGGACAAGCCACTATCCTCGTCATCATAGTTACACTGACAAGTAGCTAGCTCTTGATTTTTATGAGTGACAAATAAAAATACAAAAATAAATAAAAAAATAAAAACTGACAATTATCATATCAGCTTGTTGTGTTCCAAAGACGAGGCTTAGCAGCATGGCAGTTGCATCTTCCAATCCTTGTCCAGTTTTCTGTACAAACAGCATCTTATCTTCAGTTTTGACAAGATGTCTTCTTTCAGTGGTTTTTCATCCATTATTCATTTTTATCACACATGTGCTCTTTGATACATGCATGAATAAATTATTAAGTGTGTGATGACAAAAAGGAAGGGTCAGCAAGTGCCTTAATGAAAGCACAATAATAATAATAAAAGTATTGCTGTGCTGGCCAATAAGCATGCACATCAATAAAGTGTTACCTATGCAGGTATATTTGTTTTGGAACTACTTGAAGTTGACTACAGGTTCTTATTTTAGAATGGTCCAAGTTGCTCCTTTCTAGGACTCCTCTCCTTTCATTCTGTAGAGAAAGTGTTTTTTTCCTTCTTTTACTGACACAGAAAATGGAATTTTATGGCTGATGGGAAAGGGATTATGTTTAAGATGTCTTTTTATTTGCTGTTTGAGAAACTTTGGCTTCATTCCTAAGAGGCATAATATAAAGATTGACCTTAGCTTCTACTTTAGTCTAACACATCAAAATGAGACCTTAGTGAGTGACACAATATGATTACGTCAAAGTGGCTGCAGTTGATTGAATCTTTATTTAAGGACACCATGTCCTTGATTAATAAAAATGTAACTACTAATGTTTCTGGAGTTTTATAAGTAGCTAGTCCATGACACTGTCAACCTTTTTTATTTTTTAAAGAGGCAGCAAAAGAGTCATCAGTATTTTTAGGCGAGCCTCAAACACCAACAAATAACAATTAAAATGTCCCACTGTTTTTATCTCACTTAATAATGTGATATTTAAACCTAGCAGCTTGCACGCCTAAACCACTCATTAAAAGGGCAAACTGACACTGATTAAAATCATGAAATCATTGCCATATGTTCTGAGGAAGGTTCAGGTTCAAAAGGTAACAGCAGTAATGTGACATCAATTCTACAGCACTGGTAATAGAAAAAATCCATATTTTATCGAGCTGGGAGCTTGGAGGGTGGGAATGAGAGTTTTAGTTCTATTCTGCCGCGATGGCAAAAAAAAAAGCTCATGTAAAAGGAATCAGCCGAAATGAGACTTTTGAGATATGGCGCTCCCTTCGCTTTTATGTGCACATTACAACCAGAGTTTCTGAGCAGACTGTCGTAGCAGACTGTCCTCTAGCAGAGTTCATACCATGGCCCCCCAGTAGAGGAGCAATGAGAGTGGAAATTACTGCAGCAGCAGTAACACTGTTTTGAAATCACGAAATCTTGGTTTCCAAGATTTTAAGATGGAAATTTTTAAAATGAACTGCTCCAAGAAATTTCCTTTTTAGTCACAAACAATAAAGTCTGAAGTGTTCATGACTGTTAATTAAAAAATATTTTCTAACAATTTATCACCTTTTTTTAACATATTTTCCAAAACATGTCCTGAAAAATCTCATTACCGCAACGCACTGAAAACATCAGTGCCATTAACAAAGAAAGCCAATTATTTTTCAAAATGTTAAAAGTTGATTTGAAACAGTCATGCACAACTGCTTTAAACCATAATAAATATTTTTAAATTTATATTTTTATGTGATTTTGACCTTTTTCTCTCATTACCACAACACCTTTCACAATCTACAACCCAATAGTTTTCATATTTTATTAAAAACTGACATATTTTCAAAATGATTTGGCAAACTTTAAAGAAGTTAAAATGTGTCTTGTGCTCATGCATTTAAAAATAAACTACTTTTTTAAAATTCATTAAATTTATGTTAAATACACACCTGTTGCGGTAAAGATGCTTGCATTTCGGAAATGAGTTTGCTGGTTTCGGTAATGATAATAAACATATAGACTGTTGGTTAGAAACATTCCCATTTTAATTCACAAAATCATTTAATAATTTAAACCATTTCATTACAGACAAGAAAATTATTGAACACATGGTAAAAAACATGGTATAACTTACTCAAACAAAACTTACTGAAACATATATAAAGTTCTGCCCTCATCTACTCCTCCTTGTGCCAGTCACAAGGAGGAGTACCTGTGACCATAGAATGCACAGGTAGTATCCATACTACATGGGCTGCCAACACTACTCAAGATAAAACTAGTCACCACTGACTTCAGTATGGTATAGTGTGCTACACATGTTTCTCTGAATGCCTTGCCCAGGTGACACACAGAAGTGTCGAGCCGATGATGTGGCAGGCTGTGACTCAGGGACGACGACTTTTATGTCTTCAAAATAGAACCAAACCTTTTCCCCATCAGACCTGATGGATGGAATGAAAAACCTGTTAGGTCCAGCACAACTCATGGTATCAACTCCATATTGACCATCAGCAATCTGGGAACAAAGTAAAATGAAAGAACTCTTGATTTAGGATCATCAACAACATAACATGTCCATGTCCGTGTTCATTTTCACTCACTAAACGGCAGAAGGCGGCGCGCTTTGTCCGCCATTTGTGTGACTCGGACCGTTTACAAGACGAACAACCGCCAAAGTTTGAATTTACCGAACCTCCTTGAATCACATTTACGTCGTAATTTAATCACTGCAAACACCACAGAACCTCACTGAATATAATATGGCGTTAGACCGAATCCCTCCAGTAATTCAGTGTCAGTATAGAACCTCAGTCGATAGTAATTCGGTCTAATTGTATACAACCACTTTATGACTAGCTTACAGCTAGTTTATATTGTACTACCACTGCTGACCGAGGAAAAGCACTTCGCCTTGTGTAAAACTATTTTTATACGACTATTGATTAGCTGCTGTGACTAATATGAGTCAGTTTTTACTCACCAAACGGTAGAGTCGTCTGATGTGCGCTCCATCAGCTCTGCTGCCGCTCAGCCTCAGGTTCAGGTTCAGGTAACGGAGGTGGATTTCAGAAGGGGGTTGCATGTGGCACAAAGGGGAACTGCAGTACCGTTGGGCATTTGAACTCATTTAATTTCCATTTCAAGGAGAGCAACTTATTAAATAAAGTCATGAACTCGGTATAATGTAAACAAATCACAAACTTAATTTTTTGTACAAAAAAAGCTGTTGTGTTTGACCTGGATCTACTGGCTCCATGAGTCCTTTTTTAGAGTGTAGTACCAAACCTTTTCACCATCAAACCTGATGGATGGGATGAAAAACGTGTTGGGTCCAGCGCAACTCATGGTATCAAATCCATATTGACCATCAGCAATCTGGGAACAAAGTAAAATGAAAGAACTCTTGATTTAGGATCATCAACAACATAACGTGTCTATACCAACAAATATTTCTATATACCTGTGTGATGGTAACAGGGAACAGTTCTCCCTGGTATTGTACGAGGACCCACTTCCAAAAGTGGCTCGATATTCTCCTTTTCTGACTCTTGGAAAACAAATTCCTTTGGACTGAAGCATCCACAGGCATGGTCACATAAACACGACACTTCTCGCGTTTTGATAAGACCTGGTTTTGTCGATATCAGCTTAAGGAGAAAAGAAAATTAGTTTTAGTTGAAATTTAACTAATCCTTATTTACCATCCGTTGGATACATAAGTAGAAAATGATGCTCAAGACTCAATATGGTTCAACATCTAGTGCATTATGACAGAGAATACATTTCTTAAGCGCTGTTTTGTATCTTTACACTTGTATCACATACTAATGAAAGTATATTAGTTTCTCTCTTAATGGTATCATTCATAGCATGGACATTTATTGTAGAATACATGGAGGGTTGGCAACACTTCTCATGAAAGGGCTAGTCCCTATTGATTGCATTTAAGTCAGTGGTGACTGGCTCCCTCTCTGATAACCTCTGTGTGTGTTAGTTGGACGAAGTGCACCTGTGTTTTTGCTGGCATGACAGTAAGTATATTATGACACAATTTTAATTTTTAGGAAACTGTTCCTTTTAACTGCAGTACTCCAATTGTATAAAACCATCTATTGTCCAGGAACATAGGTAAGTATAAATGTATACTATACCTCCTCTATGTAGCTATATTTTACATTAAGTTTGAATATATCATTTTCATTAACTCACTCACCTGATGAATTCTCATTGTCCCAGGTATTGCCTTCAGATGGGGTGGAACTAATTCCCCACTTCTTTTCATGTCCTCCTCTGTTATCCTGAAAAGTCTCACAGACGAGTTGAGCTTCAGCTGCTCAAACAGTGTCAGGATCTGGTATCTGATACCGTAAGACACAATCCTGTCTGCCAGGTTTTTCAGGGCACCGCCCACTCCATCAGGACCACCCTTTCCATGGGATGCTTCCGTGAAATTCTATGTCACAAGCTTAAATCCTTTCACAAATGGCACTGTTGATGTAAGGTGGAGGTTCCTGGCATTTGGATGCTCCTGTCCAATGCCCGTCAGTACTGGGTCAAGGTGAGCCCATGTGGCATCATGCTGTAGACATGCTGAGAGTGATGCAAATGACTCCACTTTGCCCCCACTAAGATGGAAAACTCCAGTATGGAGAGTGACCTGTGGATTACCACCTCTAAGATGAGTTTCTTTTATTTCCCTGGTGTATTTGCAAGAGTAGTTCTCACTGTAGTTTATATGAACAACTACTTTATTTTGGGTCAGGGTCTCTCTAACGCTTCTCAGTCTTTCAAACTACTGCCTAACATTGTATATACTGTATGTCTGGAGAAGTTTTGGAGGTGGTCATGAGTGAGCTCCACCAGCTTTTCAACTGAGGTGTGCCTTTTTTCAAGAAGAACGGTCTTTATGTCCTTCGTCTCAGTGGACCCATTTTTGTATTTCTTGGTCAATGGCAGACCTGGTTACCCACTCGTCCCATGCAAGGATGTTTCCTTTTGTGGCAGGATCCAGTGTTGTAGGAAATAACATGTCTTTGCATTTGTTGCATCTCCTGTACATGCAAGACAAGTTATCCTCACTACAGACACTGACCAGGACAACTTTCCCTGGTGATGATGTTTCAATTACTACAAGAGGATGCAGCTTCTTTGTTTTCAGGCCCAAGTTTTCATGTGTTTTGCAAGCACATGTTTCTCTATAGGAGACTCTTTTCTGACAAACCCAAAAAGAATTGAGTTTAAAGAACTGAGCCTTGGAAAGGCTGGGGCTTGGATTTTCAGACAAATTTTTTTTAATAAAGATTGGCCATTGTGTCCCTTACGGCTGTCCTCCGGAATATCTGTCCCTTTTTTCGAATTTCTCCTGATTTCCCATTTACAACAGTGGACACATCATCTCGGTGAAGGAAACTACATACAAGACTGCTCATAAGTCTCCTCTGGCTGCTACTAATAATGCTGTATCTTCGCTGATGATGCCACTTTTTTGTTTCCCCCTGAAAAAGAAATCACATCCTTCTACCATTTGTTAAAAGAAAATATTTAATATACTCTGTACTGTCCGCTTCATGTGTTTTACTTCCAAAGTTGTTGACATGAATAAAAAGAAAGCCAAACTACTTTTCAATAACCAGGAAATGAGCGACTTTGCTCCTCTAACTGTCCACACAGCAGTTTAGTGGCGGTGAAACATTGAATCGGAGAGAAACTATACAATGAAATACAAAAAATATATGTAAAACATTGTAAATTGTTTATTCTGTTTATAACAATCACGCAACAGGTAAGTAGGTAGCTGTAAGGTTGTCTTATAAACACATACAAATAAAGTTCCTAAATCACAAATAAATTCCACAAAATGTCCGCAAATATAAAACCTAAACAGAAAGAAAACATCTTCTCTTACAGCCGCTGCTCTCTGGAGGATTAGCATGGACGATCACACTCGGTTGTGACGTTTCAACGATGTCGTCACGCTCTCCGACTCCGCTCACATCGCTGCTCTACTTCCTACTTCCTGTTTGTATTTCCTGTTCACGCTAACTTTTGGTCCTTCAAAATAAAAGCATCGCGATCTTTTTAGAAATAGAGATTTGGGCAACTCCTCGCAGTGCAATCATTTAACAGTAGAAAAGAGTAAGAATAAAATACAAATACAAGT
Organism: Antennarius maculatus; assembly: GCA_013358685.1. Classification (NCBI taxonomy): domain Eukaryota; kingdom Metazoa; phylum Chordata; class Actinopteri; order Lophiiformes; family Antennariidae; genus Antennarius; species Antennarius maculatus. The sequence goes on from CM023614.1 coordinate 1,111,584, forward strand.
ATATACAATCGTTACGCTTCCGAATTATTTACACGTGTATACATTTAAAACGCGAATAAAACCATAATAAAACACATTTATACAAACAAACTGGTCTTTTAACATTTTACACACATTTCAACAACTCAGGGCAGAACATACTCCCTCACATGCGGACATACTTTAAAGTTTAAATGTGAAGTAGATTTTAGATTTCAGATACAATGAATAAATTTTATTTAATTAATCAGGTAGTTGGTCCGAGGTCCAGAAGGAGGCAGCTTCTTTCTATGGTAGTAATTCAGGGCATTTCCTGTTAAGTATCTCAGTTCACCGTGAACACTCTCTCCGAGACCACAACACGATTGTCGGCTGTGAAATTCAATAACGCTAACCTGTCACATCAATTCAGCATCAGCAAATCTATACTTTCCCACAATATCACTTATATCTGATGGAGAGGTGCGCCAGAGAGCCAGCAACTCCAAGCCGAATGGGAAAGTGATTGGAGGCGATGCTTCAATGATTATATAGTGAGGTGGAAGAGAGAAATGCAAATACTGGAACAATGAAAGGTGAATCCAAGTAAGTTCATTTCTTCTGATTCTGGAAACAGACAATGAACACCCATGAAAATAGTATTCTAGTGTGAAAAGGCCCTTTCCTTATGATGTGATTAAAATATTACATGTATCACTGCCACATGCTCCTGCATGAAATAGTGCATAATGCTGTCACACTAAATCATTGTGTTGCTTTGTCTAGTCAGCACAAATGTGTAAATTAATTTCCTATTCCAGTCTGGCAATTGATTTCAATTACAGTATAATCACACAAATGCATGCCATCACTTCTAGAACCCATTGTAAACTTTGGAGACAGTGTGTTATATATACGAGGATTTCAGTTTTGCATGCAGCATCAGTTTCTACCTAATATTGTGTACTGCAACAGTAAACCATTTTTTTTAATACTTGGTTTATGCTGTGAGCCATAAAAGCCACACCTGTAATTGAATTTTAAGTTATCACAGATTTTCTGACAGACACATTTTTAGGAAGTCGAAGGTTGACAATGCTCAAGTTTAAAAAGGAGGCTGAATTAAAATGTAAATCTGACAAAGAAAGCCAACTTTATAGCATGAATGGACTCCAGAGAGAGAGAGAGAGAGAGAATTTTTGATTTTTTAATCACATTTATTGATGAAGTCGGTATTACAAGATAGTTACATCTAACCATTAACATCATCTAAGAGAGATTCACTCAAACATGAACACACACTTCAAAAAAAAAAGTCATTTGAAATGTTGGCAGAATATACTTGAGTTAAACCAAACAGTGTGTCATGGTTCTGTTCGTTCTTGTATGTTTCGCAGGTCTGTTATGTGAACCTCCTTTTCTCCTGACAGGTCAGGCTGTGGCAGAGGATGTGGCTGGATCATAGCAGCTGATGAGCCACACCAGTTCCCACTCTGCTCATCAGCCTCATTTTAAAAGGGCCTGGCTTTTCACTAGGAGGGTGCCAGATTATTTCGTCCTGTGTTCGTGACGCTAGTGTTCCTAGTTTTCTCGCAGCAACATGCTCTTTTCAGTGTTGTGGATTTTTGTTAATTTTTGCTCTGTTGTTTCGGTTTCATTGCTCACTTGTGTTTTTGTCTGAGCAATTAAACTGTTTATTTTTACATTTGTGTCAGTCTCTGCTCCTTGGGGTCCAGACTTGAACTAACCTTAACACAGTGACTGAACATGAGTTCCTCATTTAACACGGAACACAAGACACCTTTTACACATCATAGGTTCGTAAAAGTGTCTAAGTCATTCAGAGAGATAGAGAGAGAGAGATAGAGAGAGATAGAGAGATATAGAGATAGATAGATACAGAGAGATAGAGAGATAGACATATAGAGAGATAGATAGAGATAGATAGATAGATAGATAGATAGATAGATAGATAGATAGATAGATAGAAAGAAAAAGAGAGCGAGAACGCAGTCAGGTCTTAATCCAAATAAGAACTAGCCAAACCATAGGCATTGGAAATAGAAATAAGAATGGTTCATGGGAGGAAGACACAAGGACAAAACAAAAGAACCAGGCAAATTGAGAGACAGTGGAACAAATACCCAGGATGTTAACCAGGATGTTAAACCCTCGCTCTGTTAAAAAACAGATCTGTCTCCTTCTCCATCTCTGCTCCCTGGTTCACCTCTTATCTTCGTCTCAAGCCCAAGCTCAGCAACTTGAACGACTCTACAGGAATCCCGGTCTCATTATTCACAAAGATTTATACAATAACCATGTCTTACGTTACAAGGAGGCCATTGCCAACACCAAAACCCAATACAACAGTATAAGTACCAGTATCAGGGAAACTCAGTCACTGTTGTCCCTACTTAATAACATCGCCCAACGCCAGGACTCTCTGCCTTCACTCTGTCCCTGTCTCCCCTGTCTCCCATACTCCTTTAGCCTGGTTTTCATCTTACCTTTCTTGCTGAACTCAGTTCATTCAACACAAGTCCCTTAAATCCTCCCCCACCTCCGTCTCTTCAGGCGTGCCCCAGGGTTCAGTTCTAGGGCCTCTCCTTTTCATCATATACCTCCTTCCCCTCAGCAATACTTTTCGTAAATTCAACATTCATTTCCACTGTTATGCTGATGACACCCAGCTCTACCTCACCACTAAACCCTCGCCCACTCTTCCGCCCACCTCCCTTACTGATTGCATCTGGTTCACCCTAAACTTCCTGAAAATAAACAACAATAAAACCGAGGTCCCCCTCATTGATAACAAATCCACCATTTCCAAAACGGACAGCTTTTCTCTGATCATCGATGATTCCACCGTCTCACCTTCTCCCCAGGTTAAGAGTCTGGTTGTCATCCTTGACAGCACATTATCCTTCTGGTCACACATCAGCAACATCACCAGGTCTGCCTGCTTCCACCTACTACATCAGTCGTCTCTGCCCCTCCCTCACTCCCCACACTGCTGCCATTCTCCTCCACAGTATCATCACTTCTCATCTCAACTACTGTTCTTCTCTCCTCTTTGCACTTCCTCACAATCCCTCCACAAACTACAACTGAATTCAGCTGCCTGCATCATAACTTGAACCCCCTCCATCCACCACATCACTCCTGTCCTTCAACAGCTTCACTGGCTTCTGGTCCAGTTCTGAATCCATTTTAAAATTCTCCTCCTCGCCTTCAAGACCATCCACAACCTCATCTCTCCATATCTGTCTGACCTTCTTCAGGTTACCACTCCCTCCCGCTCCCTCAGATCCTCCTCCTCCTTACACCTGTCTGTCCCTTCAGCCCGTCTCACTACCATGGGGTGCAGAACATTCAGCCGCTCCGCTCCCCGTCTCTGGAACTCACTACCGCCCCAACTAAACATCGATTCACGCCCCCACTTCAAAGCACAACTGAAAACACATTTGTTTAAGACTGTTTATTCCAGCTGAAACCTGTTGCTCTTTTATGGACCTTATCTATTTATATCGTTGATTCTTTTGATGGACGTTGTGTAATTCTGTACTGTGTCCTTGAGGGCCAAGAAAGGCACCTTTAAATAAAATGTATTGTTATTTTTATTATAAAGAGGATTGGTCCTTTCGTAAAACATTGACAAACGAGTGTCATTTAAATAACTAGCTTTTATCCGGGGTGAAGCCACAAGAGAGAGGACTGATGATGAAATGGTTAGCAATCATGCTACAACACTGGCTGTAGAGCTAAATTAGCGTACACCATCTCTAAAAGGAAAGTATTTGTCAGGACACTAAATGTTTCTGTATAGAAACCTGATTGTTTTCTGTCATCATGGTGAACTTATATCAGCTTCAGTCATTATTCAAGCCTTTGACTCCCAAATAGATAAGAAATAACATTTCTGTTAATCTTCCGGTGTGAGGATTTGGAAAGAGTCAGTGAAATAATTTTTCCTTCATGACCCACCTCCATACTAAAGAAGAATTTTGACATTGACCTTATTTCTGTAGCCCCTATGCTCGATTTCTTTTGTTGAATATTAAAGCTCAGTAACAAAGAAAAATGTGGTTACACATTATACTATGTTTTGTAATTAATTCAGATAGGATCCATCCTTTTTTCTGTGGTTCTTTGGTTTGGTGGTTCCTTGGTTGTGCTTCCTTGGCTGCTTGCTCAATTGCTGGTTTGGTTGGTTGTTTCCTTGCCAACCTTATGACCCTGCCATCATGGCATACTTTATGAAGGCTTTGCTTGTACATGGCTAATGTACAAGAGGCTTGAATATCAACCTGACATTTTTTTTTTTAAGTGGTCAAGCAGCACTTCAAAATGAGGCTATAATTAAGTCAACAAAAAACAATTCTTAATGTGTATTTAGTATTCTGTCTGGCTTGGAGTCCGGTATTAATCAGCTTTTTAAAAAACAAAGTTTTTTGAAATGAGTAAGAAGATCATTTATCAATCCTGGCTAAAATGCCATCTTTTTTTCCAAATGACTTGATTCTATTAAACCTTGAAGCATCTAGGTCGCTAATCCGGTTGTAAAATATGTGGGTAAAAAACAAAAACAAACAAAAAAAAACATTCCCCTGCTCATAACCAGCTACATCACAAGCAGTTACAAGACAAAAGAATAATAAACTAATAAAAAAAGTTGCTGAGTTCTGTATTCAGCTTACAGCTGCTGTGCTTACAAATGAAGCAATGCTCTGCTGGCCTGATACAACATGAGGTTTTCTGGTTGGTCATGAACGTGGATCCAGTAAAAGTCATGTCCAGCTTTAAAGACCGCCGAGGTGAAAGTTCAGATCGGAGCTGTGATACTTTGGTAGTCTGTAAATGTCAGCCTACTCCACTGTATTTCCATAATATTTAACAATTACAGTCTGTAGTTCCCTGTATTTGTTGTAGGTTTATTTTTTCCTTTTTTTTTTTTATCTTTGATCGCTTTAGGTTTTTCCTTTTTCTCTTCAGTGTTTATTGGTCAAACCTACTGAGGCCTTAAAAGTCTGCCCACAAGGTCTGTCTGAGGCAGTAACAATCGATGATAAGTAGCTCAAACACTGCAGACCAAATTTATAGAGAACTTTGGTGGGAAAGCGAGTCTTACATCAGAGCTGAGTGAGCACTCAGCTAAATCAGGTGCTCAGCACAGATCACAGGTTTGTGGAGACTGTCGGCCGAAGGAAATGTCATTACCCTCTGATGAGGGAAAGTCCTCACTACGTGGCTCCTTTAAGATTTTTCACTCCAAATCATAAAATAAAATAATAATCCATCTAATAATATCTATCTAATAATATGTTATATAATAATAATATTAGATAATATAATGATAATAATAACAATAATAATGATAATAATAATAATAAACAATAATAATAATAATAATATTTAATGTCTGATAATATCTACCTATAATATCTAATAATATCTATCTATGTAATAATAATTTATCCACAGAACACATGTTCTGTGGATAAAACATTTTCTCTTGATTCGTAATCATTATTCTCAGCATCAGATCTGAACTTTTCGGTGATCCTACTAAATAGCCAAGTAAACTAAAACTCAAATTCATTCTGATCAGTTGTGTCCAGCCTCTCGTCCTGTCAGTCACTCGAGGTAAAGACTTCCCACCAACCTTTATTTGTACAGCGTTCAATCACATCAGACATTTCAGGGCGCTTCAACAGACAGAGAAACCCAACAGAATGATCAGACCACTGAAAACTAGCTTTGAACTTCACACACAGATAACACTCCAGATAATAGCAAACATATAAAAAAAATACATTTCAATGAATGACGTTTCAAATCAAAGTAGTTTACCAGGATGGGAGCTGCTGCTGTTGAAGGGGGCAGGGCTGACTACAAAATACCCTTTAGAATTGTAACCATGCAGCATTCAAGAGCAGAGCGGGGTAAGCAGATAATACTTCTGTCTTTAGAACAGAGACATGAATAAAAATAGTCCTTACAGTACTACTCCCAATCTAGTGTAATTAAAATAAACCATAGTAGCTTAGTTTTCAGGTGCATAAAACTTGAACCTTTTTCATACATACAGTAATTGCTGGTAAAATACTAAATTCTTTTTCAGGTGCCATTAATAATTTTTACCAGCTGTACTTGCAGCTCCTTTCAAAAACATGTAAATCATGTATCTTTTCATACATACTATGTAAATTCAAATGCAGCTGTGGTCAATAAAATTCGACGGAATTTGGGGCAAGGCTTGTTTCATGGTGTGCAGTGGAATTAGTCAATTAATATTTTTTTTCAGGAACAGTCAATGTCATTTTAATTTGCTTTAAGTAATCTGCTTGTGTGAAACATGTTACCGCCTACAAATTCCTCAATACTTATCGTAAAACAACATCACAAGCTATGCACATGGTTATGGTGGGGGTCATTTTGCCAGAAATAAAATAAACACAAACTGATTTGGTAAAGTTAAAAGAATTAAAATGATTTTTTTAACATCAACCTAGAACACGCTGTATAAGAGTTTCTAAAGTGGATTGAATTTCAGACCAAAATAAAAAAATAAAACACTAAATGTTCTGGTGACAAAATGTCACTGAGTTTATCGAGAGCAGTTTGTCCCATTGATAATCAAATATGCACATGCATGCACAAATGCACTCGGTCTAGAAGGTCATCGAGTCGGACTGGAACAGACTTCAGGCGATGGCACACACACACACACACACACACAGAATTTTCATGGTATTCAGAACACAAAGCATTTCAGTAATAACAGAAATAGCAGTTAAACAAATAGAAAACAAAAATGACTTATAAATTTAATGGAAAGTTGCAGTGCAGTGTTTCCTGGTTTGTAGCATGTCACACACACACAGATTAGGTGGAGTTAGAGGACTGTATTCTGCTCTTTACTTACACTGTTCAAACTGACTGAAGAGAGTAAACCTCAGTTGACTCGAATGGCAGATGATTTAGTGAACAGGAGAAATTGGAAAATGGAAATTTAAGGAACAAGTAGGTGAAAAAAGAGATGAGTAAGAACAAATTGGAAGAATATTTCAAAAAAGACAAACTGGAGAAAGAATTGAAATTGTGAGAAGAAAGTATGGAAAAGGGAAAGAAAATAATGAAGGTCATAAATTTTTGTGTGAAATTTTAAATCCACATAGAAACCTAGATAGTGCCCCACTTTCTGGTTTGACCAGGCTGTCAAAAAATGTTCCCAATATTTCATGTTTTCATTTAAGAAATTATGCATTTTCCCTCCCGGATCAAATATAAAGATCTGATCATAAAACATTTGCTGTCATGATTAAGAAAAATCAGAGAGGGCAGGAACGGTGGTCCAGTGGGTGGCGCTGTCGCTGCTCAGCAGGGCGGTTCCGGGTTCAAGTCCCACTCTGTGCGGAGTTTGTATGTTCTCCCAGTGTCTGCGTGGGTTCTCTCCGGGTTCTCCGGCTTCCTCCCACCTCCTAAATCACACGCTTCGAGCGAATTAGCCGGTTTCAAATTGCCCGTAGGTGTGAGTTTGCATGTGCATGTTTGTGTGTCTGCATGTGGCTCCGCAGTGCACTGGAGTCATGGAGTTTGTATTGTACAGTGGCCCCGGTCCGCTGGGATAGGCTCCTGCACCCCAAGACAGCTGAAGAAGTGGATATAGAAAATGAGTGCCCTGTTTACTCCACTGCACTTTTTTATAAAGCGATACTGACTTTTTCAATTTCAAAATATAAAGATTAGATAAAGAATATGAAATTTGAGCTATGTTTCGGGACACCACTACTAGTTGGCGGTGAATTGGAGGACTACATCAGACTTGCTGTGTCGTCGTTTGCAGAGTAAAGATGAAAATTCTGTGTGCTTGTGAGCTTTTGGATAAAGCTGATGAGCCGTACAATGAAGTTATGGGAAAGAGTAGTGGAAGCTAGACTAAGGGCAGAAGTGAACATTTGTGAGCAGCAGTATGGTTTCATGCCAAAAAAGAGTAAGACAGATGCAGTATTTGCTTTGAGGATGTTGATAGAGAAGTACAGAGAAGGCCAGAGGGAGCTGCATTGTGTTTTTGTAGATCTGGAGAAAGCTTATGACAGGGTGCCCAGAGAGGAACTGTGGTATTGTATGAGGAAGTCTGGAGTGGCAGAGAAGTATGTTAGAGCGGTGCAGGACATGTATGAGGACTGTAAGACAGTGGTGAGGTGTGCTGTAGGTGTGACAGAGGAGTTCAAGGTGGAGGTGGGACTGCATCAGGGATCAGCTCTGAGCCCCTTCTTGTTCGCTATGGTGATGGACAGGCTGACAGACGAGGTTAGACAGGAATCTCCATGGACTATGATGTTTGCAGATGACATTGTGATCTGCAGTGAGCTAAATGAAAGGAAAGGTGTACAAAACTGTGGTGAGACCAGCGATGTTGTTTGGTCTAGAGACAGTGTCACTGAGGAAAAGACAGGAGACAGAGCTGGAGGTAGCAGAGATGAAGATGCTGAGGTTCTCTCTGGGAGTGACCAGGAAGGATAGGATCAGGAATGAGTACATCAGAGGGACAGCACATGTTAGAGGTTTTGGAGATAAAGTCAGAGAGGCCAGACTGAGATGGTTTGGACATGTCCAGAGGAGAGATCCATCCATCCATCTTCCTCCGCTTATCCGGGGTCGGGTCGCGGGGGCAGCAGCTTGAGCAGGGAAGCCCAGACTTCCCTCTCCCTAGCCACTTCGTCCAGCTCCTCCGGGAGAATCCCAAGACGTTCCCAGGCCAGCCGGGAGACATAGTCTCTCCAGCATGTTCTGGGTCGTCCCCAGGGCCTCCTCCCCTTTAGGACGTGCCCGGAACACCTCACCAGGGAGGCATCCAGGAGGCATCCTGACCAGATGCCCGAGCCACCTCATCTGGCTCCTCTTGATGCGGAGGAGCAGCGGCTCGACTCTGAGTCCCTCCCGGATGACCGAACTTCTCACCCTATCTCTAAGGGAGAGCCCGGACACCCTGCGGAGGAAACTCATTTCGGCCGCTTGTATCCTGGATCTCGTTTTTTCGGTCACGACCCACAGCTCGTGACAATAGGTGAGGGCAGGAACGTAGATCGACCGGTAAATCGAGAGCTTTGCCTTTTGGCTCAGCTCCTTCTTCACCACGACGGACCGATACAGAGTCCGCATCACTGCAGACGCTGCACCGATCCGCCTGTCGATCTCCCGTTCCATCGTACCCTCACTCGTGAACGAGACCCCGAGATACTTGAACTCCTCCACTTGGGGCAGGATCTCATTCCCAACCCGGAGAGGGCACTCCACCCTTTTCCGACTGAGGACCATGGTCTCAGATTTGGAGGTGCTGATTCTCATCCCAACCGCTTCACACTCGGCTGCGAACCGTTCCAGTGAGAGCTTGATGAAGCCAACAGCACCACGTCATCTGCAAAAAGCAGAGACGCAATACTGAGGCCACCAAACCGGACACCCTCAACGCTCTGACATCGGTCGTACAGGGACCGAACAGCCCTTATCAAGGGGTTCAGTACCCCATACTCCCGAAGCACCCCCCACAGAACCCCCTGAGGAACACGGTCGAACGCCTTCTCCAAGTCCACAAAACACATGTAGACTGGTTGGGCGAACTCCCATGCCCCCTCAAGGACCCTGCGGAGGGTCTAGAGCTGGTCCACTGTTCCACAGCCAGGACGAAAACCACACTGCTCCTCCTGAATCCGAGATGCGACTTCCCGACGGACCCTCCTCTCCAGAACCCCTGAATAGGAGAGATAGAATATATTGGTAGAAGGATGCTGAGTTTTAAACTGCCAGGCAGTTCAAAACTGCCTGGCAGATTTTTACTGCTGTATAACAGCCCATATTTCAATGAGAGCACATTGTTCACTCATGCATGTTTTAACAGAAAGAGTACACCCACCACTTAAGCAGGCAGCACAACAACACAAACCATCCTTCTCCCACTATTTGCACTCTGTTGTGTCTAATTGGGCTCATTTGTTTGAGTGGATTTGCCTGAATCCTTTCATTTGATTTGTTTGTATTTTACGTAAAATACTGTTTTTTTTTCTTAGCTTGTTATGCTGAAAGCAATAAACATCAATATTGATGAAAACTTCATTTAATAAATACTCTCTCACGACAGACATGAATAATTTAATGCATGCTTTGATAATTGTTTTTTTTTTCACATTTTATCACACAACGCAAAGAGTTCGAATTGTGATTTATCAGATTTAAGACAAGTATTGTCATGAATGATATCAACATGACATAAGATACCTGTGTCAACATCTGTGTGTATGTTTGTCTGGAAGTCTATTACCTACACAAACTAAATAATAATGCTGAGACAGAACAGTTTTCACTGAAACTAAAGGTTTGACACACAATTGTAAATGATGGTGAACATCAGAAGTCTCATTGAGTTGGGTAACTTTTGAATAAACCGTCACATTTTGAACACAAGGTGTTTTCAGTCCATGGAAAGGTTGAAACTAATAATGTAAGGAAATGGTATGCAAATGTAGGCAGAGGTGCTGGAGGGTAAATGACTACACAGGAGGAATGTCAGAAGGTGAGTCTGGGAATCAGCTTCCATCTGCTGCCACTGTGGGCTTTAATACTGCAGGCACAAAGGACAGGTGCTGCAGGTCAGAGGTCACGGTGGCGGGGTGTCTGTGTTTGTATCCGTAGGGACTCCTCTCAGTTGTGTGTGGTGTTGGTGTGTGTCACACGGACACATACTGGCGTAGCAGGTGCGATGTCCCCCAACAGGTGACAACGCTAAGTGCTTTGAAAACCTTATGGCCAACAGAGCAGGGTCACATTGTTCGTTAAATACTGTCTGTCAAGAGACGCCCACGTCCAGCCGTCCACAGCGCTGCAGGGACAATGGTAATTAGCTTCTGTAGGAAGGGCTGGCAGCACCAGCAGGACGCTCTGCTGAAGCCTAGCCCAGCTTGCCATGGGTGAAAGGCAGGGGACACCCCAGATGAGAAGCCAGCTCATTGCAGGGTCATATGAAAGACAATCACACGCTCACACCTACGGACAGGTGAGTGTGACCAGTTCCCCTGAGATGCTTGTTTGTAGAGGTGGGTGGAAGCTGGAGAACCCAGATGAGGAGAACATAGAAACTCCACACAGAAAGGAATCAAACCCACATTATGTACCACCTACTGTAAATATTATACATTATATACCTGCAATGGGGCTAACTTTTCTATCTCAGTATCAAACACATTTTATTGGATCATATCTTATTTCTTTTTGCTTTTATAATGTCCAGAGTGACTTCTGGATCCCTTTCTGGAATCGATGAAGTTATCTGTCTTTCTGGCTGTTTGTCTGTCTGCCCTTACCTGCCCTCCTGATGATGTCTTCATTACAAAGACAGTCCATGAAGAAACAAAGGCATAGCATTTTAAGATTTAAAACTATTTTGCTGCACATATTTCAATAATTTGGTGAGTATGTGTACATTTTTAAATCCATGTGTTTATTTATTGCATTTTTTTCTGTCCACACTAATTGATGGTATAGACTCTGTGAGCAGCTCCTCTGAAACACTTTGAATTAGAAACTATATAAATGACTGTCAGTGTTTTAATTCCAAGCTGTTGAATTGATATGCATGTTATTTGAATGTTCTTTAGATGTCCAATGAGGACTTGCAGATCATTAACAGAGTAAAGATTAAATGGATGCATTTACATATTGAAGTCAAATGCCTTATGAATATTCGTTAGCAGTGATGTATATGTAATGAATCAGATGCTACAGATGGGAGAAGACGTCCACATTCGTCCTGGAGTCATGATAAACAACTGGCCTTTTAAGTCAGAAAATTCACTAATTTGTGGTCTCCCATATAATTTACTAGCCAGTACATTCCGTAAGTAAATCATTATTTTAGTGCCGCTCCAATGGCCACAGCGACATTATGAACATGTAAACTGGCCTGATGTCTACAGACACATGATCGCCTTCTTATTCATGCTAATATAACAGCTGATCACTGACGAGAGGAGAACGGTCAGCGAGAGAAAGACGAACACGTTGTTCATGAAGGTGATGTCAGTGAGGGATAACGGGGTAACCAGTTAAACTACTGACAACACACACAGACTACATGACAGAGTATTTTAGGAGCGATCAGCTGATTGTACTTTCATCATTTACTTCATGTGTTTTATGTCTGATCTGATTCCAATCCAACATGTCACTCCCAGTCCTTTAGAGCTGGTTTCTGGCCAAACTGAAGCCAGGGCATGTTGATGCTTTCACTCCCCAGCTTCACTTTGAATAAATGGATCCGAGCCCAAAATTGGAGAGTGAATTTTTCATTCACTGTGTCTGACTATCAGTGTTGAATGGATTTAAAATGTTGTTGGAACTGGCCCAGTATGTACCAGTTTGTGTTCCTGTAACAAAGGAGACATGATTACTGGAAATAAATCATTCTCACACCAGAACTGTTGCTGCCCAGAAAAACCTCTGAGCCAAAACACATTAAAGAAAAACTGCGAGACCCATTATTTGCTTAAATATTGTACTCGGGCCATTATTTTAACCCTTGTCCTGTGTGAATGGGCCACAATCACTGCCCCCCAGCCAAGTTAATCATTACTAATCACCACTGATGGGATCATCCAAGCTCAATTAAAAAGCCAAGACCGTACATTTTAGAAACTTGATATTATAAACAAGTTTTGGGATTCCGAGGTTCATTTTAACAATATTCATTAGTTTTTTTTCCCACGCATATTTCTCTTTTTTTTTGCCTTAATATATATATATATATATATATATATATATATAATGATATTTATCTGAGGTAACGTCAGTGGATTTATTGTAAAAGCTGAGGAGCTATACTGAGACACATATAGAGACATATCCTTATGGTCAAATATAGAAAGTTTACAGTATTTAAATGACAGCTTTCTGAATGCACATCCACCAGACGAGCTTGTGGTTGCAGTAGACACATTTTTGCCTTAGTTTTTAAAAGCTAATGTTGAAGTAAACTTCAAATAAATCCACACATTCCTAAAAGACAAGTAGAGACATAATACTTTTGCGGAGCAGCTTTTGTTATGACTAAAACTTTGAGAAGAGGACATGGAAGGTGGGTTTGAATCTCTGCCTGTTCCTTTTTTATGTGTGCAGGTACCAATGTTTGTGTGTTGCCATGACAACGACTCCCTGAACAGGTGTGCTTTGGAACCAACACACAGGTCATCACTTCAATCATTTTGCCTGAAGATGAAGCACGATACTACAAGATGACCATCATGACAGGCATTAGAGCCAAGGAAAAGGTATTTACCCCCTAAACCTGCTTCTAATAACTGTTTTTTGTCCAGTGAGGTAATTTTAAAAGAGCATGTAAAGATGAAAAAAAAAAAAAAAAAATAGAGGCATCTGTTTTTAAACCCACAGAGTCTGTAGCTGTGAGGTCATCATGGTCTGATCCTTTAGCTGGAGCTGCTTCATCATTGCTGGTGTAAGAGAACTGATAATTTCACCCAGTTATCCATCTATTACCAGTTACCTGGAAGCCGTATTTAGTGAGACACCCTCCCTAATGGCTGGAGAACAGGTCAGTTTAAAATGATTTATTGGAGAGGAATTAACAACAGAAGGAATAACGTCAGTTTATTTGTTTATTTGCTGCTGTCACACATGTGGAACACGGATGTCATAGTGGTTCCATTCCATTCGTCCATTACACAGCCAACATTTCCTTACATTTTAATTACATTTAAGAAATCAACTGACCTCTTAGTAGAAATTTTAAAAAAAGCAAGCAGATTTTTATGACTTGTATAAATTAAAATGAATTTTTAGAGTGTGAATTATTTGCATCATGTGCAGGTCACATGATTGGTTAGGCAAACAACTGATAAATAAATGTTATAATAGTTATAAATAATCTCAAACAGTAACGTTCTCTTTCTTTCTGACCATCACAACATTTCAGGCTGATTAGATGACAGTTGTTCCTTGGGTGAACGTAGTCACTTCATCTGCATCTCTACTAGTTTGTTGAAATTCTTCATTTAACAGCAGGTTCCACTCAGACTTCAACTCCGATTGCTTGATTTCAATCCAGAACTCTTAGCATTACATCATGGAACCCTTGTCTGGTACCTGATGAGGTGTGTAATTCTTTTATAGTCTGGCTACGCCACCGCCTGGTGATGGACAGGAGGACCCACAAATCTTTGCTTGAGTGTAGTGTGGCTAATTCTATGTTCTCCCTGCTAAGGGACAACTGACAAGAGTTATATATGAAACTGTGTTTCAGTTTATTCTAGTTTTATTCAAAGGAGTGTAGAAAAGTTCAAATGGATCTTTTAAAAATTCTGCTATGAGGTGAATTCTCCTCGGCTGAGGAAGGTCAGCTCAGCCAGCATGAATACATCACAGCCAGCACGACACACTTGAGAGCTTTATACCATTATAAAAGTTCACACCGTGTTGTGGTTATAAGTACACACCAATACAGGGTCTCTCAGGGCAGTTCCTCGATAAGGGGCAAGTATCAACGTGGATCCTGCCTTGAACAAGGATAGCCTACACAGAAGACATGGTTAGGAAGCAGAACCAGCAGCGATAAAGGCACCGATAGTCAAGGAGCAACTAACAAGGCCACTAGAACAGGTAGGTGGTAGGTCAAGAGGAACAATCAAGAAAAAAAAATAGAATTACAAGAAAAAAGCAATAAATAAATTTCTATTCATTACAGGACAGCAGGTGCTGGCCGGTCTATTTAAGTGAAATAAGCGCATTATTCACCTGCCAAACTGAACAGTATAGCAGTCAACTCAGAAAGTAGTTTGGAAACATAGTTGTTTTTTTTTATTTTTAATAAAACAAGTGCCCGATGAAATAAAATAAATTAGCCGGCAATAACCTAGCGTATTTCAATTCAAAATATGATGTTGGGAAAATGCAAGGATGAATGCAGCTATATATACTGTATATATAGCTGCATTCATCCCTGCATATATATATATAAACTAAAGGGGGAAACTCACACATGGAGAGTCAGACTGATGGAATGGTAGCACCACAGGACACAGTTTAACTGGAGAAATGAGAAAACAAAAAAAAGAGAAACAAGTAAAAAGCTTCAATTAATTCAAGTATTGTTGGTATGTTTTTTTAATGGGTAGAATGAAAAGAAAATGTGATTAAGATTGAGGATATGTTACAAAATAGAAAATTGGAGAGCAGAAATCAGGATTTTGTGCCCCCAGTCATGGTGGTGAGATAAGCACGTCCTTGCTTTGTGGTGCTAATGGCCTCATTCCTCTTCCAAATATTATAACGTGGCACATTTCCCCCTCTAATAAAACACCAGTTAAAGCCACTCTACTGAAGAAGTTGGCAGTAGAGAAATGAATAGACAGATTACTGAAGAAACATGAACCACATTTAATAAGAGCATGTGCTGCTACACGATCGATAGCTGGCGTATGCTGCTGGTCCACCGCTCTGACCCAGACAATCAGGAGGATGTGTCGGGAAGTCATTGTGAGTGTTTATCACACCCACCTGGACACACCATGTGTGAAGTAGGTGTGAAGTCTGGTTTACCAAAATCATGGGGCGAAGCCTCAGACACGCAATCTGAGATGTAAGAATGAGCCGTGGGTAATAAAGGGACGCGATGGAGATGACAGCCAGCCTCCAACCAGCACGTACACTGGTACCAGTGGGAACGGAATCAAGTCTCCATGACAGCACCAGTCACAAGTCTGCCGATGTAACAAGAGAAACTAGCAGAATATTTTTACGACACTCACTACTAACACTCATTCCACCCGCTACTTAGTTTCAGTTGCTCCTTATTGGGTTTATTTGACCGATCAATGAACATTGAGAACATGGTGTGTTCTCTCTGACCCAAGTGGTTCGCTGGTTTCTCTCACTTCTTTTCTCTGTATATTACCCCACAGAGTTTGCTTTTGTTTGAGAGTCAAAGTGTGTTGTTCTCTTGTTTTTTTGGGAGCACAGACAGATCTTCCTGAGGTGATGGTGGGAGGAGGAGGTAATCAGGAGTTGTGTCGCCACTTGTCAATAAAGGGATGCTGCTCCTTGTCTGATTTAACGCATCATAAACTCAACTCCTCTTGCTTTTCCTCCTACCTCTTCTTTTTTCAGCACCTCGCTTTAGTTTCATTTTAAAGTTGCATGCCTCACAAGTCTGAGTAATACTCCCAGCTGGCTGTCACATTTCATATCCTGGCAGCTTTTTCTCTTGCGAGCTCAACATTCGACCATTAGCCTTTGTTAAAGGAAAGAACAGCAACTCAAAGGGATCCAGTATCAAAGGAGATCATTTTTAGACAGCAGAGACGGAGACAAAGGTGGAGTTAAGACGAATACAAAGTGTGACGATGAGTTATGAAGAAGCACAATGACACTGTCTACACTAACAGCAACCTAATGCCAAGAGTCAGGGTCAGTCACAAAGGTAGTCACTCCAAAATACACTTAATACTCAAGAAGGAAGAACAATGCGTAACTTTTTAGATTGGTATTCAAAATGTCTTTATCAGCTTTGGTCTTGAAAAGGTTGTTTAGGTCTTGTTTTCAGAACACTTCTCAGTCAGGCATTTGTTCAGGCTGGTTATAACGCTCACAAACATGAAAGAAAATTATTGAAATAGATGGAAAAAATATGATGAAGCCAAAGGATGAAAAGCAAAGGTTTAGTTTATGGGTAATCAATCAATATTAATATAGAGGTCATTGAATGCTGTACGGTGGTTGAGAGCTACGTTTTCTTTTTTTAATGAACCTCGTGCAGCACCCATCAGCTTTTTTATCTCTATATTGGAAGAACAAAATGTGAAGTAACACTAAAATCAGGTGGACAGTATTGTCATTTGTGACAAATGAACATAGATTTTGATTTTGAAGATCACATTTAGAGAGACTAGAGACTTTATTGATCCCTTAAGGAGGTTCTGTCAGGAACTCACATTTCAAAAGCAAGTAATATAACCTGTAGGAACATACGTGGGCGGCACGGCGGTCCAGCGGGTGGCGCTGTCGCCTCACAACACGGCGGGTCCGGGTTCGAGTCCCGCTCTGTGCGGAGTTTGCATGTTCTCCCCATGTCTGCGTGGGTTCCCTCCGGGTTCTCCGGCTTCCTCCCCCCTCCAAAAACATGCGCTTCAGGTTGATTGGCCGGTCCCAAATTCCTGTGGGAGTGAGTGTGTGTGTGCGTGGTTGTCTGTCTTTGTGTGTGGCTCCGCAGTGCACTGGCGTCGGGCCTGGAGTGTCCCCCGCCTCACGCCCTATGTCAGCTGAGTTAGGCTCCAGCTCCCCGTGACCCGCTACGGCGGATGAAGCGGCAGAAGATGAATGAATGAATGAATGAATGAATGAACATACACAACCACTGACTGAACACAAGTTCCTCACTCGACATGGAACACAAGACACCTCTGACACACCATAGGTTCGTAAAACATAGGAGGAGGGTTAAAATAAGACACAAAACATGGCAGACGAGCAGGGGGGGTGTGAGGCTTCAGTCATCAGAGAGGGAAACAGACTCACTGCCCCCAGTCCACCAGCCAGGCAGCCATTCGTCAGTAATTTGGAGTAAAAAAGGTCAAAGCGGCTGATGGCTCTATCCATCTGAAATGGCTGCTGACTGGTCAGAGTGTGTTAGGGGTCAGGGTGGATTACAGAGTGGGAGTGGGAGCAGAGACACAACAGACATGCTGTAGGAGCAGCAGGGCAGACTAGTTATACCAGTACAGCCAGTGTTTCTGCAGTCTGATTCTATTTACAATCTCTCAAGGTGATGAAGAGTCCCAGCAGGCCATTGGATGATCCAACTCTATGAATCATGGGAGCTGGCCTGAGTGTATGCTGAGACTGACAGACAGGAAGCAAAGACAAGGACTTGGAGAGTCAGACCACAAGTCAAAAGAAAGAGGAAACACAGTCCAGACGATGGATTTATGGACACAACCAGATGGGAGACAAGGCTTCTATTTTTGGATGGATCTTCTGTGTCCAGTATGTCCATCATGTCTAACGCTCTTCTCCACCAACGACTGTCTGCTGATGACTTCATCAATCTAACATGACAGCCAGCCTCTGGGAATCGCTTCGGGGCCATGATGGCTCAAAAAAAATTAATATAAAATTATATAGTGTGATAATAGAATGCATTTCTCATCAAAACAGAATTGATGATTTTTTGTTTGTTTTGTTGTTCGTTTGTTTTTTGGAAAACAATGTATTTTTTTTAACAGTTTGCATTGTACTGGAATGCTGGTTGGTGTACGAACTTAAATTAGTCCAGATATATAATGGCAAACATTTTAAATATGCAGTTTTGTTCTTTTCCAGCTTCAAGGCTACTGTTAAAAACTGTTGTTTGCAAACATTCAGTAGGTTTTTTATCCAGAATTGTAATTTTAGCATGCACACCAGTCAAGGTTCCTCCTGTGGTGGAACTGTTTCCACTATAAAGCAAAAGTTTAAAAAGTTACTCAAAATTTAGTCCTGGAATAGCATTATGGAATGAAATTATGTTTGTCAGCTGTTGCAAATTCTTGATCCAGCATATGAACTGAATTTAGTTCAGTGCAAATAATATATGTATACAGTATGTGGTTCACCCAAAATTGTGCCACCACTGTTGTCGATTTATTTTGAATTGATTTATCTCCATCTATTCATCAGTGATATTTAAAGAAATGTAGTAAATGTCGTCAGCGGAATGTGGAACCTTTGTCACGGGAGCAGGCGTACCCCGGATGTAACACCCCCCAGATGTAACCTGAAGGACAGACTGAGCGGTCCGTGTCGTCGTTGCTGCTGCATTTCACCTGTTTCACAGGTCGGTCGTTGGTAAAAGTTACCAGTTTGAACTCATGCAGAGTTCATGTCGCAGGGAAAGTGTTAAAGAACGTGTGACGGTGTTCTGAGTGTTTCTGAGTGTTTCTGTTAACTTTGGGAATCGTGGAAAAGCCGCCAAGTCGGCAGGAACGCGCGCGGCCTCGTGGGTGTTTTGGGGTTTGCTCTACCCTCCGTCTGGTCTTGCAGGCAGACCGCTAGTGTTGCTACAGAATGAGATTCGGGCCCACACATCATTAGTCTTACAGAAAGTTATTTTGTTGGATTCTTTAGATAAAATGGAAGCTAATGGTAATATATTTGTTTTGTATGGATTGTGAAATATGTTGCTGAAGTTTTTATACTTTAGAAGTTGTAGTTAAAAGGCAAAATGTTATGTATTGTTTTATTGCAGTGGTTCTTAACCTTGTTGGAGGTACATAACCCTGCCTGTTTCATATGCTCATTCACCGAAGCCTTCTTTAGTAAAAACAAATAAAATTTTTTTTCAAATTTAAGACATAAGTCTATGTTTTACTGGTGTATTTAATGAATTGTGCATTAATGTCACCTTTTTCAAAGAACCAAACCAAGACAGTGCATGAACTCACATGAAATGACCTACCTGTAAATCAGTGTGACTTCTGCTGTTGTTACTGAGAGACCAGTTCAGGTATGAGTGGCTTCACCTTGACAAGTGTTACTCTGATGTCATTTTACACCAAAGTCTGTTTCTGTTGTTTCCCCTCAGCTTAAGGAAGTGTTCCTTTATTCTTCCAGTTCCAGACTAGAGTTGCTCAACTTGACATTCAAATCCTGCAGAACGCTGACTCCCATCACGTTCCGTTATACAGTACATGTAAATTCACGTT
This sequence comes from Antennarius maculatus, assembly GCA_013358685.1. Lineage (NCBI taxonomy): Eukaryota > Metazoa > Chordata > Actinopteri > Lophiiformes > Antennariidae > Antennarius > Antennarius maculatus. The sequence goes on from CM023614.1 coordinate 1,131,287, forward strand.
GAACATATTCGTCCGACCACTTTCTGTTTTTGTTCAACATAGTTACTATGAATTAAAATATTAAGAAAGCAATCAGATGACGTACCATCATGACAGGCAGAAATCCTCTACTAAGTGCACAAAATCCCCTGTAGCACAGGTAGGCTAATCGATGTAGCGTCACGTGATCACCTGCAGCCAGTGATGGCTAAGGGGGCGTGTCACCATGAATTGACACAACGTGTCAAACGTACACAGTGATTCGTGTATGTTCTGCAAAAACACCGGACGCATCGTGTCCATCTCCATCTCCGCCAAACCCCTGAGACCGACTCACCGAACCCCTAGAGTTTGATCCAACCCAAGTTAAGAACCACTGCTTTACTGTGAATTGTTTGAATAAGAGACGTAACCTGAACGACAAAGTGAGCGGTCCGTGTCTTCATTGCTGCTGCATTTCATCTGTGCTTCACAGATCTGTACTTTGTTAATGAGGTACCATACTCTAGGACCCATAATATATATATATATATATGTGTGTGTGTGTGTGTGTGTGTGTGTGTACAGTCACAGAGCAGAGAGAGAGAGAATCTCAAAATTGCATTCTCTTTGTTTTCTTCAACAACCCTGACCCTGAGAAATAGTAATAAAACATAACCTCTTTGGTCTCATGAGTATCACCCTCAGGTCTTTTGAATATTTCATTTGTTTGTGTATCAGCAGTGGGATGGTGCTTCTCTGCAACTATTCATTTATTTAGCGTTTGTATTTGAATGGAAGCAACTTCCTGTCAAACAGATTAACTCATTGGCTGTTTTCAGAGCAGCAATCCTCACATGTTCTCTGACTATGAACGTATCGAACCCACCAAAAGAAAGAATAGCTTCTCTGTCTTCAGGGAACAAGTTTGTTTCTCCCTTTTTCAGTTCTTCAGTAACTGTCAGCAGAGCATAGGCTGGAACATTCTGAATTGCTGAGTCAGCAGAACAGTGACTTTGACGATAATATTTTTTGCTTTAGTGACACCTTAAACATCTCAACAGTGGTTTCCTCCTATAGAACAACAACACTACACTGTCACAGGGCTTATGGTAAAGCGGGTGCGATTCAAACCTCCATCCATTCATCCTCTACCACAATGAGCTGCCTGAAGTTGTCTGACTTCTAAAGTTTCTCCATCGTCTGCTTTCTCCTCCTGCCTTCTTCTCATAACACCTCATGCCGGCCCCCCCCAAAAAAACAACAAAAAAAACCCCAACCCAAACAGCTCTACTGCCATCTACAGAGGATCAGTTTGTGACTGAACTATGGTAGAATAATGATATACAGTATATAGACACCCCCCCCACACACACACACGCCTCCACCACATGACCCGGTTAACATGTTCACACTTTAACATGATGGGGGACTTAGCCAGCGGGGTATTTTCTGGCACAAATGCCAGGTCGTCACCCCCTGACCAGCGGGGGCTCCGTGGAGGACATTCGTACTGTCAGCAGAGACACTTCGTTTGAATTTATACCCCAGTGAGGATTACGGATAATGTTGGATCTGATACTGATGCTGCTGATGACACACACACACACACACACACACACACACACTAGGTTTGCCTCATGGCCATGGATTTACATTTCGGATGGCTCACACATGACATCACGTTCAAAGGCACAGCTAATTATTGCTGCCTGACAAATAAATCATTGAGACCTCAAAGAGCAAAACACCGAAGAGAGGAAATATGATCAAAGACATTTGTGGATGTCATGGCGACGTAACACGAGGCAGAGGCAGCGAGTGGAGGAAGTACTCTGGAGGCTCATGATGACATCCCTTAACAATAGTCATTGGTAGATGGCATTTCGTCCTGACATCCCTGTGATGACCTCTGAGATACTCCTGGGGGTGACATGTTATTAACCTCTTGTGGGTAGTTGATGGGTGAGCTGCAACACCTGGTGTCCAGTACTTTCTGGCTCATTTGAGGCCTGGCTACATCAAACCATCACCCCCCAGCTCTTTCCACTCTGGTCTGCTTATGTTGTTTTAGGTTTCAATTATGTGCTGCACCTCAAAACACCCCAACACAAATTCTCTGCTTGTGTACATCTTACAGTGGTGAGCAAATATGATTCCCCAAACAACAAAACATCAGTGTATGATTCTATACGTCCTCCATTACCCCCTTAAGCTGAGAGTAGCAGTGCATATTGTTTAGGACATACATTAATCCCCCCCCACCCCTTATTCACGCTTCAAGATACACGGCTTCACTACATTGTGGATTTTTAGTAGGTAGTCACGTGATTCCGTATGCACATGCTATTGGCTGACAGCATCCGGAAGGGCGCTGCACTCCAAAACTTATGGAACGCAGCGCACTTACTTGAAACACAAAAGTGCTAATAATAGCAAAAACCTACCGCTGCAAAAACTCCAGGGTTGATGCCAGGCATGATGGATAGAGTATGTTAAAGCAATAGTAGCTCCCACACATCAGGCACAGGGCAGAAATGAAGGAGGGGATGTCGTCCTGTACAATGCTGCGATCCACACTCAACATGTACCGTCTTGCAGAAAAGCAAGATCGTCCTTTAAAAACAAAGGAGTGTGGTTGTCAGTGACAAAGAACCTTGCGCAAGATGAATCTGTCAAAATAGAAAAGACAGAATGAGAGAGAATGAAAGAACAATATTTATTTTTCTTATAACACAACAATAGCAGGAGTCAGGGGAACTTGGTCCAGCGATACTTCCCCCGCCAGGCAAGTGTCGTTCACATATTAGAACATGGCATCTTCCTTTTCCTCAAAGACAGCAGAAGCAACAGCACATCTTTGAGATCTTCATAGCAACCACCCATCTCTCTCCTCAACACCTGACACTTTGTTAGAGCCTGTAGGAACTCTCTGCTGTTGTGTACACAAACCTTCTTCACGTAGTTGAGGAGTTGTTTCCCTTTTAGATCCAGATTCCTTGTGAAAGCTTCTTTCAGCCCGATTCCAGTTAGCTCCTGGAAGTGGACCGCCATACCAAGCTCACCAAACATACATGGCCACTCTTCAAGGTGGTTCTTGATATTTCCCCCCTGGTTGACATGTTTGTGCTGGGTGTAAAGTCAACTTCATCAGACAGCCCGAGTCTGTTCCTGAGTCCGAGCCCGAGTCTATTCCTGAGTCTGAGTCTACTCCTGAATCCGAGCCCGAGTCTGTTCCTGAGTCTGGGCCTGCGCCCCAGCCTGTTTCTGGGTCCGAACCTGTGCCTCAGCCTGTTTGTGAGTCGGGGCCTGCGCTCCAGCCTATATCCCAGCCTGCGCCCCAGCCTGTCTCTGTGCCCGGTCCCCAGCTTGTTCCCACACCTGGATCCCAGCCGGTTCCTGAACCTGTTCCCGACCCTGGGCCTGGACTCCATTTGGTTCGGCAGCATGACCCTGACTCTCCCTGGGACCATTTTAGGTATGTCCCTTGACGGGGGGTTACTGTCACGGTTCGGTGTGTCTGTGCTGGTGTGCGGCAGGAGGAGAGGTCAAACTTATGAGTGGAGCCTCGGCTCCACACCTGTTGCTCATTTCCTCACCCGTTGCTGATCTCCACACCTGGACTCGATCAGGGTGATGAAAATGAGGCTTTTTAAGCTAGGTTCTGTCTGTGCTCTGTGCTGGTTCGTACCTGAAGTTTTGCCTTGTAGTTCTGTTTTGTAGTTCTGTCTTGATTCCGGCTACGTTTTGTTCTGATTCTTGCCTGTCTGGCGCTTTAAGTTTCTGATTAAATCATGGACAAAAGCTTTTCCGCCTGTGTCCTGTATTTGGGTCCATACCCTGCTCTCTGTGACGATATTAGTGTATAGTGTGTAGTGTCTGTCGGTGCTGTGACGTAATTTTAACGGTGCTGTGATATTTCTTGTATTACAGTTTCTTCTTTTCCTTTTGGCTTTTCCCTTCAGGGGTCGCCACAGCGAATCAACCGCCTCCATCTAACCCTGTCCTTTGCATCCTCTTCTCTCACACCAACTACCTTCATGTCCTCTTTCACTACATCCATAAACCTCCTCTTTGGTCTTCCTCTAGGCCTCCTGCCTGGCAGTTCAAAACTCAGCATCCTTCTACCAATATATTCACTATCTCTCCTCTGGACATGTCCAAACCATCTCAGTCTGGCCTCTCTGACTTTATCTCCAAAACCTCTAACATGTGCTGTCCCTCTGATGTACTCATTCCTGATCCTATCCTTCCTGGTCACTCCCAGAGAGAACCTCAGCATCTTCATCTCTGCTACCTCCAGCTCTGTCTCCTGTCTTTTCCTCAGTGACACTGTCTCTAGACCAAACAACATCGCTGGTCTCACCACAGTTTTGTACACCTTTCCTTTCATTTTAGCTGAAACTCTTCTATCACACATCACACCTGACACTTTTCTCCACCCATTCCATCCTGCCTGGACACGCTTCTTCACCTCTTTTCCCCACTCTCCATTGCTCTGGACTGTTGACCCCAAGTACTTCAAATCCTCCACCTTCTTGATCTCTTCTCCCTGTAACCTCACTCTTCCACTTGGGTCCCTCTCATTCACACACATGTACTCTGTCTTACTGCGGCGAACCTTCATCCCTCTCCTTTCCAGGACAAACCTCCACCTCTCTAGCTTCTCCTCCACCTCGTCCCTACTCTCACTGCAGATCACAATGTCATCTGCAAACATCATAGTCCATGGAGATTCCTGTCTAACCTCGTCTGTCAGCCTGTCCATCACCATAGCAACAAGAAGGGGCTCAGAGCTGATCCCTGATGCAGTCCCACCTCCACCTTGAACTCCTCTGTCACACCTACAGCACACCTCACCACTGTCTTACAGTCCTCATACATGTCCTGCACCGCTCTAACATACTTCTCTGCCACTCCAGACTTCCTCATACAATACCACAGTTCCTCTCTGGGCACCCTGTCATAAGCTTTCTCCAGATCTACAAAAACACAATGCAGCTCCCTCTGGCCTTCTCTGTACTTCTCTATCAACATCCTCAAAGCAAATACTGCATCTGTAGTACTCTTTTTTGGCATGAAACCATACTGCTGCTCACAAATGCTCACTTCTGCCCTTAGTCTAGCTTCCACTACTCTTTCCCATAACTTCATTGTATGGCTCATCAGCTTTATTCCTCTGTAGTTGCCACAACTCTGCACATCTCCCTTGTTCTTAAAAATGGGCACCAGCACACTTCTCCTCCCCTCCTCAGGCATCTTCTCACTATCTAAGATCCCGTTGAACAACCCAGTCAGAAACTCTACTGACACCTCTCCTAGACACTTCCAAACCTCTACAGGTATATCATCAGGACCGACTGCCTTTCCACTCTTCATCCTCTTCAGTGCTCTCCTCACTTCATCCTGGCTAATCTTTGCTACATCCTGGTCCACAACAGTCACCTCTTCTAGTCTTTGTTCTCTCTCATTTTCCACGTTCATCAACTCTTCAAAGTACTCTTTCCATCTTCCCATCACACTGCTGGCACCTGTCAATAGACTTCCATCCCTATCCTTAATCACCCTAACCTGCTGCACGTCCTTCCCATCTCTATCTCTCTGTCTTGCCAGCCTGTATAGATCAGTCTCTCCCTCCTTACTGTCCAACCTAGCATACAAGTCATCATAAGCTTCTTGTTTGGCCTTTGCTACCTCTACCTTCACCTTACTCTGCATCTCCCTGTACTCCTGTCTATTCTCCTCAGTCCTCTCAGTGTCCCACTTCTTCTTAGCTAACCTCTTTCTTTGTATACACTCCTGTATCTCCTCATTCCACCACCAAGTGTCCTTATCTACTTTCCTTCCAGATGACACACCAAATACTCTCCTACCTGTCTCCCTGATCACATTAGCTGTAGTTGTCCAGTCATCTGGAAGCACCTCCTGACCACCCAGAGCCTGTCTTAACTCCTTCCTAAAGGTCATGCAACACTCTTCCTTTTTTAGCTTCCACCATTTCGTCTTCTGCTCTGTCTTTGTCCTCTTCATCTTCCTCACCACCAGAGTCATCCTACACACCACCATCCTATGCTGTTTGGCTACACTCTCGCCTACCACTACTTTGCAGTCACTGATCTCCTTCAGGTTACATCGTCTACACAAGATGTAGTCTACCTGTGTGCTCCTACCACCACTCTTATAGGTCACCCTATGTTCCTGCCTCTTCTGGAAGAAAGTATTCACTACAGCCATTTCCATCCTTTTTGCAAAGTCAACTACCATCTGTCCTTCTGCGTTCCTCTCCTGGATACCAAACCTGCCCATCACTTCCTCATCACCTCTGTTACCTGCACCAACATGTCCATTGAAGTCTGCACCAATGACAACTCTCTCACTTCTAGGTATGCTCTGCATCACTTCATCAAAGTCCAACCAGAATTTCTCCTTCTCCTCCAGCTCACATCCTACCTGTGGGGCATACCCACTAACAACATTGAACATCACACCTTCTATTTCTAGCTTCAGACTCATCACTCTATCCGACACTCTTTTTACCTCCAGGACATTCCTAACAAACTCCTCCTTCAAGATAACTCCCTACTCCATTTCTCTTTCTATCTACACCATGATAGAACAACTTGAACCCTGCTCCTAAACTTCTAGCCTTGCTACCTTTCCACCTGGTCTCCTGGACACACAGTATGTCTACCTTCCTCCTCTGCATCATGTCGACCAACTCTCTACCTTTTCCTGTCATAGTTCCAACATTCAACGTCCCTACTCTTAGTCCTATACTCTTGGCGCTCCTCTTCTCTTTCTTCGTGCGAACGCACTTTCCTCCTCTCCTTCTTCGACCAACAGTAATCCAATTTCCACCGGCGCCCTGTAGGTCAACAGCGCCGATGGCGGTCGTTGTTAACCCGGGCCTCGACCGATCCGGTATGGAAGTCATATGTTTGATTCGCATCTTTGATTTGGCAAAAGTTTTACGCCGGATGCCCTTCCTGACGCAACCCTCTGTATTTATCCGGGCTTGGGACCGGCACAATAAGACACTGGCTTGTGCCCTCTTGCGGCTACATTTCTTGTATTACAGTTTAACACTGTTAAAACTACAGTAATTTGTAAATTCTACAAAAGATTTTTTTTAACATCTTTTAACTGTCAAATCAACAGTTACATTTGATTTTGAAATTTACAACATATCAGTGTAAATTACATATGACTTTGTTTTTCTATTCATTTCGCAATTTTACAGTGATTCATTGTTAATTCTACGGAGATTTTTTACAGTGTACATCAACAAAGAGACCACTTTAAAAAGAGGATTAATAAACTGATAACTTCATATTTCTGACTGAGATAATATACATAGGTTAGCTAGTCGTCTCCAGTAGTCACCAGCCACATCCATCCATCCGTAATCATCTTGCAGATGCTATCTTCAGATGCTTTTCCGACTTGCCGTGTCATGGGTTTTTTTGGAACCTATCTCAGCGGGCTACGGGCGGGACGCAAGGTACACTAGCATTGTAAAGACAAACACTTGCACACACACTAACACCTACAGAGAATTTGAACTGACCAATTCACCAAAGCTGCATGATTTTGGAGGTGGGGAGAACCTGGAGAATGCACGTGGATAAAGGGAGAATATACAAACTGCACAGAAAGGCCTCAAACCCAGAACCTTCCTACTGTGAGGCAACAACATTACTCACTGCACCATTGGACCGTCCACAAGCCACATACATGTAGCAAATGTGCACAGGCTAACTTTGAAGGTATGGCCTTTTTTTTTTTCTCCATCCAGTACGAGACTGTTGATCAAATAAACTGCTAATTGAATCCAGCCTGTGTCTGCTATAAATATGCCAACACTTTTTAAACTTGCAGCACTTTCTGTCTGTTCCTATTCTGCGGTGTACGGCAGCCATCCGTTGGAAATCTCAACAATGTAAGTTGTAAGTTATTGTGAGCATTGACATGTGCCTGGGAGCCACACAGATAGAGTGAACACCAGAAAGTAAGGAGAGAGAACACAAGCTGAAAGCTGCAATAAAGCTCCTGCTGTTGTAGGAGATGCAGCACATGTAGAGTGAAGGAGCAGACGTGCAATAAATAGAGGCAGGGAGGGATATAAAGAGTAGAAGTAGTAGGAGGTATAACAGAACAGAGCCACAGCCACAAAGGAGACCTGATGAAACAGCGAGCTGTCTTTTCTGATTAGAGTATAAACCATAAAACATGAGCATAATGAAAATTCCTTGATTGCAGTTGTGTAAATAATTCAATCACACACACCTCAGATGAGTGCTTTCTGACTCGGGTATTAGCAGAAACACAACCCTATTTGGATTGTCATCAGTGTTCCCTCGAAGCTGTGCGCCTGCGCAGTCGCACGCTGCTTGTAGTCTCAGCGCACAAGGAATTCACAAGACAGTCGTGAAACTGGGTGAGATTGTTTTCTTTTTGTGAAAGTTTAAAGCAAGAAGCAGACGCCATCAACCTGGACAAAGTGTACAACCACGTGAAAAATAAGGTGAAATTTAAGTCAGATTTGTGCATATTCTAATGACATTTGACATAATGACATAAATTCTGTTACTACTGGATATTTTTGGGCACTAGAAATGCTAATAAAAAAAGGAGTAATTAGATATTTTACGGACCAAGAGTTACAGGCATTTACACTGTATCACAAGCAACAGCAGACATTATTGTTGTAAAACTGAATGTTTTAATGTGAACAGAATGTTTTGTCTGAACGGTGTATATGTGTCATTTCTTCCAGAACAGGACCCTAAGCCAGAACACAACTGGACCTCACCTTGGCCAAAGTAGCTCTGTTCCCATGGTCAAAGCAGGACACATATAACACACTACACATCTCAAGAAGAACATGTCTTTTTCATTTATTCATTTCATCAAGTGGGCCAAATCACATTAAAAGTAAACTAATGAAACTCGCTGCCGTAGCTTGATTCTTTTAATAAGCTATTTAACTTGCTATGATCTAAGGTTTTGAACAAGTGTGATACTGGTGTGAGGCCACAGTGTGCACATCTGATGTCGCTCACATCAGATTGAATGTCCTCAATGCACTAAGGAAGCTTGTGTGTTTACCCAGACACATGAAAAATTAGAGGGAACATTGACTGTCATTAGACGTTTGTGAGATTAACACACACACACACACACACACACAAACAGTATCAAGTTATTTTATGCCTCTGACTGAACTCCACAAAAGCGGTGGAAAATGTTCATTATCGCAGGGATGAACTGTCTCTATCACCTTCGAGAAATTCAGCAGCTATTTGGTTGAATTAGCATGAGGTCAGAGCTCCGAATGTTTCTTTTGTACTAACTGCTGCATTTCTTCTCTACTACAGTTATTTTATTACCTATGAATTCTAATAGCTGTCATTTACCAGTGACACATGACTCAGGTCTATTACCAACAGAAATTGATCAAATCACAAAGAGAAAAAATGTGCTTTTTTTTTCCAGCATTTTTTTATTATTTATGAAAACACATTTTTTCTGGTCTTTATATATATATATATATATATATATATATAACACCAAAAATAATATACTTCTATTCTTATCACATTTAACATTGGTCAAAGGTTCTGACCAGAGTACTTTGAAGTTTCCATTGTTATAAACCCTATGATGCATGCATTATGAAAGCCAAGGTCGAGAATTTTTGTCAAGTGGTTTTATTTTTCTGAGGACAAAAAACAAGGTTAATGTTAACTTTTTTAAACAATTTTTTTTTCTCATGAAGTTGCAAACGTCCAATTCAGTGGATTGCATTCGTCTGAGCTCTCAACATAAAACATTGTGAACTTACTGTAAAAATTAAGTAACTTATGTTCTATTGCAAACATACAAACCTTTGTTTCATTGCTTTAAAAAATATTTAACGCTGATATTTTAATGTCTGCATCTCCATAAACTTCTATGTTCATCACACCTGACAACATCTAGGCTGCATGAAAGTTTGCAAAGCATCCAGGGCACAGTGGTACACAGCAGTTATTTTATTATTATTTTATATACCGTTATAATCCCCAAAGTGAAATTAGTAGCACACTCTAGTAATCCATTAGTCAATCACATGCATAGTATTAGTATATATATTAGTGTGTACAGTCCCTGAACACACACAAACACACAGGAGCCGGTAGGCATGCAGTGGGAGGTAGCGTGCAGCTCCTTCTTGGTGCACCCTAATGAGGAGTCTCATCTTTTCAAGACCAGACATCAAGTAGAGGTGCCAGGCATTCACAATGGTCACATCCGAAAAAAAGAAAATACCCTTGGGTAGATCAGCTCTTGTTTCTGTGGGGTGACATTGACAGACATTGGTCAACAAGATCAACCCCACCCTGTAAAAGGGGTTTTGGATCCATCATCATCGTTTTTTCTGTCTTGACCCATCTGTTGGCGATATGTTCAGGGGCCTGACCAGCACAGGACGAGACCCGACTGACGAGAAACTTTCATTATAGTAGCTGTCCACTGTAGTAAGGGCGATGCAGCCGAGAGTAAAAGCACTGAGTAACAGAAACGTGTTGCGAGCTGTAAATATGGATATGTTTTGGGTTTTTTTTTGCATATGCTGCTGTATAGTGGAATGGTTGCACTCATTAGGTTATTAATAATACAAATAATGTGTTATACAAGATGAACAAGGTCATAAAATTAATTACACGAACCATCGAGCCTTCAGACATCGTAAATCCTATTAAATGTGAAATATCTTTTAAATCACTTGGGAAAATTCAGCCTTCTTTCATGTGGTAACAGAATACAGCAGCAGTACAAAGTTCCTGACAGCCAGCCTACAGGATAGTAAGCTGCAAATCAAGGGAAAGAATGTCTGAATGTAAAACAGACAGAAAGTAACAGAGAAGATGAGGAGAGTAAACTCACGTGCTTTCAGACACACAAAATGTTTTGCACACAATGCACATGTAATTTAAGGATTATTAAATGACACAATGGGTTTCTTCTTTTCCTTTTTGGCTTTTCCCTTCAGGGGTCGCCACAGCGAATCAACCGCCTCCATCTAACCCTGTCCTTTGCATCCTCTTCTCTCACACCAACTACCTTCATGTCCTCTTTCACTACATCCATAAACCTCCTCTTTGGTCTTCCTCTAGGCCTCCTGCCTGGCAGTTCAAAACTCAGCATCCTTCTACCAATATATTCACTATCTCTCCTCTGGACATGTCCAAACCATCTCAGTCTGGCCTCTCTGACTTTATCTCCAAAACCTCTAACATGTGCTGTCCCTCTGATGTACTCATTCCTGATCCTATCCTTCCTGGTCACTCCCAGAGAGAACCTCAGCATCTTCATCTCTGCTACCTCCAGCTCTGTCCTCCTGTCTTTTCCTCAGTGACACTGTCTCTAGACCAAACAACATCACTGGTCTCACCACAGTTTTGTACACCTTTCCTTTCATTTTAGCTGAAACTCTTCTATCACACATCACACCTGACACTTTTCTCCACCCAGTTCCATCCTGCCTGGACACGCTTCTTCACCTCTTTTCCACACTCTCCATTGCTCTGGACTGTTGACCCTAAGTACTTAAAATCCTCCACCTTCTTGATCTCTTCTCCCTGTAACCTCACTCTTCCACTTGGGTCCCTCTCATTCACACACATGTACTCTGTCTTACTGCGGCTAACCTTCATTCCTCTCCTTTCCAGGACAAACCTCCACCTCTCTAGCTTCTCCTCCACCTCGTCCCTACTCTCACTGCAGATCACAATGTCATCTGCAAACATCATAGTCCATGGAGATTCCTGTCTAACCTCGTCTGTCAGCCTGTCCATCACCATAGCGAACAAGAAGGGGCTCAGAGCTGATCCCTGATGCAGTCCCACCTCCACCTTGAACTCCTCTGTCACACCTATAGCACACCTCACCACTGTCTTACAGTCCTCATACATGTCCTGCACCGCTCTAACATACTTATCTGCCACTCCAGACTTCCTCATACAATACCACAGTTCCTCTCTGGGCACCCTGTCATAAGCTTTCTCCAGATCTACAAAAACACAATGCAGCTCCCTCTGGCCTTCTCTGTACTTCTCTATCAACATCCTCAAAGCAAATACTGCATCTGTAGTACTCTTTTTTGGCATGAAACCATACTGCTGCTCACAAATGCTCACTTCTGCCCTTAGTCTAGCTTCCACTACTCTTTCCCATAACTTCATTGTATGGCTCATCAGCTTTATTCCTCTGTAGTTGCCACAACTCTGCACATCTCCCTTGTTCTTAAAAATGGGCACCAGCACACTTCTCCTCCACTCCTCAGGCATCTTCTCACTATCTAAGATCCCGTTGAACAACCCAGTCAGAAACTCTACTGCCACCTCTCCTAGACACTTCCAAACCTCTACAGGTATATCATCAGGACCGACTGCCTTTCCACTCTTCATCCTCTTCAGTGCTCTCCTCACTTCATCCTGGCTAATCTTTGCTACATCCTGGTCCACAACAGTCACCTCTTCTAGTCTTTGTTCTCTCTCATTTTCCACGTTCATCAACTCTTCAAAGTACTCTTTCCATCTTCCCATCACACTGCTGGCACCTGTCAATAGACTTCCATCCCTATCCTTAATCACCCTAACCTGCTGCACGTCCTTCCCATCTCTATCTCTCTGTCTTGCCAGCCTGTATAGATCAGTCTCTCCCTCCTTACTGTCCAACCTAGCATACAAGTCATCATAAGCTTCTTGTTTGGCCTTTGCTACCTCTACCTTCACCTTACGCTGCATCTCCC